>JAVJGG010000037.1:23419363-23464536 GCA_035590195.1 Aviceda cuculoides | reverse complement strand
GCGGGCCGGACCCGAGGGCGTTCACGCCCGCTGCGCGCGAGCCCATCGCGCGGGTACGACCGCGCCGGGCGCTCTGCGGGACAAAACATCGCGGCTTTCGGTCCCAGGAACTGCAATAAGCCCCCGCGGCACCTGCGGAGTTTGGGCTGCGACGGCCAGCAGATAGCGAAGCCCCTGGTCCCCAGTGCCCCCGGCCGGGGCTGCGCCGAGCAGCGGCAGCCAGTGCCACCGGCTCTGCTCCCCCGGGCTGGAGCACGGCACAGGGAAGGGCTGGTTCCTTCGCCCGGTACCCTCTTCTGCGCTCGGTGTGAAATCGAGTTCGTCGGCATCTCTTTTGCTGTCCTACACGAATTTGTGCAAGAATTTTACGCTTTCAAAGAAGTACAGGGAAAGTCAGCTCTACGACTGCACGGAAACCTAAAGCTTTTGCTGCTGAATGATTCTGAACGCTGGCAGCAGCCTTTGAAATTCTTTGGGTCTCTCTATCACCTGCTTAAATCTTTGCAGACAACAATTTAAAGCACTTCATCTTGGTCACCTGCAGGCCTAAAGCGTTCCCAGGCAGGGAGCACAAAAGCTGCACTGTACTCCCTGCATCAGACCAAAGTTATAAACGGGCCCAACTGTGTTTAAAGCTGCTTATGCTGTTTCTTATCTCTCCCTTGACAGGGAGAGCAGAGATGTTTGAAGCATTTGTAAGACTTGGCAGACCTGCTTTCCAGTTGAAATTAATTCCCTTTAGGGATGCAATGGCTGCCTGTAAAGCCCATTGCAGAGGTGAGATGATACGTGAAAACCTCTATAACCTCTGCTTCCTCCTGGGCGATCCCCTCTTCCACCAGCGAACTGAGGCCGAAACAATTGCCAATCTCTGTACGACCAACGTCCTGAACTGCAAAGGACAAAGCTCTGGTGCAGGCACCTTCCTCTGGAAGGGACTTCAGCCAAAGCATGGACCTGCCCGAACGACACTGCTGTCTCCCTGCAATCTTACTTCAATAACCAGTAATTTTAACAACTGCAAATTTGGAAATTATATCCCTGGCACAAAATGAGGTGTGTTAGCTGGGATCTGAAATTTGCTCACTCATTTAAAAGATGCAATAATTTTATTCACAGCGGTGAGCTTGCCCAAGTCTTGTGTTAAAGAACAAATGTTAAATGAAGATAGAGGCAAAAAAAAAAAAAAAAAAAGGAGCAAGAAGCCAAAGCTCTTTCCTGCACAGGGAAGCTTGGGTTCGGTAAGTGGAGATAACTGACAATATGCTACTAAATCCATGCAGGATCTGTGGGAGAGCATTTGAGGAGAGGTCAACGATGCCTAGAGTCAGCCGGAGCATGCCACAGGTAAGGAGACACAGCAATGGTTTTCCCTGGGCTGGGGAGGGCAAAACAGTCTTACAGCTGTTCAAGACAGCCTAGTATTTTCATTTCTCTCTGAAGACTAGGCCTGCAGGTGTTTGCCAAATCACTCTGAAATTACAGCTATCTCCAAACAAGATTCAGGGAGAAGTAAAACCAGATCTCTATCACTCGGCATTAGCTGGAGCCACTTGGGCAGCAACAGGAATGTGCAGAACAGGCCCGAGACCCAGGAGGTAATTGAAGTTGCAATGCCCAGTCACTCACAGTTTGATTCAGCCCTACGCATCGTGATAGTAGATTGGTTTTTCACCTCTTGAATACTCTTTCCTCAAAATACAGAACAACTAAGGTTTTCCCTTTTTAAATACTTTAAGCGCAAATCTGAAAAGTTTTTTTCCTGCCAATAGACCTTCCGACGCTGTTTTGGAAAATGAATCCTGCTGTCCTCCGGCTGTCCACTATAGCCTGCTTTCTCCAAGGCCACCATCCCCACCAACAAATATCATGAGGAGAAGGGAGTGACTTTCTCCTTGTTCCGCTGTGTGAGACAAAAGAGAGGCTGGTAACGTTTGTACCTAAACCATCATCACAGCATCAGCTGCAACACACAGGGCTGGGATCCCAGCAATCCCTGCTGGTCCCAGCGGAGCTGATTCGATGTATTTACAGAGTGCTTTAAACCCGATTTCTGTTGGCAGCAAAGCCCAAAGCTGACCAAGTTTTGCATCTCTTCACATGCCCACCCGCTCTGGTTGCCAGGGCCCGTGTCCCTAAGCTGCCCAGCCCCTTTGCTCAGCGGCTGCGAGCACAGGATGAAGCGACGCGCGCTTGAGCCCTGGGACAGACACGCTGCAGACTCCTCCGCAGCATCTGAAGCCTCTCAAAGCCAACTTCTAATCGAGTCTGATGGCGCTCTGCAATAATTCATTTTCTTAGCAATCCAGCTAATGGGTTAGATCCTAGTGTTTGGATGCTTTTTCTTAAGTCACGTAAGTGTAACATTTCGGACTGGCTTTTGGTGAACGAACAACATGGGCTTAAGCAGACCCACTTGCGAAGAGAGGCAACCTGGCATTCACTCCAGGACTCTGGCTATACCCTTGCCATGAGCTATAGAGTAAGTCTACCTGGGCTAGTTTAAAAATAACCTGTGCAGAATGCAGTGTCACTCTAGTCTCAGCAGCTGGAGCTCAGGACAGACTTATTTACCCTGCGGCGTAAAGGTGCCCTCAGGCTGCCGTTTGTGAAGCAGAGCACTCATCAGACTACGCACCGCCCTCAGTGCTGAACTCCCAGAAGCGCAGGAGCCTACTTGACCATTTTTTGACTTTTTTTTTGCTTACATCTTGTATTCAAAATGATTTAGTTAAGAGATGCCTCTTTCTGGACAATACGACAGCTAATTCCCACTTATCCTACTGAAAAGATACAATTGAAATGGATGCAACAATAAAAGTAATGGCTAATATGATTGCTATTGATCATTTGCCAGTTTACCAAATGAATAGCTAAATGGAGAAGGAAAATAGTGCTATATATTGCACACGTCTCAGTAATGAGCTAACTGGATAGCTCATTTTAAAATCTATGTAAAGCTGAACATCAGTGCATAGTTTATAACTGCAATGAATCCTGATACATCGGATGCACGTTTGTTCATTTTCACCTACCTTTTCGGCTGACTGGGCAGTGCCAAAAAATATTGGAATGAAGGCAAGCCATACTATACAGGTAGTGTACATAGTGAATCCAATGGGTTTAGCTTCATTAAAATTCTCTGGGACACCCCGAGTCTTGATGGCATACACAGTACATGTAACCATTAGAAGAATGCTATAACCCAAGGAACAAATGATTTGTAGATCCGTAATGTCACATTTGAGAACTCCTCTGGCTTGATCAGGGTTCATAGTTTTCTGCTCATCATAATCTATGATGATGTTGGGTGGGTCAACTGCAAACCAAATAAAGACACCTAGAAGCTGAACAGATATCAAGCTCGACGTGATCGCCAGCTGCGATGTGGGGCTTATAAGCCTAGGTGCAGTCACTGACTTTTTGCCCTGTTCAAATATGCGGTAGATGCGGTTTGTTTTAGTTAACAGGGCTGCATAGCTGATGCACATCCCCAAGCCCAAGAAGATACGCCGGAAAGAGCACACTGCAACGTTTGGTTTGGCGATCATCAGAAACGTGATTATGTAGCACAGAAATATCCCTGTTAACAGGACATAGCTGAGTTCCCTCCCAGAAGCCCGGACAATGGGAGTGTCGTTATATCTGATGAACGTTGCCATGACAAAAATGGTGGCGATAATTCCCAGCATAGCCAAGAAGACGGGTATCACAGCCCAGGGCGAGTGCCACTCCAGCTTGACGATGGGTATTGAACGGCATCCCGTCCGGTTCTCGTTGGGCCGCTCGTTGTACGAGCAGAGCAGACAAGTCACCTCGTCCGCCTGGTACTGATAGCCGTCGCAGAGCTCGCAGTGCCAGCAGCATGGCATCCCCTTCACCATCTTCTTCCTCTCTCCTGGCTTGCACGGCAGGCTGCAGACCGAGGACGGGACTTCGCGCACTCCTTTGCCCCACTGCATTTCATCGATCTACAAGAGAGGTGAAATAGAAAGAGGCTGGTTATTTAGATGTCACTGTCAGACAACCAGGGTGGGAATGGAAGCAGGGAGGACCAAAGGGGAACCTACAACAGAGAAAAACCAAATGGATAAACTTTATACGTGGTAGACTCCTGGGAAAGCACTAGGAACCACACACACCAGTGTCTTCACATGGGACTCTAAAGCATGACTGTATTTACTGCCTTCATTTCTCACTTTTATTAGTCGTTAATTCTGGTGGCATGACACACATCAGATAAAACAGTAGAGTGCAAACCTCTTCCTTTTTTCATGAAAATCAGTAAGAACACTGCAATGGCTTGAGGGAAGGCGGGAGTTACATTCACAAAACTGCCTTCCATGCATGTAGAGCTTGGGGCTTCTTACTGAGACCAGAGCAAGAGATCATCTCCCTTCTTGGAACTACTACTGACCGGGTTAATATTTTAAATGAGGTGGAAATGTGTCTTATATAAGGCATGGAACCAGTGAGAATATGGCAAGATCTGCAGTATGAGCCACGTAAGAAATATGAAGGACAAAGAAAATAGTCATCAATAAAAAATGCAATAATTAGATAATATTTCATTTCAAAGTCACATTCCGCTTTTGAAACACCATACAGGCTTCTGGGAATGCAAATTAGAAATGATTATATTAAATAAATGGAAAGTCTCACTTGCTCTGCAGTCTTAAGAAACCTAAACTCCAAAGTATGTGCACAAAGGCTCCCAAGGGCTGCAGAAAATTAGACTCACAAATCATTTCAAAATATTCCAGACTAAAGCCACTAACCAGTTTCCAAGAAAAAGGGAGGTTTAGCATTGGAGCCCCCCTGAAATAGTCCATATTGGAACCACTGGGAAGGTCCTGATGTTCCCAGTGCCAATTCATTACATCACTTAACAACTCAGCTCCCCAGCAAAATTTCAGTGGCTCCGATAGCTGCTCTGTGTGTGTTTGTATATGTATGGCTTTTCCAAATACAAAACCTGATCTCCTGGGCTAGATGTGAATAAGTGCTATTAAAAACAAAGTTCCAGCTCTTTCTTTTTAGGTTACTTAAATGCTTACAAGCTCCACTATTTTCCCTACAAGTAAAAAATTCTAAGATGAGTTTCTTGAATCAGCTGCCTTGATTATTAAGGCATTCAGGAAGACTGGGGTTTGCAAGTCTTAAATTGAAGGATTAAGTTGCACTTTCCTAATTTAATTCAAAATAGATCCTGTATAATCTTCATTTTATATATCTGAAAAAACCCCTGAAGTCACACACTGCTCAAATACTATACTACCAAGAGTCTCTGCTGTGAATGTTATAAAAATAATCCCTCAATAACAGATATTCTAGAGGTCTGCCACTGCTTGAGAAACTTCATTAACCTTCAATATTTACAACTTATTCTGAAAAAAAAAAAAAATCCACAAATTCTTCTTTCATACTGCACTGAGCTGAAGGTATGTAGCTTACAGAAGCCGAAGGAATACTGATGATAAAGGAGAATACAAAGACTTGTTTAACTGCACTGGTAAATGGTAGGTTGGTCTTACTGTAGAGTATGCATAACGAGCCAGGAAGTCCATTTCCATGCCCGACTCCCTCACTGCTCCAACTAAAGGCTAGCAAGCCCTTTACAAACCTGGAGCTGAATTCCTAGGTTGTGCGCATGCCTCGCAAGAGAGCTGCAGTAAGGTGGCACGTGTCCGTGTAACTTACTCGCTGCAGAGGCGCAGTAAATGTTGTCAGCCAGGAAGAGAACCAAAGAGACGGTGAGTACAGAGAACCAGGGCCAAGATTTCCGACCCATAGAACAGGTGTGAAAATTTCATGACAATTCCTTAAGAAACCAAGTGACCGACAATTTGCCTCTTCTTTTACGCTTCTTAATCACTGATTTGTACCTTGCCCTTTTAAAGAGTAGACTGAGACAGGGTAGCTACAACTTACCTGTACAGCTAGAAAGTGAGACATTGATCCAGTCTGGAGCCTCCATTTTCTATCATAACTATTAAACACGGAAGTTAATTGACATCCTTGTTATAGCATGACATGATATGTGTCGTGGTTTAACAACGAGAAAGGCACCCTAACTGCATGGATTTTGACCCAGTCTGCAGTGATGAAAGGGTTTTCATCAATTTTCTGCATGCTAATATCTCACAGAACCACAGAACTATTAATGTGTTATCATATCCCCCCCTTATGATTTACAAAAGGATGAATTTCCATATTCTCAAATGTATCCCATGGCATTGCTGGATAGTCGGGGCAGCCTAAAGGTACTTTATTCCGCACAGATTCTATGTGTAAAGAGATAAATAGAAGATCAAGCAAAATTATGGAAAGTCTTTTTTCTGGTCTCCTGGGATGCCACCATGATAACTCTGTATCACTGGCCTCAGAAAGATCTGCAGTGTTCTGCCGCTTCTGCTGAGAAAATTACTGATGAAAACTGCCTGTCAGATAAACCACCTGGCACCAGAGCCTGGTGCTTGGAGATGAGAATCTAAGTCAAGCTAGAGACACTTTTCCCACTCAGAAAAGGATATTTTTGAAACATTTTTTTGTCTTTGACATAAATTGTTGTTTCATAACTCCTTTCAGAAATGCAAACAAAAGCAATAAAATGTTCATCTGTGTATTTGGCTGCTTTAGGATCGAGTAATTGTGCCTGATGCACTTTTTTCTGTCCCCCTTGTCCACTCCCTCCTTCTTCCAGCTTTTACTACAGTTTTCTTGAAATAATTTAGCTTTTGAAAACCCGAATCTAAAAAAGACTTGTACTGTGGCAACTAATTGTTATATTCAGCCATTTCTTGCATTTACTTAAATCTATACCTGCTTATCTTCAATGACTTTTTCCCAATACTTTTAGTCACTATGAACTGGAAACCGCTTGCTTAAAGATTTTGAGTTCAGCGTTTCAGGATCAGGATCATAAAATCCTGATAAAACAGCAAGGATAACTTTTGTCCACAACTACTGTAAGAGGACCTTCAACAAAAACAAAATAGCAGAACATTTCAACCAGGGACAGGAACCGCAGCACTGGTTTGGCCGCTTCGTTCCTGACGTGTGCGTGGGACGCAGCCACGGCGCAGCCCGCTGCCACCCCCTGCCCAAGCTCTCGCCGCCGGCAAACCAGCAGCGGGAACGTCCGAGCCGCACTGGGAGATACAAACCACAGAAAACAGAGCTGCAGGCTGCCACGACAAGCCTAAACTTCTTGCACATTACTCCCTGTTTTTAAAGGAGAGATGTGACAGAAGTAAAAATGGGCTTGAGGATGATGATTTCCAAGAGCGTTGTTTCAACGCACATCCAACCTTGCCCACCAAGATTCATAACTAAACCACATCTTTTGAAAACACAGATGACAAGACTAACTAGAGAAGCGGCAGATCCAGGACTCAGGAGAATCATGCTCTTTTGCTCACCCTGCCCTCACGCCCATTTGATCAACTTGGGCAAGCCACTTCACGTATTTTTTTTCTTCAATTTTCCCACCTATAAGCTGGAGGTACTGTCAATTATATTTATAACAAAGACCTATAAAAATCTGTGAGATCCATGGAGGAAGAGTGCTATATACTTACAAATCCTACATTTCTATAAGCAAATATAATAAAGTCTTATCCCATAATCAAAAAGTGATTATCTGAAAATGGTGATCATAATCTAGAAAGCAGTAAGTAAACAATTTCATAAATCACAAGAAAGTACTCTTGCAATTAATGCAAAAGTTTCTTTTTTACGTAGAACCTTCCATTTCAGTCATATACAGAAGTAGTACATGGACGATTAGGGAATTTATTCTTCCCAAATCAAGACTGCTTACGGATGTAGCCAGACACACTGTACTCGCAGCTATCCAACAATTTCGCCTCTTGAACTAGCACTTGACCAAGTCAGTACCGAGGGACACAATGAACCCCTCCACTACAATTCTGCCAGATTTGGGAAGGATGCAAAACCTAGATTGCACTAAATGCTGTAGACCCATGTGTTTAATGTCTTGAAAAATGACATATCTACCCATCATCCATTTATCATCATGTTAAGTGACACATCTTCAACAGTATAATGTGCAGACTCATGCTATTATAGTTCATGCACTGATGAACTGATCTGATAAATGGAAAAAAAAACCAAAACCCAAACCACAACTGGTTCATTGTAGGACAATCAAAACAACCGATGAAAAAAGAACTTCAAAGCTGGCTCTGCTCCATGGTACTTGGATTGACTAGAGCCACTATGTTCCAGTGGGACGCTATGTTTTGCCCTACCACCACAGTGGAGAGGAAAAAAAAAAAACAAGCCCCCAAAATGAACAAATAAACAAACAACACCCCCCCCCCAAAGAAAAGAAAAAGCTCCCTCCCAGATCCAGTGCCTTCCCCACAACCACAGGGGAATGCAGCATGTCTTGGTGAGGGGTTAACTCTGACTCTTTTTTCCCCAAGCTCTCCCAACAACTACGTATTGCCCAGTTCATAAATGCCTCAAGCTAGAGGGATGGGATCCATTTCCAATATAAATTCTCATTATGTTCACTACAGAACAAACATTAACAAGAAATGCTTAGTCTGTCTCATAAGGCCTAACATAATTGTTCATTTTAATGAATAAAGTAACTCAATATATGTGTATAATTTAAATATCGCTGCTTTTTTCTCACCACCACAAACAGTTCTGTAATAAGCTATTTGTTCTGAACTAAATTGTTTCATGCAATGTTTGACTAAAATAAAAATCAGTACAAAAATAATTACATTAGTGATAATTAACCTACTCGGGGAAAAAAAATAGCCACGTTCCCTGGTATGACTTTCATAACAACTGTGCCATTAATTTCACGGACACAGTAGAAAACAAGTGCGGAGGATTGTGCTCAGATTTATTGCCACCTTACAGATTGCTTTTAGACTCTAGTTACTAAGTCAGCAGTTCAAACAGTTTTTGTATATTCAACTTTACAGATAGAAATATTTGCATAACTTAGCTTTCAGGGCTTAGCTATTAATGTCTTGTAATTAGTTTCTAAATCCAGGGCTTTAACGTGATAATGGTTTTAAGCTAAGAATATGTCAATAACACATAGTCAACAGGGCCTTCTGCAAAATATCAACTGAAATCCCTTCACTAGATTACAGCAACGATAAGCCAAACTACCAGAGAAGGATGCAAAGCTACTCCAGTGACTTGCCCGGACACTGCAAATAAGGTGTTTCACTGTAACTTGTTTTAATTTCACTGCCTGCAGGGGATTGGCAGAAAAGCCTTAAGACAAGTGCGGAGCCCGCAAGGTGACGGAGGCAAAAAATCCCGACGGCTTTTGCTTGTGACAAACAAATCCCTGCATTCTGAGCAGTGCAGGCTTAACGCATTTTTCAGGACAGCGCAGAAAATCCCCAGAAACTACAGAACCCCTATTTAAACGGAACGCCTGTTTCCGCAGCGGCAGCGCACCGGCTCCGGGAAGCGGCCGCATCCCTTGCCCTCGCCGCGGGGACCGAAGCTGCGGTCCCAGCCCAGCCCCGCCGTAGGACTGGGCTCCGCTCGCCCCCGCACCCCCTGGCTCGGGAGCCACCCGCTTAGCCCGGGTGCTCTCAGCACCGGTTTGAGCCCAGTTACACCCTGACACCCCAAAACGAGGTAAAGACTGAGCTCTGGTCCTGCCTCTTCGTTTTCTTTCTGTTTGCATGTTTTAAATCAAAGTCAAAATCCAGCTACTTCAAAGCGGCTTTTAAAATCCGTGGAGGGCAGAAGTAGGACACGTTAACCAGCAGCCCCCCAAACCCCGAGGTGACAGCGCGTAAACCCGATCCCCAGCGGCCGTCAGAGCATCTCTGCTGGGACGGGGATGCTGCAGCCCCGGCAGAGCCCAGGCACCCCTGCTCCCCCACAGAGCATCCGAAATCTGGTCCTGAGCTCTGCAGCTCTCTCCTCGTGACAGCTCTTTTTTCCCCCTACTTTCAGGAACACTTCGTCAGCGAGACGGAGCATCACGCCCAGCACTGCCTCCCTCCTGACGCTAGAGATGATGTGGTTTGCGCTAGCGAGTGTTTTTGGGTGTCTTGGGAAACTTCAAAAGAAAGCTATTTTAGAGGAAAAGCAAAATCTCCTACATTTTCCTGCTCTGCTGCATTAATTATCTTAAATCCCTCCACTCTATCTTCTTTATAAACAGAAGTTAAACATCCTTATACGCTTTTTATTCTGGTTTCTCCTACTGCTGTCCTGCTCGTTTCTGCCCTAAAGTAACAGCAGCAGCTGCGGGAACAGGGAGCGTCCTGTCCATAAACACGCGGGACAAGCAAATCACAACATTCTAACTGAAGGTGTTAGAAACTCATCACTTCTCCAAGTCTTTCAGCCAAAGAACTCGCAATTTGTCATTGTCAGCACAAATCAGAAAAGTTGTCAAGAAACTGTGACAACGTTCCCATAATGCCAGACCCTCAGCTTCACACCTGCTGATTCACATACCCATTAATGAGCAAAATGCCCCCGGGATCAGTCTCCCCCCGGAACTGCACAGCTCCAATTTCTTCCTCTCATTAACGCTGCGACAGCTCCTGGGAAGCCCCAGCATGGGCAGGGATCCCACGGCGCAAAGCGCTGTAGGAACGTGTGCGGAAAATAACTTTCCTTCAAGCTTTTGGGAGACGCGGGGTTGGCTCCCGCGGGAGGGGGACGGGGCTGCTGGGCGGGGGAGAAGCCTGGCACCCCGCGCGGCACTGGGGGATCGGGGGTTTGCATCCCGGCTGCCTTCTGGGCCGGCGTACCAGTGTTTCGCTGGGTAGCTGGTGGAGGCTTAAACTGGAGAAATACTGGAGGTCAGTCAACTATCTCTATTTTTCTCTAGTGGGAAAACTCTAATTTCATTTTAACACCTTTAATACCTGCAGGTGCATCGGGGAGAGACTCCCTCCCGCTCCGCTCTTCTCGCACCGAACGTTCAGCTGCGTGTTACCTGTCGCGGGTAAAAATCCCCCTGGCACTGGTTCTTGCCTCCTAGAGTAAAGGACAGTTGGTATTTGGGTACAGGTATAAAAATCTGCATTGCATCTGCATCCCATTTTATTTAACATGTTTAATTATGATTTAAACTTCAACTAAAAACATCACTTTTGTTCCTACACTGTAACTCCTTTTCAGTGATCTCATAACAAGCAGTTCTTAACCTACATATAAACCTCATTTATTTTTCTCTTTCCTTTCCTAATCTTAATTTTTCTTTCATTTAATATTTGTCATCATTTTCTACCAATCTTACCTGCTTTAAGGACACCAGAAGCAAGTTACACTGAGCACTTATAACAACATCTTTAATGAGATCCAAAGGCTATTTTTTCTACATTAAAGCAAGGACATTTTTAGCACAACACCGATGTAGAGAAAAATGCTTACTCTACAATTTTTGCAAAAATGCATATTATCATACATTTCTGTTGACACACAATAAAACTGAAAATTAATTATGTTAATGCTTTTATATCTGACTACAGCTTCGTGTCGTCTTCTCACTAATGGAAGGGGATGGACCATGTATCTTCAATATTCATCCTACATCCTCTGCATAATTTTTTTTTAATTAAAAAAGAGCAAGTACTTCCAAATGTGCATTTATAATACACAATTTTTATCTATTTAAATTAACAGGTTAGAGCAAATCTATCTTCTGCAAGCAGAGGTAATCTAAGACAATTTTTCATCCTTAAGTGCCTTAGAATTAGAGTATCTGTAATTAGCCCCAAGCCAAGGACTGAACAACAGGGTGTTTGGGGGTTTATGCTCCTACCCCTTGTGTTGTGCCCAACGTCTCATTCCCAGCACATCTCATTGTCAAACTGGGCAAAAGAGAATCCAGTCTCATAGTCACCTTCCATATTTCACAAAATAGGTTAAGCATATGGTGCTTTTAATATTTTACTTGCAGAAAATAACATCTCCCTCTTCAGGAGCAACACTGCCATTCTTGCACACTGGGCTTAATTTCAGAATATTATGTAAGCATTTTAAAATTATTAAAACCAGCCCTCATTGCCTATTGCTGTTCATTCTGCTGCAGTCATTTTCCTCCTCGTGACCAACAACAGGTATTTTTAGGGGAAAGTTCAGTCTCCAAGTGCTTTCCTTCGATTCCTGCTACAACCTAGCACAGTGCAACCCTGCGTAGCATAAATTCTCTGATTTTTTGCTTTTTTGAAGGGTGCTCTAAAAGCATCTGTTGGTGGGGGGTGGGGAAGGAAAACCTAGTGCACGGCATAAAGGGTATGCTTACACATCAGATTTCAGCTTGATATGGGGAAAATGACAGCTCGCTGTGGGACCAGCCCAGAATGCCTTAATCAAGTGACACTCCCACTGATTTCAATTGGAGCTTTCTGTCAGTGAGGAATGACAGATCGGTGTTTAATTATACTAGAGATCACCTTGAAGTCACCAGCAGGTTACTCAAGAGACACAGCTATGAGGGAGAATTTACCCTAAAAAGCGCTAACACTATTAAAACTTCTTTTAGGGGAAAGATCTAATTAATGTGGTGCAGGGATTATGAAAAATAATAACCTCAGGACCATGCTCACTAGGATGCTCCACGAGACTTGCCAAAGGAACTCTCTACTGAGTAGATGGAAAGCGTGATTTTTCAAAAAGTCCTCTAGCTTGGCCTGATGAAGATGGATTTTACTGGCCATAACCAAAGGCAGCTCCTTGCCATGAAGGTCTGCGCCCATCCTTGATTGAGAGCAGCACTTTCACATTACTCAGAAAAATATGTAATTTTTTCTAGATTGCATCTCAGAAACAGGTAGGTATTTTTGACATTTTTTGCAAATGTTTCGAAAAATATTCTGCTCAGGTATCTGTAGGGAGGAAAGATCAATGATTTAAGATTGGCAGTGACAGACAGAACTGAAAGCATCACACTTCTTTTACTAATAAGCAATACAAGAGCCTTCACTCACAGCAGTGTCTGAAAGCTGATTACACAAGCAAGATAATGAACGCTGTGCCTCAGCAGCCATAAGGAATAAAGGACATGCAGCACTCAAGAGCTATGCAGAAACGCTCTTTACACATACTCTTCTGGTTCACCTTTACAAATGAACTTGCTAAGTCAGGACTCTTTCTTTGATTCAATCTACAGAGCTAAATATTCTAGGAGAGGATCACTCTCCCTCATCATTTGCTATTTATATTAGTTTAAATGTATCATTTAACTAATGGGCCAAATGAAAATCCCCAAACAAAACCAAAATGAAGTTAACCATGTTGTGCAGAGCAAGATATGTATGTGCTTTACTCAGGAGGACACGAACCCCCTGCACTCTCAAGGCTGAGAAAACTCCTGCCATTCCCCTCTCGTGCCATGTTTTATCCGAAGAATGCCCCTTAGTGCTAGACGCAGTGTCACTCCAACCCTCAGCATCTCCAGAAAAGACATCAGGAGAAGCACTTTTCCCAGCTTACGCCCCAGCACGCTCTCCTGGCTGGAAGCCATGCTCCGAGGAACCTCGGGCCATTACGCTAGACAAGAGCAAAACACCGCAAAGCGCTGAGGCTTCTTCCAGCTTCTGGGAAGGGACACGCGGGGATTGTCACATTTCTGGCTATGAATCCGGTCCCAGTGGCTGAACCCAGCTCAGCAATTTGCCAAACTGGTTTGAACTTCACTACCATCAGCCTTGTGACAGAACTGCATCAAACTCCACACGCATCAGCCTTGTTAGAGAACTCGCGCTACACGGCATCTACAGCATGAAGGAGATGTGAGCGATACCCTCTGCGCACTCATGGCCAGAGTTCATTTTACTGCTTTACAATGACTGATGTGCCAGCTACAGGTTTCTTAGGAAAACTAATTGTAGGATGTGGGTCAAAAATAGTGACGCCTTGACACAGACTATATTCCTGAAGAGAAGTGGGGATGTTTCTTCCTGATTAATGACTGCACAAACTAAGTAGGAATTAGGATTCCAACCCAGAGGTATTTAGAGTGGACATGCCTACGTATATTCATAGGAATTTATGTAAAGCAGTCCATTAAACAGTATTAAGCCCTTTCAAAAAGCTGTATGTTTTTAGCAGACGGGACCAGGAGCAGGGTGGTTGTGCCACTCGGCAAAGCTCAGAGGAGATGGCACTGGCAGAACTCATAAGCCACGATTTCAGCCTGAAAAAACGTCCACTCATCTCACTGCTCATAACCTTTTGCCAACTCCTGATCTTTCTTTTGTCATATACAAGGAGATAAAATTCTGCTTAATTAAAGGAGCAATTTACAGCTTGTCTGGCTACTAACTGGGGCAGCGAAAGCAGACACGCCTCTCTTAAGAATTTAATGCTTGTTAGCATAAGCTAGCTTCTCATTTAGTGTCACGATCTTCAGTGAAACACAGCTGAAAGTGAAGCCCGGCGCCTCTGACGAACCAGAACAGTCTGCAGAGAGGAACACGCTCCTTCACACAGCAGGTCACCGTGCCCAAACGACCGTGGCACTGCCACTTAACCCGCCTCTGCGTCTGCCCAGCGCTCAGCATCTGCTACCAGAGAGATGAAGCACCAGACTGGGTTGCATCCCCAGCCATCCCGTGCACATCAAACACCAGGATCTCCATAGGAGTGGTCTGATCACAACAGGATTCACACACACTGCGATGCAGAACAAGAAGGGAAAAGATGAAAGATTTCATTTCAAAGTGAGGTGGCCCAGTTACGTACTTGTATAAGAAAAGCTGTTCAATATTTCACTATCCTGGTGGAAAGAGCATTAACAAAGTTCCCTTCAATCACAGGTATTTCAGATCTTTACTTTCTTCTGCTTTTTAGGTTGGCTGGATATGTTTGCACGAGTCTTAATTCAAATATACCCATGTTGCAGCTAGAGTTTAAATAAGAAACTTAAATGTCATGAGGTATATGGTAAATAATTAGATAAGGCTACCTTTTGTATGACTCCTAACAGAGGAAGCTAAAATGGTCTAGCTGACTCCCACGCTGTTTCCCATCGGAGGATCTCAGAGCGGTACACAAATGCAGCAGTACATGATAAATCGGACGAAGGACACTATCAGCTGTAATAAAGCCACGGCACAGTGAGATGAGAGGCCCAAACCATCAGCACACAGTTTTTAGCATGTGCCCACTGACTCTACCAGAACTTCCCACGTATCTGCAGTCCTGTTCTTGCTCAGCGCCCACCCTACAGCATCGAGACTGAAGGGTTTCAGTGTGCAGGATGACAAGAAACCTGCAAGCCAAAGTACCAAAGCACATAAATATAGCTCCTCATTAGGGCAAAGCGATTGCTTACCATTTAAACAGTTGAAATCTAATGTTCAAATGCTTTTCTTCTAACACATTCATAATGCTCAACAATTGGCAAGTTTAAGTCCTAAATAACTAAGCCTGGATGGCAATGGCACATCTAGAAGCAAATCCAGGAATTCTGATTTTTCTCCTGAAAACTCCTTTTCCGAGTTATTCTTCATGGTATAGCCACAAGCTGACCTTACCCAAGTTTTGAGAAAAGGATTAGCCCCTTCTGTTTGTTTATCTATGCTTATGAGCTAATAACTTCTTTTTTTCTTTTATTTACAATTGTGAAAAAGGAATACATCTGCCAAATCTGATACAGTACTTTCAAAACGGAAAGGGTAATAACTAGAGATGTACCAAATGGCATGTGTGCAATTTGGATAGCATTTATCTTGAAGTGCCTGCCAACTCAAAATGCTTTAGTTTATTTATCCTACTAATTCCCAAGCTGATTCAAAGACCAGTATTTGCTAGTCAAATTATTTGGTCCCAGTTTTCCCTTTCTAAAGAATCAGCATCAATGGTACAGTAATTTTCTCATCGTGTCTAGCATGCATGGCATAATGACATGCAGGCCAGGGAAGCAAGATGAAAGAAATGCAAAATGCTGAGTGAAACTCAGTACCTAACGCATTTAGGCCTTAATTGGATTGCTGCAGTGTTATTAATACTATTAAATTATCTTGCTCAGGTTACACTCAGTCAATCGGTCTCCAAAAGAACCATAGATGGTACACAGAAAATCAGGGCTGGCTGATGGGACTTTAATTATACTGCACTTGGGGCCAGCCTTCCATCAAGGCTGCGGTCCCGTCTTGCTGAAACCAAGCGGGGAGAGGACGACGACAGCGCTGCGGTGGTGGCGGGCGGTTGCTGCAGGGGAAGGTGGCCGAGGGCCGACGCTGGCACCTGCTTCTGCTCCAAAAGCTGCGCGGGACGCTGGGTCGCTCTGCGTAGAACTGGCACGTCGCAGCGGGTAGATGGACAAAACGGAAAAACCCAGCAGCACAGATTGAAATTGAGGATCGTTCCATGGATTTAATATCTAAATTAATGCTGGCCCTCCAGTCACACCCTGCCTAAAATGATAATAGTATCGGTCTAGTTGAAATTCCTCTAAAGTTCTGCAAAAAAAATTCAGAGCTTTTTTTTTTTTTTCCTTTTTAAATTAACCTTGCAAATCTAAGGAATTTTGTGCCTCACCACAGTTTGGCATACTAAAGCAATAATAACAACAACACTTTGCCTTCCCCGCGCCACTCCCTTCCATCTCTTTGAAAAGCAAAGGTACGATCAGAACTGGTACCTCATTCCCTCAAGGTGAACAA
Organism: Aviceda cuculoides; assembly: GCA_035590195.1. Lineage (NCBI taxonomy): Eukaryota > Metazoa > Chordata > Aves > Accipitriformes > Accipitridae > Aviceda > Aviceda cuculoides. The sequence continues at coordinate 23,447,896 of JAVJGG010000037.1, read as the reverse complement.
CCTAAATATTTAACTGTAAGATGTACTCTCAGTTGTGCACCTTCCTTATGGTGCGGTGAATTTTCCTTCCCACGAAGAGGGCGATGCATCCAGTAACATCATGGAGAGCATCCTGGTGCGCTCCCCTCTCGCGGGGAACAGCCGGCAGCAGGGAGATGGGATTCCCCCCCGGTGGGGAGGACCACGTACAAAGCTCCCACATCCTGAATGAACTCAAACCTCACGTAACGGTGATCGAGGAGAAAAGCCTGTACCACCTTTTCCAGTTGTATTTTTGAGAAGAAAAGGGACCCACGATCTGCTTTTGCAAAGGGAGGTCTGAGTCTGTCCTACCCTTCACCAGCCAGTCTAACAGACAGGCATTGCAGGAATGGAATAAAATATCTAATTATAGTTACCATTGGGAGCCAGATGCTTGGATGCTACTTTTAACGGTCAAATACATATCCTCCACACCATTAAAAGGTGCAATTAACAAGTAAACAAGGTTGTTTCATGGGAATCATTTAACGCAGCATTTTCATATAAAAAGTACATTTTCAGATTAGTGGAAGAAGAAACAAATAAAAAAGGAAAACAAAGCAAATAAAGGCTTCCCCTCAAGTTTTAAGAGAAGGCTAAAGACCCTTTGCAGCTGTTTATTTGGGGCCATTATTGCCTATCATATGAACGATTAGCTTGAGACACATTAAAATGCACACTATGTATCCAATATTATAGTCTTACTGCAAACCACATCAATTTTTCTACAGAAATCAGTATTCTGGGACATTTTAAAAGTGATTATTGTTGACCCACTCAATACACGTTCTCTGTCAGGAACCTTTATGCTTTGCTTAAATGTTGGCAACTCTAAGGACTGTTCACATGGCCCTGATGTGTGCAGAGTTTTTTAAATAGCCTTTATGGGATTTCTTTCTCCCCTCTAAAGCAAACAGGCGCAATAATATGCAGTCAACATAATTTCTACTCTACTATTCTTGGCACTTGTATCTGTTTGTTAGCAAAATTTCATTTTGCAAAGCCCAGCCGGATTATGCTTTGGATCTACAAAAATAGCTTTAAGCCCATAGTTCCCATACCTGTTAATACAATACATTAAAAAATTTTACATGCAAATTCAATAAATAAAAATGGAGACAAATGAGCAAGCCTTTGACTGCTGTTAATAGTCACCGGACTACTGGTGTGACTGGAGGATGCCAGCCCACACCTGCTGAGGATCTGCCAAACTAAAATCTCAGGCAGGTGAAGCCCAAAAGCCTTTAATCCCGCTCACTACTCCGACTCCCAGGTTTTGGAGGTGGAAAGCACACTTCAATTCTCTGAACATGAACACCTCAACAGAAACCACCGTGTATTTTATTCATCCTCTGCATACAAGCATAATGATAGAACTCTGCTCTTTGAGTCAGGGTGCATCAGGGATTTGCACCTCCCTGGCAGGTTTTGCTAGAAGAGCCTAACGACCAGCCCCGGCGTGCCTCGCGGTCTGTCCCCGCCGGCCCCCGCCTCATCCCGGCCTCCGGAAGGGGAACGCCAGGCAATCCCGACTCACAGAGACAGGGATATTAAACAAACACCTTCTACCACACCTGACAAACTGCAAGAGGAAATATGAAGTGGATAAAAAAGAAACACGACAAGTGTCTCAGTGGCCTGCTAGACGTGAACCTCCATGCTGTTGTCCGCTACCTCCAGGACAAAAGATCACACTTATTTTCCAAAGGAAAAGACAAAACTTAAATGCGTTTGATCTAGAAGCAGAAATTCAATCACTATTTTGCTGATACTTCTCAGATTTTCTCTCTTTTCTACGCACAGGCTTGGCTTGCCATTGCCTACCATGCTAATCGCATGTCTCCATGCACCTTCAGCCTGCAGTTCACGGACTTAAACGGAGGTAATGTTTTCTGCCAAACTTCCTTTGCCAGGGCAAGGATGAGACGCAAACGTAAAAACTAGCACAGCACCTCTGTGCCACCGGAGAGGACCCCACGAGGGAGCAGCCCTCCTTCGCCCGCGACTCGGCGGGGGGGCAGCTGCGAGGCACCGCCAGGGCCAAGGGGTGCCGCGGCCTTACAGCGGGAGTTACGGGGGGGCCTGCTGGCCCCAAACAAGGGGCGAGAAGGACGGAAAACTGGCAAAACCACAGCTGAAGACCACAGCGGATCTAACTAGAAACCTGAGTTTTCTACTGGATTCCCTGACGGGTATTTGCAAAACGCCACGTGTCCACGCGCTGTTGGACAAGCTGTTCTATCCCGCTTTCTACTCGCAGAGCGGTGGAAGAGTAGCTGCTTGGCCAGCAGAACAGCTTTGTGGCACATGTGTAGTGTTTTTCTCTACATAGCTGGGTGAATTCCTCCAAACACAACAAAGCACATCTGTCATTGAAATGCATCTTTCCGTTTTCAGGTATTAAAAAAAGAATATTACGCCCTCAATAACACACAAACTGACATTATTACTACTGCCAAAAGCAACCAAACCTGTTAATTACCCATAAAATATCCCAGCAAAGTATTTGCTCTCAAATATATTTGCTGACAAAAATACATTAGCCTTGCAAAAAAGGATTTAAGAAGTGATGTGTAGGAGCAAAAATATCACCTATATTAAAAACATAGTGATTTATTTTCTGACCTTCTATTTCTTATGTTACTCACTCTCAGAGCATAAGTCTGCCTGCCTACAGGTTCACGGACATTAAGAGAACTACACAAGAAGCAGCAAATTCTAAAGTCACCAAGTCTTCTGCTGCCTAATTTTTTTTCCATTATAGCTTTTATGAGCTCCTTACGTTTCTGGTTTTTTCCTATCTTTGAAGAGATATGTAATACATCTCAGATATTCTCTCAGCCTAGTTTCTCTTAGCATTTATATCCCTACAAACATTTTACCCTGTGACATTCTCAGACCTGGAGAAAAATTATCCTGATGCTCAGAGTTGCCAAAAGCTGATATAGCTTAATTCACTTTGCTTTGCCTAAGGTAGTACAGCTCACATGGTATACATTACCGCCTAGGCAAAATGGGTCAATAACAAAGAGGAAATGACATTTCATGTCTTTAATTCCAAGTCTGAGCTGGTTTTCAGAGTGAGGTGTAAGATTTAACTATTGCCTTCCTGTTTTTATATAGCAAAAATCTATGTAGAAAGTTTGACTCACTGAATAACCTTTCTTTTCACAAAACCCACAGTTTTCATCATTTTTTAGTGTGGCAAATAAGAGACAAGAAAGGGGTCCACACTGGTCTCGCTCTTCTCTTTGTGGATTATTTTCTAATTCTGCAGATGGTGGTGACCGAGGGCTGCGGGTACTTGTTCTCCTGGACGTTCTGTTACACTGTTCACACCCAACTTTATCAAAGCCTCCTAACACTTCAATTCTCCAAATCATTTTCGCCATACCAAAAAATGCCACCCTGGCAGGATTTCTGATTCGCTTCATACAAGGCCTTGCTGCAGAATGATCGTGCGGGACTCCCACCCGGGTACCAGCTGTTGCAGCACACGTTCCAACTATTTGCTGATGTTACATACCCCTCAGCTTTCCATTGCATATATGCAGATGTTAATGCAGTCAATACCGTGCTGCTCCCAAGATTTTCTGGTTTAATTTGACATTACATGCTAAATGTTTGGCGTGAGTGTATTGAAGGACACTTGGAGATACACTCTGAGATTCTCTGGGTTACAACATGCACTACCTAAGACTTTTTTCAAAGAAAGCACAGGTACAAACAGGATTATCTGCATTTATGATGATTTGCAATGAGTTGTTTAGCTCTCTTCTGTGGTACAGAAGAAGTGCTGCTTGATTCACACGGTTACTACCACGTATTTCGAGGTTGTGCCCTTATCTGAATAAAAATTATTTACAGTAGCCGTTTCTAAACCTAATGCATCAAAACCATCTGCAGTACTACAAACCACACCGGTTTTATTCCAAGAGCTCTTACCAAGTCAGGCTGCAATCACAGCTTGTGAGCAGGACCTACGTGATTTCAGTCCTGCTGCCTGTTAGCATACATTTTGGAGACCCGATGGAGGACAAAGGAATTAGCATATGGTCATTCAGCGGGCCAGTGGTTTGAAAAATTCCCTTCCAGTTGGCTGAAAGTTAATTCTGCAAGTTAAGATAATTAAAGGTGTTCATGCCGGTCATGGTTGACATAAGCAATGAAAGATTACAGAATCTAATGACAGAACAAAATAAACAACGTCTATTATTATAGTATACATTATAGCTATTGACATGTTGGGCATAGAAACTCGTTAGCCAAAACATGTAATTGGGATGTATTTTAGAAACACACTGATGTAATTATTCACCTTTAAACCTCTAACTGGACTGCATACAGTTTGGCTGGCGGCGTAATGGAGACCGAGCTCAGAAATCCCCAGCTATGGCAAAGAACTCTGCAAACAGGCTGTAGACCTTTCTGGAAGGACTTTGCATTTAGCAGCGTTTATGCTGTGAACGAATTCCCATAAAGCCAGGCACCCGCAGCCTCAGGAGCGCGACTGTGGCCGTGTGTCGCCCGGTGACCGTTTGATGTGACACTGAGAAGCGGGTGGAAGGACAGGACCAGGATCAGGGCAGCAGAAGATGCAGAGTGTCAGGAACAGTGCCATGGGGGAGAGGGGCTTCAGGTAGGTTTAATTCATCTCAGGGGGGTGCAAATGCCTGAAGAAGCAGCCCAGAACTGCTTTTTATGCACCATAAAACTAGTTATTTTGGAGCAGAATAACATTTCCAAGGAGCGCTTTGAGAAGAGGAGGAATGCCGCTGCACGTGGACGTAGCCCCAGCTGAGGATCAGAGTCAGCAGCAGTTGCAGGTCAGCAGGAGCAGCACAGCCTGAGCAGTATTTCCATCAGGAAGAACAGCTCCCATTAAGTTACTTTCCAAAAATGTCAATGAGGCAATAGTGGCTAAAATAATTCACATTTTTTCAGCTATCAGGAATCCGGTTACTTCTGGATGCAACCACATCTCCATGTATGCCAACATGCTGTAATGTACAGCTAATTAAATCTAAGGGTTTAGCCAATTTCATTAGAAATGTAAACGGTGGTAATTTTCAACAAGTGGCTGCATCAGCTGAAAGCTCAAGGTTCTGCAGCGGCATATGAAAACAAAACATACTAATCATGCTTAATACTTAAAAACTTAATTTTAAATAACAGCCTGACCTCATTTGCTGAATTTGTTTAATGAGACTGTCTAACACCTGAATAATGCATACCTGCTGTCAACCCATCAGCTCACAAGATTTCAGGCTCCAAGTTGTAATAGAGATGTATTATCTTTGTACCAGCTACTCATTACAGTCTGTAACAGGAATAGGAAATGACAGTACAAGGGCAATTTATGTGACAATAACTGAAATGAGAAAGGAAATTGATACCAATTTTTATCTATCTTGACGTAATCTTTGAACCGTGATTTTGAGCTTACTCAGATGTTGCAAACCAACAGAAATCTTAAGGATTATATATTGCAAAGGTCTGTGCATGTATATACATCCATCCATCCATAGATACACATATAAAGGCATGCAAACACACACATTTTTTAATACATATTTGCAAATAGGGGCTTTGCGATTATACTTTACATGCATATAGGAGCTAGAACTGATAATGCTATCAATAATTGTGCTTTCAGTTACATGCAGCTTCACTAAGGTGAAATTGTTTAAGCTGAAATTTTCTAGGCTGGGAGATGCCAAATTTCTATTTTTAAATTTCAGATAAATACTTCTAAATACATTCTTTTAAAAGCATCTAAAAATCCCCAAACCAACCCTGTGGTCATTGTGGTGAAATTCTCTCATCCCTTGCTATTTGAAGCAAAAACTTCTAATTGGCCAGGTAGGTGCCCTTTTGCTCTCCTTCCACCAGAAACAGGGGAAATCCCAGGCTTTCCATAAATTGAAATCTGCATATGCTCCAGAAAGATTTACCTTTTGCTGCAAAATATTCTGAAAAAAAAAAAAAAAAATCCATCTGCTCTGAACATGCTCTACTCTGATGAAAAAAAAAACAAACACCAAAATCAAAACCCAACAACAAAACCAAAAACCATTGAACAGAAATAAATTTGTACACATTATTTTAGAAAAATACCATCTGTTGGCAGAATATTCCTGAGCCTCAAACTTCACTGAATAGTTGCTTGGATCTAATTGCCATTCTGAATATTTTACCAAAAAAAGTCAGGTACATATAGGTCTCTTGCCAGAAGGTTAGACATTTTGATTACTCTTTTTGTTAGCTTGCTATTCATAACATTTATTTCCAAATTCTATAACAGAGATGTTTATGGCACGTAAATAGATTAGTCTGAGCCCAAACAGATTCGGTAGGTATTGAAGTGTGCAGGATCCGCATAAATTGCACAGATCATTACAAAGTAACTTAATGTATTTCTGTTTGTGGGGAAAAACCAGAATTGCAGCATAGACGTTGCATCATTCTCGTTGCCAGTGACTTGCTCCGAAAGGGTCCCTGCCTGCTGACGGGCTCAGCGACGGCTCCCGTCCGCCGCAGGGGGACAGCTGACCTCAAGCCCTACACACTTTCCGTTTGCTCCAAGACCAGAGACCCCGAGGAACTGGAATGTTACTTCCTTTAAAGCAAGACTTCTTTTTTGCCATTTTTCATGCTCCTCTAAAATACTGGCCCATACCTACAGTGAAGAAAACAACATAATACAGCTATTTCCCCAAGGAGGAGGGAGTTATTAATAAGTCCACAGCAATTTCCTTTGCACCATATAACATGAGCCGGGATTTATAAGGGGAGTTAGATCTCTGTAATGTACGTGTTTATGGAACCATATTGATAATTATCAATACTATTAATCTTCTAAGCACTTGTTTAGAAAGATTGCAGCAATATATCACTTATTGCTGGAGGAAATTAATAAAAGCATAAGGAATTGCTAAGCAGCCAGCCTTCCCGACGCTGCATGCAAAAGGCTCCATTTAACCGGCAGTCGTGTTTCAAGCTGTACGCCGCTTCATGTGACTAAACAATCTACAATTCAAGGGCACATCTATAAAACAATACTGATTTTTTTGTTTATCTCTGCACACAGTATGTTTAGGCATCTTTAATATGTATTTATTTCTGTTTGCAAACAAATCAATTAGAAGAATGTTTTAATTTTATCTGGAGCTTACAGTTAACCCTGCCTGATGCTTTGGAAGTGAAACATGTTTCAAGTCAGAGCTACTTGAAACCTCTACGGTGTAATAACGGACAGGACATCATGTTTTCCATCCACAATCAAGGATACACCTTCTTCAGCCATCCTGAAAATGTGCTGCAGCATCTGACCAGAACCCGAGTGCCCAGTGGCACCTTTACAAGCCGTAACACCGAGCTGGAAGAGCCCATTTGACAAGTCGGAGGTGCTGATGCAATTAAAACAACATGACGCACCCTATGCGGACACTAATAGCCTAGAAGCACAGCATTAATTAGACAACCAAACTGAAAACAACCTGCGTTAGCTCGCTCTAGGAAGATGCCCCTCTCTAATGGCAAATAAACAGGTCTCCTGTAACCATTTCACTACTCACCAAGGGCGAAGGGGAAACGGGGCCTCACGTCCGCCACCGCGCTGCGAGTTGTGGAGGGACGGCACGAGACGACCACCACGTCTCAGCCGGGTGCTCCACCGCGCAGGGGAGGCGAGAGCCCTCTCCCCCTCGGAGACCTTCCTTCTGGCTACCGAGCCAAACCTCGGTTCGTCACGCAGGACCTCAACACCCCGACAACTCGTTTGTAACCAGATCACAGAAAGCAGCTGGAGTCCACAGGCAGGAGTCCGGGCAGGCCTCTCCAGGCCGCTCGTGGCTCAGCCTCGGTGGCACCGACACATCCAAACCAGGCCTAAGCCAGGCAAACTGAAACCTTAAATGAGCTCAGCCTTTTAATGACCCCCGAAAGCTTGTCAGTATGAAATAGGAAAACAGGGTGGGGATGGAAGAGGCCAAAACTCTGGCTTTTCGGTCAAACGCAAGTCTGCTGCGCACTTCAGCGATACAAGAGATTGAACCCGTATGCCTACTTGTCCAAATCCAATAGCAGTCTACTTGGCAACACTTTTGCGTAAATCACATTTTTAACAAAAATTATTAACAGCAAGACTAGCTTTACTTTTCGTTCTGCATAGCTGCTGGGAATTTCTAAATTTTGCTATCATATTAGAGGAAAAATTTGAAGGAAGTGGAACATATGCATGGTCTGTCTGCCCCTCCATCTGTCTGTACCAACTTCCTTCCTAATAACTTTTGAACTTCCTGGCCAATTTGAAGCACATCTGCTACAAGAAGAGATTTCTGCAGGATTAGTAAAACTCAGTGGATAGTTAGAAGAGAGATGCACCCAACTCTGAGCATCTCTCTCCCCTTTTGGTTGGGCCAGCCAGCCAACCAGTTGGCATACGTGTAATTCAAACAGCCACGATACAGGCTGCTGCTTGCAAAGCAAATGCTACAGGGGTGTGGGAGGGAGTTCAGGCACTGCAAGGAAATTGTGGGGAAAACTATGGGAAGGAGTCGCAGGGAACGCGATGGAGAGTGCTTCTGTGATAGGGTATGCAGAAGACAGATCCTTGGAAAAATAAGATTCAACAATTTCACAGGGATTTTCTTTACTTTTTGATTTTGACAGTTCAGGGATACTTGCAGAGGTTTGGATGTGAAAACATAATAAACCTGGGACCTGCTGAGTTAACTCTGTATAGAGAAAGAGAAGCAATATCACCAAATTTCCCACGAGAACCTGCAGTTCCTCTAGGAGTGATCCATTTCTTTCTCCTTCAGGCATATCAGTTCCTCCAGGAGAGATGCATTTCTGTTCAAAGCATTAGAGGCTGCAGTCACAGAAGCCAGCCAGCTATGGGAGCTGGTCAGCCAGTTCCTTGCGTTCCTACAGTGCCTCCTACTGGGCAACCTCGAAGTGCTTTAAGAGGCTAACAAAGACAGGCACCCACGGCAAGATGACGTCTATTGTTATTGGATCTATGGTGTACATGGGGTAAAACAGAGCATGGAGCATGAATTACCTTTCTAAAATTCCAGGTGAAACATAAGGCATGAAAGCAGAATCTGTGTCTCCTGGCCACTCTGCCTTCATGCTTAACCCACAGAGTCATCCTCACTATTTCCCATTGCTTGAACAACACAAGCATTAGAGATCTAGCCATTGCTAAAGTAAAAAAAAGAAAGTTACCCATTTGAAAAGCAAAACAACCAAAAACCAGCTGGTACATGACACACCTTCTTTTCCCCATGGTAGATTTCCTCCTTTTCATCACTAGCACTTTTGGCTTTTGAAATATATAAAAGCTAAATACAGTCAAAATAGTTATCCCCATAATGATGCAATTGCCTTGTAATACACAAGCATACCCTCAACACTAGCATAGTAAAATGCAATCCTGGTTTCAGATGCTAATATTACTGTGGTCAACAGTTTTATTGCCTAGTCGCATTAGCTGTATCTTTGCTATTCAACAGGCTCTAGGGGTCACGATACTGGATTTCAATAGGGATGCAGCTGGCCAAATTTCTGATCCTAAAATTCAGAGCAAAGCATTTCAAATTGCAGGAGGACGCATACTATAAATATTGCATACTAAATCTGCATGCAGGGGGCCAAAAAGGGTCTGACAGAACATCACATAATCTTCATAAGAGAGAGAGAGGCAGGAGGTGCTCTTCCATGACCTCTTATGGGAGGTGGGTGGGCATCTTGTAATCAAACTTCACTGCAGGGAGAACAAAGCATTGCAACAGTTTTTCATGGAATACTGGCCAAGCCATTTAAAATTAGACATCTGCTCATTTTATCCTTGCGTAGATATCTGTGAAATACAGCCAAAATTGTTACTAAATCATGCACTGGGTACTAGGCAAAGCTGTGCTAGGTTGCTTGACAACAAGCAAGCAAAAGAAAACCTGGCGATTATACTGTCCTTACGTAAAAACTACATTATGTCCCAAGTTTGCTGCAGCAAAAAGTCATAAAATATTTTCTTGGTTATAGACCAAATTCTGACCTCAGATACAGAAACGTAAATCCAGGGTGAGTCAACTGCACTCAGAGGAGACACTTCACATCCAAACTTGCTAAAGGGAGAGCAGAGCCTGGCTCCTGCGCGGGTAGGGAGCAGACGTCTGCCTTTGCTTTTTTAAGTCTGGCAGAAATGTTCAGTAAAGGTGATACGAAGTTGTGGAGAAACAATCAGGATAGAGAAATATGAACGTCTCAGAAATTTTGTAAAACGAGGTTTATAAACTCATGACAACAAAAAGAAAACAAACTGATACAGCATATTTTGAGACTTGCAAATACATTGTTAAAGATCTCTTCAGTCTGTCTACCGTCATGCAATAGAGAGAGAAATGTAAGAAGTTACTCTGTAATTTTACATGAAAAAACCTGGTACAGCTATAAAGATTAATAAGCCCTGTGCCCCCTGTACTTCTGCCCTTGCTCCAAAATACTATGAATGGGAAGACGACATATACCATTGTAGATTAGACAGACAATAGACTGAACAGTAGCACTACTTCCAGGGAAATAAAATGCAAAATATTCTTGCTCCTTCTTTGAATGAAGACAATGATAAAGAAGAAAATATTTACTCACCTATGGTGGTCTTCGGCACTTATTAACCTACTGCCTTTGAGATCTGGAGTGTCCTTACCATTAAGGCCTGCATAACAGGGCAGAACAACTTTTCTCTTTTGTAACTGAGGAAATTCAGACACACAGAACTAAACGAGACTGTACAAGATGACAAGTCTCTTGGAAAACCAGAGCATCACTTCAGCATTTTCTAAATTAGTATTAGCACTCTCACCAAACATCCTTCTGTTTCTCCTCTTGTGTTACTATTAAAGAAATAAGAATTGGGGAAATATATCCTGAAGTGTTATCTCCACAATAATTTACTAAAGACAGACTGTAGCCTTTGGTAGTTTTTCCTTGGATGTATTTAATAGTAGCTATTATTTTGGTTGGTTATTTTAGGGAATCCTTGACTGCTCTAAACTCCCCAATTTTCTTTATTATTGTAAGTAAACACAAACAGGGATTATCACAGCAATGCTAATCCTTTGCGAGAAACTAGGACCCGTAAGTGAGTAGAAGGGAAGTTAGTGAGAGAATCTCAACTACTGATATAACCCTGTATCTGTGAGGATGGGAGGGTGAGGAAAGTGTGCTTTTTATGGAAACATTTAACACACAAACAGGAATACAAATCAAGCTCCATTAATTTAGCTTTAAATTTTAATGAATCAGGAAGTGTAGTTTACATAAAGAAGGATTTACTTAATAAAATATTAATATTTTTGCTAAAAGAACTGTAAATTGCAAGTTAATATAGTTTTCCTTAAATAGAACATCAAAAGCTCAAAATCACTGAAAGAGCACGCAGCAAAGCCAAAATTCAAGAAGAGCAAAATACCGTGGTCGGTCTCAAGGACTGGACCTTGGTAATCCACATTAATTACTCCATTCAACGAAAGCCAGGAAAACTTTAAAAGCAGGAAGCGTCCTGCATTCGGTCACGCTGCAAACGACGGGGTTTGCTCCACCTCGGTAGCCCACGGCTCGCACCCCAGCTCGCTCGGGCTCCCCACAGCCGACGGGTCTCAGCCCCGGGCGCGTTACGCCAGCTCCCCGCAGAGCGCCGGGGCCCGAGCCGCAGCTGCTGGGATGACACGCTGCGTGCCAGGTCCGTCCTGGCCACCCCTCGAGCACGTGGCAGGAGGGGAGCACGCTCACACAGCCCCCCCCTTTCACCCCGTGCCCTGTTTCCCAAGGGAATCTGGCGGCAGAGGCAGGGACGGAGCCGTAAGGATGGACGATGTCAGGAGAGGGAGCTGGGATCGTCTCGGGTGGGGACTTGGACCGAGAGAGGAAAACCCTTTTGCAGCAACTGGCATTTCGCTTCAGGAATACCTCCATTTTATTCAGGCTCTGCTGCTGAAAAGCAGTCAAACTGAACTGAAAAAACCCTGTCTTTGTGCTTTAATAACACTCTACAAGGAGTCAAATAACTATAAGGTTAAACTGGCACCACTTCTCCATGAATTTGAGGCTCAAGCAACTTGCGCAAAGTCATGCAGGAAGCCTGAACCCAGATCTCCAGAGACCTGTCACAGACCATCCTTGTACGGACAAAGCTGACACAAGTCTCCAGCTTTCTCAGCCACCAGTTATGTTTTTTTCATCTGGGAAACATCAAAGTATCTTCAGGGTCTTTGATCGCCTGCTGTTACGTGCTTGTTTTTCTTTAGGCATCATTACAAAACGGCCATCTCATTCATATGGATATCTTTGCTACGTGCTTAAAAGCAACACCGGAAAAGTGAGTCACTCAAAAATATTTAGTTTCAGCTTCCCTAAAACTAGAAAAACTGAAAAGCATCTACAAATGAAAGCCCAGTGGATTCAAACTACAATGCATTACTGCTTCATTTTCCAAGTTGGCAACTAGGGACTTCAGACACACAAAAGTAATAAAATTTGCACAATCACCTAATGTCTCTATTAGTCTGAGGAGCTTTGGTACTGAGGGTATGGAGAAGAGCTTGCAGGACGGAGTAAAAGAAGATAATATGCAAAAAAACCCCAACCCCACCACATTATGCATCTGTAAAGAAATAGTAAAGATCCCTATTAATCTTTGCAGGATGCAAAAAAGCATTTATTGACTGTACCTGACAAAAAAGAGCAAGCAAAGAATAAAACAGACTCACATTGAGCTGGAGGTCATCTGTCCACTGGCCAATGAGGCGGTAGCCGGGGGTGCTGGTGTTGGTGGTGTGGTACTGGAAGATGTCGTAGCGCCCTGGGGCATCACCGTTTTTGTTGAACATCACTGGAGTGCCAGCACTGCCTGGGGGAAGGAAACAAGACAAAATCCAACCAACCAACACCAAATCTTTACAACACCTATTTTATTTAGTCATGGCTGAGAGCTTTCAGACCAGCAACGTGTTTCAGGCAAAGGTCATCTATCACCCCAGCCAAACCGGATACTTCAGGACACAGTGGCATCATCCCAGCCCTCTTCCAGAGATTAATTATCACTGCCCAAAACAAATGACTAAAAATAAAACAAACAGAACTAGATCAGCCTTACTTCACTCTAGCTTTGCACAAAGCAAGAAATATCAGAAGGCTTTTCTTCCTGCCCGCCAGCGTCCCTCCCATCTCTCTTTCCTCGGGGAGTTCTTTAGTGAAAATCACTCCTGTGAATGGAGCCTCTAAATGATTTTTTTCCCCCAGAAAATGTTCCATCTGCTTCTGAGAGATACTGCTGTCAGAAGTCAGCCCAGGTCTAGTGAATCTTGACTAGCATCCAGAAATAGCTTCCTCCTCCACAATATGTTCTTATTCCCATAATCAGCATGCAGTTGGGATGGAAAAGAACAGACTAAGCTATAGGAGAACTGTTCCTTGTGTACGCCTTTATTTAGGCTCTACGACACTGACATAAGCTGAAAAGTGTCTCAGTCAGGAACAGTTCAGGACGAAGATCCTGAATTAACTTTATTTGACATATACTGTGGTGACTAGCACGGGTAAGGAAGCGCAGGGCGAGCAACAAGGCAAGGATACCCCAGAGCCCTTCCTTCGTGCCTGGTGCCGAGCAAAGCCAGCCGGCAGCCTGGAGGGGCACCGACAGCTGAGCAATGGGACAGACGGTTCCTCATCCTCAGCCGAGTCCTCACCCGAACATCTGCATTTTAATTGCCATGGCATTAGATGTGAACCCCTTCTTAGATAAGAATTCAAAGCAGCATTGAATTTCCTCAGATCTCTAGGTGAAAACTTCAAGGGTGACATTTATTTCAAGACATATTAAAATAGGTTTCAGTAGGGTAGAGTAATATTGTGTCAAGATTGAAGATTATGACAATACTCCAGCATATCTATATTCAAAGCTTCCTCCTCCTGAATAACTTTTTTTCCCTAAAGCAATGAAAAAATGTCTCCTGTTGTAGCATTGAACTTTAAGATTATGGTTTTCTTCATGATTCCCATTCTTCATTGAATTCCAGTGAGTGAAAAAAGATTTGAAGGAATGAATTAGCATAGTTTCCATTCTAGCTCTGGTAAATTGTTTCCTGTCTATCCTACAATCCTCTGAGATCAGATACAGATTCAGTTCAAAGGCTGGTACAGAAAATCTTCCACTGAAATCTCCCCTCACTGGTTCCTTATGAGCACTGGGTAGATATTTAATTGTCATTACAGATTAATGTAGCCAGAATACATTTACAGGGAAAACACTTTAAGTGAGTAAGAAGAAATGGCTGTAATTCCTAGGCTCCTTCGGCAAGTCAGCACAAATGGCAAATTGGATTTAGCTAATCACAACTCTTAAAAGGCTGTATAGTATCAGTTAAGCGCGGTTTTGTCAGAGACGACAAAAAAAGTAGAATTCAAAGGGTAGGAGCTCAAGTGAGGCTCCCAAAATGTAATATAGACATTTGTGGTTCCTCCACATCCTGACAAAGCCCCAGCATGGACACGAAGAGCGTCCATGTCTGTGTCTGCACGTCAGAAGGCAGACCGAGAGCGGACGCCATCACCGTGGCCATGCCAAAGTCAACCGTGCCAAGACAAACTCTGCTGCCTCGAAGTCTTCTGCAGGCTGAGGGGAAGCGGCCAAGAGCACATCTGCAGTCACCTTCGTGGTCGCTCAGAACCCTCCTGGCTAAGCCACAGCCGCCCCACCACAGCGCATGGGCTAGAGCCAAACCTCTCCATCCCCCGGCGGGGCACCCAGAGCAGGTCACCTGCCGGCGGACGGTGCTGGCAGAACCCCTGTCCCCTGCTCAAGGGGCAGGCAGTGGACAACAGGGTTGATAAGCAGAAGGCCAACGTGAAGGATAGGTGCTGTTATGGACCTAAGAAGTCCTAAAGTGAGAATGCATCAGGAACTGTCACTCCAGAATGCGCCACTTCTGTGTTTTGCAGGAGCGAGGAAACTTTTTGTAGGTTACTGCTAATTGTTGCTTTGCATAGCTGCATGCAGACAGCTTTTAAACACTGACTTTTAAAATAATCCTTACGTTCAGTGAATGCTCTGGGGTGCTACAGGACTGCAGACTCCACAGCAACGCGGCACGATGCAGCGCTGTCTGCTGGCTCACCTCCAGCGGCCCCTAACGGCACAGCCCCTTGGGACACCGACCTCATGCATGGATGTGGATACCTGATAGTCAGTAGTAAACACCTGTTGCTATTTTCAGGTACACACACATTTATGTGTTAAAATTCTAGAGAAAAAAAGCTGTGAAAAGTCTGGGATCTGTAGGGAAGACGAATATGTATAGAAATGAAAGGAACTGATAATCTCAGGTCAGAAGTCAAGCAGAAGCATCCCGTTTCCTGCCTTTGAAGTTGGAGTAATTGGACTCCTGTTAAGTATCTACTTAGTAAGTGCAAGCTTTCTTTAACCTTTGTGTGGGCTCTGGTGCATGCTTTGGTGCTCTTTTTGTACCACCTGTCTGGAGGGACCCATCAGTCCTGTTTTAAATTGCTACAGCATTTCAGTCTCCACTTGCAATTCAAGTTCCTTTGTGCACTTACGAAAATAATAAAAAGTAATGTATGAAAACCTCACTACAGAGAAGAGACAGTATTTTTAAAAATGTTCCTATTTGTTATTTGACTTCTTGATCTTCTAATTATTAAAACATACAGTTGTTTAGTTGTGTTTTGATAATTTAAGATTTATTTTCCTTCTATTAAGTGTTACAAGAATTTTGTTCAGCCCCAGAAAACACTTCAGAAACTGAGTATTAGCCTCTAGACTGCAGCTTCTTGCTCATTCAGAGGCTATGACAATTTAATTCATCTTCAGTTCCCACCAAGTAATCTGCCTTCTCACTACACAGACACAGAGAGTACATGACACCCTTTCACCTGCAGGATACATTCAAAAAAACCACACAATCTGACTGAATTTGTAGAATTTTGATCTCTTCATCACCACAAGATGAGAAGTGAATTAATAGGAGGAGGACAGGGTGCTAGACAGGTGTAACTAGCTAAGGTGTTTCTTTATTATTCAGTTCACGTTTACTGCAGTTTGAGGACCTGAAGGGCTCATATGAACAGAATCTTTACCTTTTTCAACAGCAAAATTACAAGCACTTTGCACTTTGAGATTTTCAGAATCTCACTGCATGAGCACTTGAGGTTTTTAAGCTTTCCATATTTTGGGCCTTTTTGTTCTCAAGGTAGTGTGACGGTATCAAAATTCACACTGAGCTCCTAGTACAAATCCAGTCTCTCCTCATTAAAGCGTTGCTTGAACTCTTTCTCCATGAATGTCATTACCTTTGCAAGGAAGAAAAGACTCCAAAAGCAGGTACGGACAGGATGATTTCAACTGCGTGGTGACAAGGAGATCTATTACACGCAAAGAGGATCTCAAGCTCATGGGCTCAGGATGCTTGAAAACGGGCTGCATTTTTTCTCCCTGGTACACAGTTTGGACAAAGCACTCCTACCGCTCTGCTTGCCAGTTTTGCTACAATTTTAGGTAGAAGACTGGGAGAACAGGATTTTAAGCATAGACTAAAGAGCGCTTTTCAAGTCCTAACCTTCACGAGATGGAGTTGCGCAGCTGCACCGGTGACCGGAGGAAGGGCGGGTTAAGACGAAGGCTAAAACCAAGAGAGCCGATAGGAGCCCAGCAGCGCGCTCCTCCCTGCCCTCCCAGCCACAACGTGACGGCCGAGGAACACACAGGCACCGGCAGCCGTGTCCCAGGAGCTCCCGGGCTTTATCATCAGGAATACACCACCCAGACCGGGCAAAGCCTCCCTCATTGCTTCTTCCGTTCCCTCATCCCTCTGCGTTTTTCAGACCAGCCTCGTCCGTTTGGTGAGTTGTATGATGGTTGTTTATCCTGCGCCACTGGGAAGACTGAACCAATCCACAACAATTCCAGGAATTTACTTTTATAGAATACCGAGAAGAAACTGGCTATCTTTCCATAGCCCAGGGAATGAGCCCCAGGAGGGTCGTAGCTGGACATAGAGCCTGGGTGTACAAACACACGTGCAGTTATGCACTATGAATACGACAAGAAAAAGCTAAACTCTGCCCCTGGATAATGAACCTTAGAAGGAACTGGTTCTTTTCCCATGGAAAATGCCTACACCCAGATAGCCAAGAGAAATTAAAAAGGTTTAAAGCTATCTCAGTTTTGTTAGCATTCTCCTTTCCATGCTAAAAAGCAAACCACTACTTCAGTCACTGTGCTGCACATGAGTTACATGTATACAAGCAAAGAAAAACATCATATGGCCGTATAAATCAATCACAAATAGAGAAAAAAAGTAATCTTTTAAAAGCCTGACCAAGGAAACCAAAGTTGGTGCAAACCGATTCTTGGAGCTGGACAGTAGGCAACATTAGTGTGACACCCAATTTCTCATAAATTATTTCTCACCTCTAATAAAATGATTAGATGACTGTTCAGCATCTTTATATGCAAGAACTGTCTAGAAATGACCATGTATGAGCTGTTTTTCAGTACTAAAATGGCCTAAGTGCAATACTCTACATGAATGCTGTACTTCTACTGGAGTTTTGTCCTTTATAATTAACCTTCCAAAATGAGGAAAGTAGAACTCTCCAGACCTCCTCAGATCATTCATCTCAGAATTTGCTTCTGGCTGTAGTTAACACCACTTCAAGGAAAGAAATTAAAATCTCCTCATATTCACCTTGCTGTTTATAAGATGATTTATACAGGAAGGAAAAATATCCTTGGCACAAATGACCAAGCTTGACCATGAAATACCATCTGTGTTCCTACCTTTAAATCTCTCAGGTCCTATTGGCTATGTGTGGGTTTTGATAAGTTTATTAATAAAAATGTTTATTAGTAGATCACAGCAAGGAACACCTCGCCATTCTGCCCAACAAGGACATGAAGCTCATGCAAAACCCTCTTCCCAGGCAGCGACAGCCCTGGCTGCCTCGCACATTTTGAAAGGATATTTTCCAGTACTTTCCTAAATGTGTTCTAAATATGGATTTGGAGGTCTAACTTCTGGCTCCTGGTTAAATCTCAGATCTCTATCTTATACAGAGCTAGGGCAAGAGCAGTAAGACCTCCTGGTAAGTACATTAGCAAGGTTTATGAAGGAGAAATAGCATTAAGTTGCTGTAATGTTACCTGCTGTAAGCGATTTGCTCTGGTGCTTCCAGGCTGGTTGCAAGTGAATGTTTGTTAGTGAAACTAATAAAATTACAGTGAAACATATAAAGGCAAGGAAATTTTGCTAATATTTAGGCCTGATTTATATAGTGCAATACAGAGAAAAAATACATGAAAGCCCGTTGTACTGTCTGAAACAGAGGGCTGGTATTTCAACCAACACTGCCACATTTGGGAAGCATAGGTGGATAAGTGATAAGCAGACCAAGAGATAAAGTGCTCCCATCCTCATTCCAAGGATGTTTCATCTCCTCTGAAGCCTTACTAGAGGAATGAAGGTTGGAGTAACTACTCTAAATCACATAGTTCTGGCTCTGTAAGTAGACCTGGCCCTTCGGCCGTCCCCTCCCTTCTCTTGAGCATGCAGCTAAGCTGGGTTCAGGGTACCAGAATTTCATCCAGTTAGTTTTCTCCAAGTACAGGAAACAATATAAATAACGAGGAGAAAATGATGTGTGATGCTAACAAACTTCTAGGGTTTCAACAGGCATATTTAGTCAGAAACAAGCTTAGGCTTTTACCCAGTTATTTCTCCTATAGGAAATCAGTCTTCTGGAAGGTATCCTAAAATAGCAGCAGCGATTTCTGTCTTTGGGCAGTTGGTGCCTATTTGCCTTGGCTAAAACATGATGTTTTCAAATAGATACTAAATAAACATGGTCTTCTGCCACAAACTCTAGCATAACCACAAAAACCGTCTTGATCTGCACTGAATGAAAGAAAATATATAAAGTGAAATTAAATGGAAAAAAAGCCACATGGGTCAATACAGTACCGAAGAAGCGGTCTCAGCTCACCGTTGAAGTTAACGCTGCGTATGTACTTGAGCAGCTTTTTGCCTCCCGCGTGCTCCATCTCGGGGCAGACCCCCGGGTAGTCGGCACAGAGGTCCTTGTTCATGTGGTGGAGCGCGTGTGCCATAGCGTACACAGCATCGATCACAAACTGGACCTTCCCCTCCTGCTCATAGTGGGAGTCTTTGCCGATTCTCTCCTGTCCTGCACATTAAAAACAAACACACACACATGTACAGACACACAGAAGGACAGTAAGAAACAGTAATTTCCTAGTATCAAATACAAATGAATCCTCTTGGAGCACATTTAAAGAACTGCATGTTTTAGTCAATACAATAAAACATTTTGAGTTATGGTTGTACTAATTAAAACAAAAGCGAACCTTCTTTCTTGATAGTAGAATCATCAAGACTTCTTCTTGCAAGTTATTCTACCATAATCCAGAAAAACAAATCCTACCATAATCACAATCTTGAAACTCTAACCTACAGGGACCATCGGAGAGAGAGAAAACACCAGACTCTGTATGCTCCCAAGTATGTCTTTGAAAGAAGAAAGCATTTAAAATAAAGCACAGCTGGTATTTTAAAGTCTGATGTTTTGTTCTGCTGCAAATCCCAGTCTCTAATTGAAAGACAGAGCCAGATTGAGGGAAGAAAGAATCACTTCAGAGATGCAACCGAAGGGGTGCTCCAGAGAATTGAGCGAACGTGCCTGCTATTAACGCCACCTCAGGAAGCTCAGTATGTTGGCATTAACTATGCACTCCCCTTCTCCCCAGCCTGCAGAGACTGAAATGTCCTTCAGAATCCACTGATTGCCTTTAAAATATTTTAGCAGGCGAGAACTTAAGGAATCCAAATGCTTAATGTCATCCCAACTGCAACAGAGGGGAAAGCAGTGCTTTGAAAGTCATTCCTTCATCGCTGCAGCACCCAGCGCGTTAGAAACCACAAACCCTCTGCCTGAGATCTTCCCATCCGACGGGACAAGGCACAAGAAAAAAAAGTCTGAGAGAAGGGAGGCAATTTTCAGATGGAAAATCAGAACACAGAAATTAAACCACAAAGAGCCAGAAGAACTCAATAGCAGTGACAAAAAAGGTGAATCTAAATCTTCTGAGTGATAGGCTTGTGCCTTAAACATTCTCTCCCTCAGACTTTAGATGGAGATGTAACCTGGTAACGTGACTGTCAAACCAGGCAATAAGGTGGCCTTCCTGCTTTTATGGTTGTGTGAACAGCTAACTGGGTGCCTTCGCAATTAAGCAGCAAACCAAACAGCATTTTCAGAGCTTGAAGCAAGCCACAATGGCTTGAGAGTCAGGAATCTTTGATTTTTTTTTTTTTTTTTTTAAATTATTTTTTTCCCTGAAATTGCCCACTAACTTCTTGTTTTACCTTGTCCAAGTAACACCTGCATGATTCAATCTGTCCAGCTGCAAAATGTGTGATTAT
Organism: Aviceda cuculoides; assembly: GCA_035590195.1. Taxonomy (NCBI): domain Eukaryota; kingdom Metazoa; phylum Chordata; class Aves; order Accipitriformes; family Accipitridae; genus Aviceda; species Aviceda cuculoides. The sequence goes on along the minus strand of JAVJGG010000037.1, from coordinate 23,427,353 downwards.
CCTTACCTACCTCACCAGGGTTTCATGAAACTTAATTACTGCTTGTGAAGTGTTCTGAGCTGCATCGACGAAAGCAGCAGAAGTGCAATCTATTATTTTCCAAGGGTGGCAACACCACATCCCACTTGTTCCAACCGCAGCATCACACTTCTTTCTAACCTCACATCAGTCCTGACCACCTTCCTGCGGTCCCTGCAGGTCTGGGTACTGCCAGGAGGTTCAAGAAACCCACCCTCAGAGTCACCTCTTGCAAATATTTGAGAGACATTCAATCAGAGTAAATGCTCAGTTGGGGGATGCAAGTGGGGAAAATTCCTTTGTTAACACCCTTAATTAGAGAGAGGGATAAGTGAATTTAAATTAGCTGATTGATACCAATAAGGAAAGGAAATCAAGTAGTTAATGACTGTGAGAACTGATGTTTTAACAGAGGCAAGAAGTCCCTCTTCTTGCTGCTGCTCAGCCGACATGCCCGATCTCTCCCTCCCGCGCTAAGGGGGCAGCCCCCCCAGCACCAGCCCCCCCGGTCCAGAGCCAGCCCAAGCCACCCCCTCCCCGGCAGTGCAGAAGGCCACCATCAGGGAGCAGGCCAGGTCTTTTCCAACACGCCTTCTCTTGGGGCACTGTCTCGATTCAGCTATCAGGCTGAATCATTTTGGAGCCAGCCTATGAGCAAAGTTTTTCAATTTTTTTCAGCTCATGAGAAAAAGGCAGAGTCCAAAGCAATCCTTTTTTTTCTTCTTTGAGTGGAGAAGCAGTAGACCAGAATTATGAATAACCACAGAGAGATCACCACCCTTTTGCAGAAATTCTGCAAGCACAAAGAATGTCTAAATAGGTCCACAAAAGCAATTTACTTTAAGATAGGCATAGGCAAAGATATAATCCCACTATACGAACATTTTTATTTATCTACACTTTTCCTCCTTCTTTGGTTCCCTCTGTTATTACCAAACTGCACCACTGATGTCTGATCCACTCGATGTACATATTATGCTTGAGAGACTCCTTACCAAAGCCCCTCAATTTGAAATCTCAGCTACACTGGAAACACTGAAATCCTACAAATAATTCAGCGGGATAAGAGAGCTTCCAGACTGTGAGATCCACATACTGTCCTTTTCATTATTTCACTCCCCTCTCATTGATTACAGAACTTATTACGTTTCCAGGCCCTGACAAGAAAAATGCTTTTAAGTGGTTTCAGCTCAGCTACATAACCAAATTAGCAATGCAACAGAAATGCATGCCAAGGGAAGTGAATCCAGGATTGAAATGCTGCACACAAACAGTACTGATTAGGCATATTAAGTTCCAGAAGCACGGCTGGCCAAATGCACAGCAGGAAGAAAACCTTTAGCAGTGAAGATACCTGTGAAAGGAACCTGAGCAAAATTCACTTAAAAAAACCAAGTGCAATGTTAACAGTGTCCAAGTATGAAAATAATAAAGATTTGAAAAACCTAATAGAATTTCCAGTAACAAGAATGCTGTCCTATACTGAAAACAGCCAGTTAGTCGAGTATTAAACATCAAGAATTTGTGCACAATAAATCCAGATACGGATTCAAATGTAACTGTCCACCCAGAAAACATACAAGAATTTATACAATTAGATCAAGGGTGTGGTATCCTTTATATAAGCATAGGTTGAGTTACCTTTTAAAGAGACTTCATTGCAATTAGCAGTTCAGCCCAAATTTGAACTAGCAAAGAACCTGCAAACCAATTACCATATTTTACATACGTCAAATAGTTGTCAGACTTCAACACTAAAAAAAAAAAAAAAAAAAATTAAATATCCAAATTAATGCACATGGCTGAACAGAGTGTTCCCTTTGGTTTACATCAAGCTACCACCGCCACCGCAGTAACCCAGTGAGCAGCAAATCAGACCCAAAGTCCATTTTCGGACAGGGAAAAACCTAAGATGCACAAATTTAATTCCAGCTTCAACATTATTGTAGCAAATATTTCCCCCTCTTAGATTTGGCTGAAGATGCCAAGCAGAAACTTTTACCACATGCTTCAGCAATAGCTCCTGTATATATGAGTGTATAGAAATTCAATCATTAATTTTTCCTGGAAGAGAAGGAAACCCAGTGAAGCCATTAACTTCTTACAGACAAAAGCAGCGACACCGGTGCCGCGTGTGCCTCCTGGCAAAGGGGCAGCCTTGAACCCCCAGCCCAGTCGCGTTAGGACATGGGGGGGGCTTGGGGGAGTGAAGCTTAGTGCAAGAGAAAGGACCAACAGATGAACTCAGGTGTTGGGTGCAGCAAGAAACCATGCTGTCAGAAGACACCAAAAGCACAGAAGGTAAACGTAAACCAAATTTGCACTGTGATGTGCAAATCTTCTGTTCTCCTTGCATGCCCCTGTTCTTACATGTCCCTGTTCTTTAAAGGTTGCCTTTTTTTTTTTTTTTTTTGAACTTGGTGATCTTCAGAAGCCATGCAACAACATTATTTTCTTCAGCAATGAAGTAGCTGACACCTGAGACACATACACACAAAGTGATTTCAAGAGAATGCACTTTTGTTCCATGGATTTGAAATGGAGTACCTTGGGATGTCACGAGAAGGATGAAACACAAAAGCAATTTATTGACGTGAGCTTTTTTTGCTTCCAAAAGATCTATTTGAAGGTGATGACAAATAATTTAACCTCACTTCCTACTAGAGTCTCAAGTGCTCATCATCATGATTCCTAAGAGACTGAGCAGCTAGGTCTCTTGCTGCAGGCAAATCTTCACAAGAGAAAAATTCTGCAACAAAGAGAGGAAAAAAAGCCCCAAACCCAGAGTGGTGAGAATACGGAGAGAAAGTAGTCCTCTTCTAAAATCTCCTTCAGACGACAGAAATGAAATGCAAGTTTAAGAACTCCTGGTCGCACTTTTTGCATCTCCTTAAAGGCGATGCTTAACACCTCCTTGTATGGAAAAGGAGCTGACAACGCCGTTTTTCACATTACATTTTCTCAACATCTCTCCTTCAGCTGATTCTTCTGGACTCATCGTCGATCATCACATAATGTAGGGGATATGTTATGATGTATAAATAGTGTTGCAAGGACAATTTTTATGGCATATAATTCATACAGACAGACATCAAAATCCCACTTCATTGGTGCTTACATTAGATGAATTCAGACACTGGTTCAGTTTCTGAAGGATTAAACACATTTTCAAAGGAACTTACATAATAGTACTGTTGAGAACCCGGTGACAGTCATCATTAACAAGAGATTTAATTTAAAGATTGCAGAATGCTCACAGTATCAAACCAGCAGCTATTATTTGTGCAAGTTAGAATTCAGCAGCTGGTTAAGTGCCGACAGAAAAATGTATACTCTTCATCCATCTCCAGCATATTTAGCATCATTAGAAACATGATGCCTGTGAGCAAAGAGACATCCATGATGCAACGGCTACAATTATTAGTCTATAACTGTGCGAGTGCCCATATATGCTATTTCATAATGACTCTGAGGCTTCCTCCAGCTACACACAGTGCAGAGAGCTCAGCCTGCGCAGCTGCAGCGGCTGTACTCGTGGCACTCCAGAAACGGGCACGACAGCACAACACAGATGGATCCACCTCTAATAGACAAGTACCTATGTCCAGGGGTCTCCCAAATAAGATCGGAGCTATTACTCCTCGGATACTCACTCATGCTGTAGACACTACTGTTCACACAGGAGGTATAAAATCTGAAGGCTTCTCCAAATAAGCTCTTTATTTGAAAGTAGCAGAGTACTAGAGCTTGAGAAAAAACTAACAATATGCTAGATCAAATATTGTAATTTAAACAAGCAGAGTATGACAATCAGGCCTCTTTGCAATATAATCCATGTATTGTCATTTTACAAAGAAATACAAGATCCGATAATACAGCTATGTAGTTACAGTCATCCATCCAGCCCATCCTAATTCAGAAGATCTCATTATAGACAAAAGCCTTTATCTCAAGACCATCAATCCAATCCCCATGGATTCTCTTGGGGAAAGCAGATGAACTTCCCACTTTCTACTGCTAACCACACAAGAACATCCTTCTGTGCTAGGTTAAAACTTCAGGCTAAACATCACCTCCCTCAGGCTACGGCAAGCTGGCAGAGTCAGGGCATCAGCACAGCCCCGTAAGACCAGAGCAGCACCTCCCGAACACTGGTGCACACCAGTTCGGCCGTATTTCTGACGGCTAAAGAAACTTCTCCCCCATCTCCTCCGCAAACTTCAGTATCAGTGTAGCTCTACAGCCTCCTGCCTCTCTGATGGAGAGAGAGAACTTCATATTGCACAACAAATTTGGAAGTCAGACCAATAACAAGCAGGAAAGCCTTTTTGAACTAGAAAGGCTTTTTTTCTTAAGTTGGTATACGCTGGACCCACAGTCTGTACATCTACTCTTGCAGATGTCTAACAGATACAGCTGTACTCAGTGACTCTAGTAACACCACTAAAACCCCCAGAAAGCAGATGTAGTCAGCTTTAACTATGCCTAATCAGCTAACATTCTCTAACCAGACTTTGGAAACCAGGCTCTCACAATGCCTTACAATGTATTCCTCATGTCGGAGAGCAAAAAAAATTCCTGTACTGTAACTGGTCTTCACTCGTAAGTATTTAAGTAAAAACCAAAAGAAGCATAGTGCAGCAGAAAGTCCTACTGAAAATTTGTTATGCCAATACCAGAAATAACAATATTTAATAGTAAAGATCATCATAATGATGATTATAAAAAGCAGTTTACAGCCTTGATGCAATTAGTTTTGTGAGGCTACGTCCACTTCCATGTGTCAGACAATTATTTTTTTCTCAATTGCTCTGATTCAACCCACTGTAACAGTTTCTGTTCTCAAGTGTGTATGTATATCTAAGGGAATAGATTTTAGATTAGAAAACTGACCTAATCTTCTTACCTGAGATGTTTCCTGTGCATTCAACACTCCTATTAAAATATATGCAATAGGTGTCACTTATATTACAGTGCTGAAATACTACATTCATAAAAATATCAGCACCGGGCTAGCCAACACTGATGTAAATCAGAGACACTTTACAGCTTTATATTGCTAACGTGCAAATTAAGAAAGCTTCCTGTAGCAATAATTGCCAGTGAAGCCAGTGATCAAGCAAATGTATGGAAGAAGCACTTTTTAAAGATTAGAAGGCCTAAACTGGAGCTATCTTTGTATCTGGGCACTTGGGTAAAAATGCAGTTTGCAAATAGAGGAATATGTATGTAAATAGCAAGAAGATAGTCATTGAATCACGGAGCTTCATTGGCAAATCACCTTGGCAATCCAGAAATATAAGCAATTCTGAGAAATGTATTTCTGAAAGATAATAGAATTCAGAAAGCCATAGAACTGGTTTACCTTAAGAACAAACTCTTCAAGATTGGTTTAATGTTGGTTGAACCAACTATTGCAAGGTTCTTTTAGGAATTAAAGGTATATATATTTTGAATTACCACGACACTAAATGAGAATAACTTTTTGAATTGAAAGCATAGACATCATTAACCTATAATGCCTGCTTGGACAATTTGATATTACATGGAAAACACTTTGTTTTCAAGTTGCACATAGCCAGTCGACCTGCAAAGTAGTGCACGATATGGTTCGTTTGCTCCTAAACTTGTGCACATCATGTTTTTCAGGGAAAAAAAGTTGACTTTTCTTTCTCATGGGTGTTAGCATCGATATATTTAGGCAGTCAGAAGATAAGTGAAGTATTTACAAAATAAGACGCAATGCAGTCTATTAAAAGAACAGATACCTGAAATCCTGGGTTTCAAATTTAAGTCAAACATTGGCTAACCATGCGTCCTCACACAAGTCTCAGCGTCTCCGAGCTATGGCTGCAGCTGTGTTGGCCGGAGGAGTCAGAGGAGTCACCCAAAGATGAGCTGGGCTTGGTAAGAAGCAGTTTATTGGAGAGCACTTTGAGATGGGTCTTGGATTTCCCCCCCGCCCTGCCTTGAGAGGGAGCCTATAGCCAAGATCACGGACAACTTGAAAGTCAATCACCATCAGAAAGAAAAGAAGCAGCAGAAGTGGCCAATGGAAACAATGGAAACATGTTACAAAAATACAGGTTAGCCACTGACTAGCAAGGAGGAAGAGGCAGGCCGTACTAGCAAAGCAAGAAAACAAGTGCCTAGACCGCTTATTTACCTGCATCAGAGCGTGGGCTGTAACTGAGAAGATAAGTTTCCCATCCTGGTCTGCCCTCTAACCTTATTCGTAGCTTGCAGGGCAAGCTAAAGAAGACAAATTTTAGTCTTCACCCTTTCTGCACTGAAATGTTATATACCTTCACACACATGCATTAACACACATTTCATACCTCAGAGCCTGGAGGAGAAAATGCACAGAGCAACCTCTGTAACAAGAGCTAACCGAAAGCTTTTTTGCTCGTGCCTATGTCATCAATCACACACCACAAAATCCTGGGCAAAAATCCACCCCAAGACACAGGCATGTAAATCCTGCTGTGTCCAGTGGCAGCTGGAAAAGGGTATCCAAGCCGAGTACTTGACCTAAAGCAAATTATTTTACTATTTGTATACAGGATTCACTACAACCAGCCTTACTTAAAGTATTTCTGTATTCGGCACCCTGGCTAACCACTGCTTAGGACTAGACTACAGTTCAGGACTACTGCCTAGGCAGGACTTCGTATAGATGACAACAAAGGGCATTAACAAAATGACTTGGTTGGGCAGAAAGATCTAATATCATTGGCCAAGATTTGGAAAAAAAAATACTGCTGATTTTTTTTAAAACTTGTTCTGTTGGGGGAAAGGGGAAAAAAAAAAAAAAAAAAAAAGGAAAAAAAGAGGGATAGCAACAAAGCTTGGACCTCCACAGTCTTAGCTGCCCCACCACAGAGCTTACAAGTCAGTCAACTCGTCTTTGCGTTATGCACAGGGACAATAAAGCACGGCTGCAGAAAAAATTCATCTTGATGCACAGAAAATTGACTGCTAACTAAACAGAGCTGACTGAAGCGCTCGGCCCCTGTGCAGCCTTGGAAAGACATTTCAAGGTACCCTTATGTCGAGCACACCCACAACAAGAGACAGAAGGTTTTGCAAGCTGCACATTCTTGGACAAAAGAAAAATGTACTGTGGATGGTTTGGATCCTCCCAAACCTGCTTTTTCTGAAATTCTGAGGATTTCCTGATATTTGCTGCAGGACCAGATGCAGTGCTGTGCACAAGCCTTGCCACGAGCAGGAAGAGGAGCCGGGAGCAGCCGGCGGTGCAGCCCTGCGCTGCTGCCCGCGGGCACCGGGCAGCTTTCCGATGGGGCTCCGGTTTCGTCCCTGCATCCCAGCGACAGCAAAGGCTTGTTTCTATAAACCTGCCATCCCCAACCTTGAGCAGCACGAGAGATGGAGCACCTGCTGCACTTACAGCCCTCAACGCCGTCAGTGGGAATCAGTTTAAATTTAGCCCCTCTTCCCGACGTGATTTATATGGCACTGCGAACAGCGAAGGTCTTCTGACACCCTCAAGTCCAACAGATATTCATCCTAATGAATACCATAAAGCTGTTCTCATAAAAAGTGAATCACGTACACCATGGCTCCTGGCATTTGTTTAAAAAAATGCTTCAGATATTGGCCATCTGCCATTAAGTTGCTTGAAACATCTCCGACAATTTATTTTTTCCTGAGATGAGGAATTTTGATAGCATTTTGAAAATTATTTTTCTTTCCATAGTAAATTGCACTTTGCTAATCTATTAATGCACTAGATCACTTCTTGTAGTCAAATTATAAATAATATTCTGATATCCTCAGGCTCTGCTATTTGCTACATCTTTTGTTTCTCATTATTTTTCTTCCCTAACATATGGCTCCATAGTACAAGCCATCTTGACTGCTGGTGAAAAAAAGACAGGATATTGCTATTAGCTTCTTTATCCCCCACCCTCCACCCCCCCCCCAAAAAAAAAAAAAAAAATCCCAGTTA
>JAVJGG010000037.1:23404225-23419263 GCA_035590195.1 Aviceda cuculoides | reverse complement strand
ATTGCTATTAGCTTCTTTATCCTCAACCCCCTCCCACAAAAAAAACCCAAATCCCAGTTACTGGTATCATTTTAAACCAAATCACAGATAATGAAGTGGTTTGCCAAAATTACCTGGGTTGTCTTCCCCCACTCCTCCTTCTTTCCATGGTCATGAAACTCAGAACAGTGCCACATTTGGGGTGACATGCCAAATCCTGCGTATCTAGACATGGGCTTCCAGCATTGTGGATTCATGATATATTCCCCAGAACCACCATTTGTTTTGAGAAAACCCTGATCAAGCATAGCTCTCAGCACTGCGTATTACATCCTTCCCTTCAAAGGTAAATCCCCAAAAAGAAGTTACAGGAAATTCTGACAGACGTACGGCACACATGGCACGACTTTACTGTAAAATATAAACATATAGGGTAACTACTCCTTTGCTACTCTAACCTTTTCCTGTATTAAATGGAAACCAGACCTTACTGTAAAATATAAACATATAGGGTAACTACTCCTTTGCTACTCTAACCTTTTCCTGTATTAAATGGAAACCTGACCTTTTCTTTCTTCCCTAAACAACAGCTGTATCCAAAGCACGCTGAGACGTGAGGCGGGACATTCACCAACCTGTCTGAAGCCTCTGATGCACATCAGAGCATGAGGTATCCTCTCCTGAGCTCTAGAAGCAAGTATATGTGTATATACACACTCTCAAATTACTGCCTCTTTTATTGTTATTTTTACCCAAGACACCTCTGTCCTTCACCGACTTTTAATCCTATCGCGTAACATTTTCAGATGAGACAAGCTCAGACCTTAGAATAGCCTTTCCTGATTGATGCTCCTTACCTTTTAAAAGGGATTTGGCCTCTGAGCCACCAAATCTTTGCCCAGGAAAATCCTGCTGATGGGGCAAGCCCCCTCCTCTTCCTCCAGCCTTCCACGGGAACCCGACAACGGCCAGGGCTCAGAGCCGCCCTGCACAGGCGGGTTTAGGAGCTCCCTCCCTGCACGGCACGTGAGTTTGCTCGCAAGGCTGCAGGAGATGCTCCTCGGCGCACAGTGCACCCAGAGGATTCGGGAGAGTCCTGAGACTGCTCCTGCCTCCGCGCCGCCGGGGAAGGTCAATCCGGGTCCCTTCGAGGCATTTTCTCTGGCTCCAATTTAAATTCAAAGTGCCACAGTTCCTCTTTTACAAACCCTTTGCTAAGTTTCTGTCACTTCATCTTGCAGGGAGCTTTCTCCCAGCATCTTCTTTAGAACAAGTCATTGTCTGAGCCATCACCTGGGCTGTGCCTTCAGACTGATTACACTTGCAGATAATTAGAAAAGCTCTCTGAGTAATCTACGTTCCGATAAATGACATCCGAGGTGACATCACCCTTATATCACTTCAAAGTCTCCTTGAGTGTAAATCTACCTGGATTTAAAGATACGTTTAATAAGTGAAAACTGTCGAGCGTCGCAATTTCCTTCGCGGGAACCGCTACCCGCCAAGGAGGCAGGGCGTTACAAACGCAGGCGCTCTCGGCACGGCGGGTGCCTCTGCGTATTCGGAGTGCTTGCATTTCTCTGGCATACGCCTCCTTCTGCCGCAGGTGCGACCGGCTGCTCCTGATGGAGCAGGGAATATCCCAAACCCACACGTGGAGACGTTACTGTTGGAAGCGGGAGCACCGGCGGGGCGACCACGCTGACGGGTGCCGTTAGCAGAGCAACCTGCAGCACACTGCGGCTGCCTGCACAGAGGTGGAACAGTGCAATACTATTACACATTCAGCACCGTATATTTGATTTCAATAATCGCTTTGAAACTTATGAACAACCTGCTTCATGACAATACAGACACAAAAAGCTTGTTTTATCATCTGTTAATTCTAGCTCCCTAACTTTCACGGCACTGGCAATATTACAATGTGGCTTTGTACAGTGAAATATCTTCAGCTGAGCTCACGATCAAAGCCCAGACCCCATCTCGGCACGGAACGTGGTGTGGGCAGAGCATTCGGCACGGCTCCCTTCGCACAGCCACAGCTATGAACTACAGTACTCTTCTGCAAAGGCAGTAATTTTCTTCTGATAATCCTCTTCTATAAAAGCACATTTTTACCATAATGCACGGTACTGCAAACTACTTTTTTCCAAAATATTCCAACATTAACCTGATGTGGCCTGTTATGACTGAAGTGAACTTCTAATATTCTTAAATGTAAGCAGAAGTAGTAAAACAGTGAACTGTCTAAACCCTGTGCTTGTTACTATCACGCTGTTTCAGCGGTTACATTAGGTCCCACGCGTAGTTTGATGAAGTCTCCTCAAAAGCAAACCGCAGCATCCCTCAAGGGCAGAGGCAGCGGCTCCAGGGCCCGCGCAAGCACAGAAGGCAGCGCCCATCCGAGGTGACACCACTTTTGCGTAGGGAACCGACCCCTCTCTTCTCCGGGGAAAAGCGAGGGACTCGGCTCTTTCTGCCGTACGTGTACGCACAGCTTCGAAACGGCCTGCATCCCAGCAGGTATGAGCTGCGCAAGAGAGGTCTTCGGGTTTAGGTACACACAAGGTATCCTCGGCAGCAGTTCGACTTAGCAGCACTGGATCATGCCCTGAACCATGCCAAAGTACGTCAATCGCTAGAAAGAGCATTATTAATTACAGCAGTGTGTTGTATTTAATCTTACCTAGAAATAAGGCGGAGTGGGCTCAATATATTTTCATTTTCTCTTTCTACGTCTTATCCATCCTAATCAGTGAAAATTTTTCATGCTTAAATAAATGTAAATGACATTAATGTAGAAGTTCTGCATATAGAAATATTTCAGAAAGTTGTGATAGGAAAAGGTAAGCTGCCCACAGGGTGCCTGCTTGGAGCAGCTTTTCTTCTTGATCGCAGTCCGTGGCCACGAGCCCTGAGCTGCTCCCTGCTACGTGCAAGCATTTCGATTCGGAGCGTGAGCCTCCCACTCCTCACGCCGGTGCTCAGGAGCACTATTGCTGTCAGAAACCGATGGCCTGTAGCCTAGTATCTCGCCGCATTACAAATTACCAATCAAATTTTAAAATAATGATGATGATCAGTCATAATATTATTACATCAGTGGGACATTACGACTCTCATACTAGCAATATAATTCTAAGCTAATGCTTTTTCTGATGCACAATTTACTTCAGTTTGTAGAAGAGGGAAGGAAGATGTCAGGGCATGTCATTTGCTACAATATCGAGCTACAGTGCGGCATTTCAGTTTGATAGAGTAAGTTAGCCACCGAAAACAAATGTTTCTGCTGAATCTATGCCGAGGAAAGGCAGAACGCCATTTTTATGTTCACATCAGAAAGCACAGGCTGTGAGCAATTGTAATAAAATAATGGCATAAACAATGAGGGTGATAAGACACTTTTAGAAATTATCCTAAAGATCTTTTAGCAATTTTTAGTCAAATTCCAGCCGTCGGGGAAGATTCCAAATGCCAAATTTAACAGCAGCGTATTCCCAGCGGTAACTGCACCGTTTCTGTGCACAACACTCCTACTCCTATCCACAAATTGAAACAAAAAGCAGATGATATGAAACACGGAAAGTTTTCATCAATTTTCAATCAAAGTAAAACATATCCTCCTATGAACTAGTTTCCTTTGATCAAAATTCAAGGCAATTATTCAACATAACACATTTAAACTGCTGCTGTGAAAAATTAAAAGGAGAGGGAAGGAAAGGCAAAGGGAGGCAAGGGCAAGGCGGACGTCCGACAGCGTTACTGGCTTTACTGTCTGTATCACAGGAGATACGTTCAGGCCAAAGCTTATCCACCGAATTTTAAGCCCTGAGCAAATGCCCCAACCCCAGCTACAGAGGTTCACGCCACAAACGCAGGCTCACCAGGGACCTGGCACTTTGAGGGCAGACCCCCGACGTTTCTGAGTTTTAGAAATACTTTTCTAGACAAGTACCCTCAATCTAATACCTTAATTCGGCACAAGATCATTAAACTGGCAGTGCTGCTGTTGTCCCTATGGATCATCCGGCAGCACTTGGCCAGGTCTGAAGAACTCCACGAACACCATCTTTCCCCTCATTTCCTTTCAAACACTCCCAGTTCAAAGAACTGTATCGCCCCACGTCATTAAGATGCTTATGCTGAGAAGCGCGTAACAGTTAAAAATGAAATCACCCCACTGTTACTTGGGCTCCTCTGTAACTAAAAATAACTCCTTGAATGTCCATGTGATCAGAAACAGGAATTCCTGGAAAATATGATATTTCTAATGGCAGTACCTCATAAAAGGAAAAGAGGAGTGAATCTGTCAGCCACCAGAAAACAACAGAGGTCAAACAAGACTCTAATAAAGGTCATGAACCTCAGTCACAAATACACACAGTGCATTTTCTATGTTATTGAGCTGAGGCTACAAAAATTATTTAACCCCAATTTCTTAAATAACATTAGTTAGAAGAAAAATCTGATCAACAAGTTTATGCTACCTAAAATGAAAACATTTCACTCTGTGCTAATGCTTCCCTACAGGTGCATTTCCTTCAAAAGTTAAATTCGAACGCACATGATATATATATGACCGTGAGCAGACGGTGCTTTAACGCAGTAGGTGGCCAATTTGTGATTTGCAAATGGGTAACAAGGTGCAAGTTGTGGAAATATCCTCCATCTAAAACAAACTAACAAAAAAACCTCAACCCACCCTGTAACTCAAACAAAAACACAAAAAAATATTGATTTTCCTGCTGCACGGACAGCCAGAAAAAGGAAGAAATAGAAGAATGTATTTTTTGACTCTTTCCATCTACTTCTCTTGTCCCGTAAGGCTGATGCTGCTGTTCAATTTCCTCTACAACCTACAAAAATTCAATTTATTTTTTCAATCTGTCCCCAGCCAGTCTTCCTTACACCGGCTCTGCAGTCATTCCGCTGCAGCCCGTGTCCGACAGCACGAGGAGGGTGAAGCGAATGAAGTTACCTGTGCATTTACGGTCCGTGTCCTCCTTCTTTGACCCACTGATGGTTAACTTGCAGTTGAAGTTCTCCTCCCAGTACTCTGCAAACCACACGTTCCTTCTGTTGTTCTCCAGGGTGCGGGAGGTAAAATAGGCATCGAACCCTGGAGAAGGAGACAGGTAGAAAGCTGAAGTGTAGCTCACACCGCGCGGGAAGTACCGCGGCCTGAAGAACAAATACTCTGCCTATATCTTCTTCAACATCCCGTACACGTTCACATCTCTAGCCACGTGAGATGACCGTGGAAAAAAGGAAGTCTGTTGTATGTTTTATCTAATCAGCTGCATCTTGCAAGCAAATGACTCTGCTACTAACTGCGAGGTATAAAGCTAGGTAAGATATATGTAAAACAGAGATAATACAAGAAGAGTTATAAGCAAAAAGCATGGATTAGATACATACCAAAAAGGAATGGAATTAAATGATATAGTGCAGCTGATATTAGGCTGAGCTCAATACAATTGGTTTTGTAATTAACCTCTCCAGACCTCCAGAGAAGGCAGTTTCATCTAACCTGGCCATTATCAGTACACCTCGTTGGTTTTGCAGTATGTGTAGTTCCCTTAATTTCCTTTCACAAAGGTACAGATAAACTCAGAGAGCAAAACTTTTAAGAGGTAACTGTGAATCACCATGATTTACCAGATACTGGGATTAGACATCCTGAAGGGGGGGTGGGTTCCCTCCTTAGACCGGTGAGATTTGGTTTGCTCCTGAAGCTAGGTAGCCACAAACAGCCTGCAGTGCTGCAAGAGTAAAAATGACACACAACTCCACCATTAAAATAATGGTGGAAAAAAAATATATCTTTTGTTGAAGGGCAGTAAGGATATCTGAAGCCCCTGAGTCTTGTTTTTGAAAATACACAGTCCTCTATTCACTGGAAGAAACCACATAACAACTACTGAATAGCTGTGTAGTGGTGACTGGTTCATAGTTTTCATACGGCTCTAAAACATATTCTACCTCTCTTCAGCACCTCACTAACTTGCCAGAAGAAAAACATATTTTGCTTTGGCTTCATTAATTTTTTTTGCAGAAAGGTATATCACTGTATATATACACACATGTCTATATACATACACAAATGTGTGTGCATATACATATATATTTGTGTATGTATAGTGATTAAAGAAAAGGTGTATCTAAAGGCTTACAAACCAGGAGGGCAAATAAAAAGAATTTAAAAACTGTTCTACAAAATTATACAGTTTATTAAATTGTGATAACAAATTAGACCTGCCATAGCATAGGGATTTTCTCTATCAAGTTTTCAAATCCTATAGTTTAAAACTGAGCCAAATACCCTTTACCAGGTCAGACAATACCCTTTCAAAGATCATGCTCATTTTAATGGATTTTTTCCCACAATGCAATACAGAACTCCAACAAATACTTACTTTCGCAATAAGCAACAGCAACTTTAGACCAAAAAGAACATCACATTACTAACCACTGCTTCACTTTGCTGTATTTAAGCACTCTTCTCTCCATCATACTCTTTCAAAGTCGAGAGAACTCCTTAGAGCCTAAGGAAACCTTTGTGCGTACAGATAATTGCACACCAGTAGACAGATATCCGGAGTACTAGCGGGATGGCAGAAATCTGGCCTTGGTCCCTGCAGTGAGTGAAGCTCCCCGGACAGCACGGAGGGACAACAGCCGCCAGCGGCAGCGGGTCAGCGGCTCGCCCACCCACCCCAGCTGGGGTGAAGCTGCTCCCGACAGACACCGGTGGGTCCTCAGGAGCACGGGAGCAGGGACGAGCGGAGATCACCACCCTCCCACAACAATATTGTCATTGTCTTACTATCCCAGTATACTTTCGGGTTTGCTTGGCAATCAGAAGATTTGCGTGAGAACAAATACATTAGCACACGTCTACCTGCTCATACGCAAGGTCCTTTGTATTTTTTCCTCATCTTTTTTATTTTTGTAGCCAACAGAAGCTGTATTCTCTCCTCTGTTCAGAAGGAAGAGTACATGGTGTGACACAGCCAAGCGTTCTTGGCACAGAACATGGGAAAGGTTTATCGCCTCTGCACCAGAGGTGCCAGGAAAACAGGCAATCGTTGTTCCACCCCTTTAGCCAGGTTATGGACTCCTGGCAGCTGAAGTCCCTGCTTAATTTTACAGGCTTTCCCAAATCCGACAGTCTCTCTGAAGCAAGGGGGCTGTGCTCATTCCTTTCAGAGAGTTGTATCAGTCTTACAACAAGCATATTCGAATAGCAGGATATTCAACACTATTAGTAGTGCTGAGTAGTTTTCCTAAATCCTTCTAGTTACCTGTCTTTAGCCCGCAATGAGCAACTTCAGAGCTTTTGCTTACAGAGACAGTTTAGATTCAGTATTTTTAATGTAACCTTCCAGAACTCCAATCCCAGTTCAAGTTCAGGTTACAAAAGAGTTTTTTCTTTTACTAAGAAGGTTGTTGAAGTATTGCAAACTATGCAAATGTGAAACCTGGATAAAGCAGATTGATCTTAAAGAGGACCTGAAAATTCTGGTTGCTCACTGAGAAGCTCAGAGGTAAATTATCTGCCATCCAAAACGTGCAAAACCATTGCAGATGCAAATCTGAGAATATCTATTTTGTCCCTTTACTTGGCTTTACAGCCTGTACCAGCACTGCAGAAGAGGGTGGAAGCACAGAAGCAGCAAGCTCTTACATCTATATTGCATGATCACATGGTTCCTTTTGATTTTGCAGTTAGTAATGACAGTAAATACATATTCCATTGGAAGAGAGAAAAAAGTTCCTTGCACCATAGCCAACAATTTATCTCACTGAAATAGGTGGGTAAATTGACTCAGTCTGGCACTCCACACAATGAAACTGAGTCAGAGGAAAAACATATGGCATCGTTAAATTAGCATAGCAATCCATCCGCTGTGGGATAAAAATAGACAGCATGTAAACAGATGTTTTCAAATAAGAAAGAAGATTAGGAGTGGGGTCAATCTGTCTCCTTGTATTAGCTTTATGTACTATTGACCCACGTACAATATGTATTTTCCTAATTCTGAGTCTACTGTTCATGACTCGCATCCAAAGCCCGCTGCTCATAAGCCACAATGTACATAATCTCCATAAATCAAATCAGAAAAATAAGTATTGGGGTCTTCAGAAACAGGCTGAAAGCAAATTCAAATTTTACCTGCAACCTCACTAGAAAATATGTGTAGGTCTCTCCCGCAACAAATACATCAGGGTGCTTCAGAGTGATGACTAACCCCGAGCACCAAGCCATACCAACTTCATGCCACGCTGTCTAGTCGGCAGCCAGCACCTGAAGGGCCACCACCAAATCATGGAAACCTGCAAGCAAAACACCACAACGGGATAGGAGAAGACCTCTGTGGTGTATTTAAGTACTACTGAGTATTGAAGTCAGCTCCATGTACTTGGTATGGCTTGTCCAGCCCTTAACGTGGTTTTTTTACAGCTCAAAACGAAAGCTTTCCAGAATAAAACTGCATGAAGTTGCAGGAAAAGGGCCGACCTGTGATGGCAGAGACCCCTGATCTCCTGCTGTATTTATGCTAAGGCAGGGACTTAACCAGGGTTTCCCACATTTTGGGGAAATAATTTAGTAAAACTCTCCTGCCACAGTTGTTCTACTTAATGACAAATTAGTGACTTATGAATGTTTCTGTGCATGGTCTCTAGAAGGGACAGCACAATTTCTGCGCTTCTGGGATGAAATTGCTGCAGGAAAATATTCATGGGGACGGGTCAGAAGAAAATTTAGAAAATACTCTTAGATTTTAGGCACATACAAGCTAAACCTTCCTGTAAACTTGTGTGTATTAGTTTTACTTATAATTAAAAGAGATTTCAAAGGGGATATTCAGTCATAAGATCTGCAATATATATATGGCTCAAAAAGAGAAACAGTATACCTCACCAATGTGCCAAACTAACTGACCTCTGGGAAAAGTGCCCTATAACTTAATAAGATAAAAATCAATAAGTCTTGATAAAACTGTAATAGAATTCCATAAGAATTACTCTAAACCTTTACAGATTTAATAACAAATAATAACATTCTCATTGATTTTTTTAATGATCCCTCTGCATTCCCAAGAAGGACTATAGATCCCGATTAAAGAGTGTACATTTTTTATCGTTATTTTCTATTGATCAAGACAAGCAGGCAAGTGACTGACTGACAGAAGGACGGAGTTAAGCAGCAGGCCAAATTTCTATTAATTCCTTACTGGGTGGAAGTACTGCGAACCCATTCGCTGTTTCTGGCTGTGCTGCGGATCACAGCACTACTGCGCCGACGTAGCCAAAATCCTGGCAAAGACCTCTAGAAGGCATCGCCTTTGCGAATCGCCCCCCTTCCCAACGCGCTTAGGACCGAGGAAGGTCCCCCCCAGCCAGGGCCAAAAGGAAGGGGTCCTACATTGCTCCATAGCAGCAAGGCCAGGAGCGGGCTCACAGGCACCATTTTTTTAGTTGGATAAATACAATTTTTACACAAAGTGCTGGCACGCGTGCACAGCTGGGCTATGATACACCACAGAATAAGACCTAGAATGTTTCATATCATCTGGGGCAAACCTGTGCACCTCCACTGAATGAAATGAACTGTGCCAGTTCACCGTGGAGGAGATTTTCATCCAATGTAAAAGTTAGTAAAGAATGCTCAGTGGAATCTCACTGCTCCTAGAATGGGTTTTTTTCCCTATATCATTCCCAAGAATACTGTCAGAGAAGTTATTATGATTGTCTGAAATATACTGGCTGGACCAAATACACATCATGCTTGTTGCTCTGTGATTTGAGCCAACAAATCACTACCATTACACTTTTTCCCCACCATTATTTTCAGAAGGATAATTGTGCTTAATGTACTTTAAAGCAACTTTAAAAAAAAAAAAAAAACTAGAGGAAAAATATATTTTTCAATTAAGAGAAAATAGGATCCATTTAAAGATCTTACTATTTTTAAAGTTCACATTTGATACATGGCTGATAAGTAAAGCAAACCCCAAATATTCAATTCTCAGCAAATGCTCGTCTTTTGCTAGGATTACTGCTACCACGCAACCAACCTTGTCAGCGGACGTCAATTAAACATTAGGAATCCCACGATGAGTTTCATGATTTAAATTCCAATTAAAGAACAGTTTGTAAAGTAGTTACATATCTGTATTATTGTATTCTGAACACTAATCATAAGGCTATGACGGGTCTACACAAAGATTGGTGCCACGCAAATATCGTGAGCTGGCACGTGAGTACTTCTGTCACGAGTTTATTTGACGGCCGTGACGCCAGCAGCTCTCCGACTCTCCCGAGGGACAGCAGGAGGTGCAGCACAGCCTCAGGCAGAAGGTTTACAAGCCCCCGGGCGGTGGCGTGTGGTGACGGGCAGCTCCTTTTCCGAAGGGGCAAACGAGAAACGGTCCGTGAACAGGAGCTCCTGCGCCACTTGGTCCGTCGTTGGGTCAGACGTGACAAAATCGTGTGGTTACACGCTGCCAAGTGCAGCGTGTCACCTCTGCAGGCTGGGGTAGAGCAGGGGAACTCCCGCAGTCGCGGGAGGATTAACGTCAGCAACAGTAGGTAACTCTTCACCGGATTCAGGCTCATCTGTAATTTGTTAACTCTTGGAATAAGCCAATGCTTGCAATTGTCTCAAAAAGATACAAAACGTGTATTCTGTCTTAAACCTCTTATCAGTCAGGACTGTTTCTACGCTTCCCATGTACCACAAGGCTGTCCTGCAAACACAAGCAGTCCTACCTATGTCAGTGGGTTTGAGTCAGAGGGACATCTTAAATGCATATCTAATTTTAGATACTTTTTTGAATTAATATGATTCATAACCATTAAGGCTGAAATACAGGCAAATGTGTTCTCTATCATAACAACGGACTTAAGTCTGTGCTTAAGCTTAATCTTTTTGAACCGAAGACATTAAGACACCTTACATGCATAGTGCTAAACGTAAGAGTTTTGGGTTCAGGGGCTCAGGGAATTATCTGACCCAACCAAAAAAGCTGGATGCTTAAATGTAAAAGCAGGAACAATCACTTCTTACCCTTGTACATGGCCAAGTACTACACTCGAGTGACAAGATTTAGTGATTTCCCAACGTTCCCCATATATCATACTTAAGAAAATTATTTTTTTCAGTAAATACCTCTAAGAGATATAGATAGTTATTTTATGAGATTTTACAAATTACAATAAATCTCTTATTACTTTACATCACTGTGATTTGATTAAATCATTATTCTTACACATAGAGAGATGATACTACCTAATGGGTTCATTTATTCTCCACCCCAGGATTAATATAAAAATTAACTACATAGCAATGAAACAGACTTAAAAAAACCCAAACACACACACATACCCCTCCCAAAACAGGGGGGGAAGGAGCAGGGGAAAGGGACCCGATCCCAAGGACTAGGGAGGGCTGGTGAAGAACCGGCAAGGGGAGGGACGAGTGTCGCTTGGCTGAGACGCCAGCAAAACCCGAGGAGTTTTGGTGGTTTCCCTGGGTCGCTCGGTGGGATACCGGCAGCGCCAGCCCAAGCCCCCTTCGATCGGGACGGGACTTCGGAGCAGCACCGAAGTGCCCGAAATCAGAAATGACTGGAGGAAGATGGGAGCGTCTCAGCCCCAGGCTGGAGTCAGGCTCCGCATGTCGAATTTCCTCCGGGCGTTCTATTCTGCACCATTTACGGCCAGTCATCCAGACGGGGAGGGCCAGCAGAGCCTCCAGCCCTGTCCCAGGAGACCCGCACAGCCCTCCAGCCTCCCGGTCCGCCCCGAGAAAGCCCCCGCGGGTCCGCCCGGAGCAGGGAGGCAGGGGGCCACAGCGCCGAGAGCCGGGAACGCTCAGAAGAGCAGTTCGATTCCCAACCAGAAAATGAGGCTTGCTGACTCGTGGTTGCTTTTGACACCCCACAAAAGCCCCAAATGATTTATTTCTAACATTAATCTTGCACCTCTCCTTCTATTTGATGTTACGGGTTGCCCATTTTGTGCCTGAAAGCATAACGCTCAGCTTCCCTGGCAGAGGTGGCTGAGGGAATTTTACATGCTTTGGAGGATAAACCAGGCTCCAAGCCTACCGATGCGGTTTGCCACGGTCAGCTACATTACAGAGGGGGAAAAAAAAAAAAAAAGGCAGGTGCAGAGAGGCGGCATTTATTTTATCACGGGGAAGGCGTCAGGCACACATCGACCTGGAAAGGACGGGCTGCAGACGAGAAAGACGGCCGTGCAGGGAGAGACCCAAACCGGAGCAATCCCCCAGGAAAAGAAAGGGATTAAAACAGGGGATCCAACGCTGAACCGGCACCAGTGAAATCAGCGGCAGCCAAGTGAAGTTTCCAGGACCTGAGGACACGAACCGCGGGCGGTGGCTCGTGAAGATCCACAATGACAACGTGCTACTGGTGTGAATGAGCCACATATTTTTTAAGTGCAACTTCTGTCACTTCTTTACCAAATCACTAGCACACACTGTGAAGCATCTATTTCATGTGTCAGCAGTGACTTCGAGAGCTCTGGGGTTATTGAATAATTAAGGAAAATAATTAAGCCTAATTAAAACACAAAGTTGTTGACCTACTGCATTTCTCACGTGCCTAAAGTGTTTTCATTCGCAGCCCATGTGGCTTGTAAGCAAATGCAACATATTGACCCAATTTCATACAAGTAGTGATTTTAGCAGTTTATGATACTTTTATTCTTCTCTATTTTGTCCAAAGTATGTCCACACTAATGATTGCTAGTTATGCAAATTTTATTTACCCAGCTAGTAAATCACGACTTACTATGATTACTGATTCCAAGTGAGTTGAAAGCAGCTACTCAAATAATTTTCTGATTTTCCTAGCATTCAAGCCAAAATAGTTTAATTTATTGACATTAAATGTGGGATAAAAGCTTTAGATGTGGAAAGATAAGATCAATTTTAAGACAGCTAGTCTTTTTTCAGATTTTATTATGTTGCCCAAGCCACAGACTACATAGTATTATGGAGCCGTTAAGATAGTCTATGGATATTTTCCTGACCTTCTTACTCAATAAAAAGGCCATCATATTAAGTGATTTTATTAACCTCCTTCATGCCATAAAAATGCTTTGCAGTTGTTTTCTTTTTCAATAGTTGCCACTTGTGAAAAAGGGTATTTTAGTTGATGTCACATTTGACTTTTTATATACATGACATAAAGCATGTACAAAGGAAACTCAGCTTGCCATACTTAGGGCAAATCTGGGATTTCAAGCTATAAAGCTTCTAATACGGAAATAGATATATATGGGCTAAGTATCATCACTATCACTTTTATAAAATTACACAGCTGCCACGGCAATGAGATCATGACCTAGGTGGTGTCTAGCCAGTGCTGTAATAGAAAGGTTAATGTAGAAGTATATTATTATTCATTATTCTACATTTTATTGCCCTCAGGCACTTCTTACTTTCACAGAGCTCCCACTTATATCAATATAAACAGTAGAAAGCCCTAAATTTATTTTTCCTATTTGTTATTTAATTGCCATACCAGCCAGAGGCCTCAGCTGAGGAGGCGATTTTCCTGTTGCAGCAGGCACTGGACACACGCACAACGAGGAGCTCATCCCCATTCCCAGTTTCTTCTGCTGCCATGGTCTTCTGGATGGCCCCAGGATCAGCCTCGTACCCGAGCAGGAGGCTGATGTTCTAACCCAGAGGGTCCCACCGCTTTCCTTTTGAACACCGCAAAGACCGAATCCACGCCTCAGAGCATCGAGAGAGTTGTTACGGGGCAGAAGATGAGGAAGGCTTGTGCTCCTCTTCCCCCAGACAACTACAGACTTCATAACGCATATTATTTTTGCCTTTTCAGCCACAGAGGGACTTTCCAGGCTGACAACGCTGTAAGTCACCTGGGTTGCTTAATGCATACGGTGCTCCCCTCTCAGCTGAATACTCCACATCTTATTCAAACGACTCCTGCTGCAGGAATGAATAATTTTTTTATGAATTGCTATATGCAGAGTCCTAGCCAAGGGGGAAACGCTGCTCACATAAGCCTACTCTTGCGAGCGAGGATCTGTATCTGCTGTAAAGATTATCGCCAGAATCAGGCCAAACAGAACAGATTTAAAAATACATCCAGAAGCAGAATGTCTCTCCCAGTAATTTATCCTCTCCTGCTGCCCAGTTATTGAAAATGGGCTATTTGTCTTGCCAGGACCTTGAAGTACTCTTTTTTTTCCTCAGGAGTGAGGAAAGATGAGTGAAAAGCAGTTGGCTTTTTGTTTGTTTGTTTGTTTGTTTTTTTAAATACTTATCACAAGGCAACTTAGTTAATAGCTTGCTTTCCTTCTCACTTGCATACCCAGTCTTCTTGAAATTATCTGTTGCTTCCTGCTTTACTGAAAAACAGACCAGCTTCTGCATTAATCTCATCTGGCAGCAGTAAAACTCAAGAGGAGTTAAAACAGTGTCACCCAGGGACATAGAGCAAAGCGGTGGCAAGTCAGGCCCGTGGATCAGGATGCAGTTCACTCTTTCCTATTAATAATACTTACCCCCAAATTCTGAGCTGTTATTTCCGTTTTTCATTTGCAATTAACTATTTAACAAAATCCCTTTGTATACATTTATGTCTTCTTCCTGTCGGTTTTCCGAGTTCTTCCTTCCCACCCTTTTTGACTATACGGGAGAAGCTGCTCCACAGATGGCCTGTCTCGTTTTAATAATTCAGAGCAGTAAAATCAGAGAGATACAGAAGGTCTAAATGCAGAACACAAGAGTGGTTTTCTTCCCTTTGATAGCAGCAGCAGACAAAATGCACATTGTGTATCCTTAAAAGCATTTAAACTCAAGTCATCTGCTTGCATAATTTAAAAAGAGCATAAAAATACAGAAATCCCTCTACATTGTAATGCGGCAACCGGAGTAACCCCTGAAGACGTTCAACAGGTTAAAATTAGCAATAATCAAAAAAATAAAAACCAATCGGCGCAGATAAGGACCATGCCAAAAGAAACGAGAGGGCGGGCGGGAGCTGCCCCGG
>JAVJGG010000037.1:23360255-23404216 GCA_035590195.1 Aviceda cuculoides | reverse complement strand
GAGAGCGGGGGTCACCGCCGGCCCTGCCGCGGGGACGGCGCACGCGCCCCGACGGCGGGAGGTCGCGCCCCACACCGCTGACCCGGGCGCCGATTCCGCCGACAAGCCCGGATCAGGGCCACCGGCGGCGCGGCACGAGAGGGAACCCTCCATCCTCCTGCGAGACGCGAGCTAACTTCTGAGCCGCGAGGTCGTAAATAACCCCTGCGGCGGCCAACGCGCGCCCCCGGCCCCGCCTGTCTGGCACGCGTACGTACAAATCAACTGGCAGAAACCAAACCGATGCTCGGCCGCATCGTTACGCCTTCCCCGCGACCAAAACACGGAAGGAAATCAAAGCCCGTCCTCCTCCTGCCCACGGCGGGAGTGGGAGAGCGAGGCAAGTGGCGCGCCGACGCAGGCCGAGACGTACCTGGCTTCTGCCTTGCGGGGGGAGCGCGAGGGGCGGCCGCAGCCCGAGCCCCGGGCTGCAGAATTCACCGGGTTTCAAATGCTGTTTCCTTACGCCGCGTTCAATTCCTCCAATGTACAGAGGTGATTTTCTTTCGATCTCGGTATGTAGTCGCATGTGCCTCGCTGCAGTGTTACCATGTCAACAGGAATAATTACAGCATGTGTAAATATCTTCGTGTATCCTAAAATTTATATGCACGCTCACAGAGCCATAGTTATACGCACACAGCCCCCCCAAACCAGGCATCTAGAGTTGCCACTTTTTTTTTTTTTACCATTGACATGGTAACACTGGCTAGATGAAAGTAACAATGCTCTTTCAAAATGCTATTTAACGTGGTGCCTCTTTTCTGCAGAGCCATCATTTAAGCAGCGCACACGGCAGACACTTGGAAGCCCGAGCTGCAGCCAGGTGGAGTCGATCCATGAACGGGCACAGCAGAGGCCATCCATGCACCGCGCCGGGGGAGTCGATGTAATTGGCTGTGCACAGCAATGTCATGTCTCAGTTTAAACTACTGTATATGCTACCCATCTTATTTTCAGATTCCTGTTGAGATAACATCCCTAAGAAAATATTACCTGAAAACTCCATTGCATTCTTCCCCCTTTTTTTTCTTATTCTTTAAAAAAAAAAAAACCTACTTCCTTGAATTTTGACAACTGACTTCTTGATTATAAGACAGCTTTAATAATGCCAGCCAGAGTGTGCTAGGACGCGAGACAGAACCACGTAATGGCTGTTCTCTCCCTCCCTCTCAGTCTCCTCAGCTGAGGCTGCTAACACGAAGTTTCAGCTTCCACTCCAACTGTGCGCATCGTTCACACCGAACCACAAGGTACTGCCCAGAGCACGTGCGCAGACTTGTATGTGAAAAGACAAAGACCGAGATGAGGGGGATGATTTCTGAGGCTGGGGATACAGTACAATCGCTGGGGCTGGCCTCGAGCCACGGAGTCCCACACAGGAATGCTCCCATCGCCCCAAGTACTTGCCGTTGGAATACCCTGCACCTTTTAGGGAAAGGAAAAAAGCTTTCCAATTTGATTTAAATATTTCAGGAGCAGAATATCCTCTAGACACCCATTCCTCATCCTCTCATCATCTCTACTTTTTTTTCCTCTCCATTTTGCAGGGCTACCCCACGCCCCCTCTGGGATCCCGGCCAGCCTTAAGGACCACCAGGCAAGTGCCCTTGGCCAGTCCCCGGCTCGGACCCCCCCCCCATTTTTCTGTGCTTCCACCGTGCGCCCAAGAAGTCAGCAGGCTGCAATCACAGCACCCGACAGAGAAACCCAAGCCTCGTCCCCAAGGAGCAGCACACAGAACTTCTGGGAAGATAAATATCCAACAGTGTCTCCCCGGGTGCTGCGGGGAGACCGACCCCCCCGCGTCTCGCTGCCCCGACGCCGGGCACCAGCCGGGGCAGAGCTGCTGGAAAGGGCAGCAGGGCTCGGCCAGAGCTGGCCACCGGCAGAGGCACCTCCAAACCCGGCCGATTCGGAGGACCCCTCTTGTCAGAGATGCCTTAGTAGAGATGAATAAGGCAGTCTAAACATAAGGAAACTTTTAAATGGCTCTCAAGTTGCAAGATAATTTGTATTCCCCTCTCTTCATACCAACACATTAACCAAATACATTATTTCCATAATGAGGAGATGAACATCTGTGTGGCTTCCCAAAATTTCAAGTGGCAATACTCGAGACAAGTATTCTCTCTTTGGGGATTGACACATCAGCATTTTAAATAACTGCCAAAGCTAAAAACATAATTTAAATTCTAAAGGGACCTTAAAAAAGAGTTCAGGTGTAGTTTAGATTTTTTATTTTTTTTTTTTAAGTAAAGCACACCAATTTAATTCCACAATTTAAAGTTGCTGCAGTATTGTATTAAACTTTGTCCTTGGCCCTGTGTAAGTGAACTGCTTAATGCAAACTTTAACAGAGTATGAGAAACACAAGTGGCTGAAGCAGTGTTACAGCACTGAAAATTACTACAAGACGGACCTGGGTCTCTGCAGTGCTGCGGCTCACGCACCCGACGGTGCAGCAGAGCAGCCCCTGGCCCCTGCCAGCTGGACGCCGTCTCACCAGGCAGAAAACCCACGCCATCAGCCGGGTGCAGAGATGCGCTCCCAGCTAACCTGGCTTCATTCCTTCCTAGCTTTAGCCCAACAAATCCACTAGATCTCCAGAAAACAAAAGCAAAACCAAACACAAACCCCCAAACCCCCACAACTTTGCAAAGCGGCTACTTCACTACTTGGTTTCTGACTCAAGTGATTGCTTATGGCAGCTGGAAAGTCTCGGAAGCTATTTCCAGCCACGAACACCCTACACTCAGGAGTGCCCACCACCCGGGTGGGAAGGGGCCACAGACCTCCTGCTCAGAAGTGCCACCCCACAGATTTTGCTTCCCTTTAACCCAGTGCCTCAGCTGTGCCTCACTACTGATACTAACACAACCCCCCCTCGCTTTGACACCTTTCTTTCCACATGACCCCAATCGTTTTCCCGTTGTCCTTGACTCCTTTACACAGCAGCAGGCCATAACCATCTCAGAACCATAAACCGCACAAACCAAGGGATGAAGCCAGAGAGCAGACAGGCTCTTCCCATGCAGATATCTTTTGTAACAAAGCCTACGTGGCAGCCTCAGCACACCTATGTTGAAGAACAGAAGGGATGCCAATAACTTCCAGATGTCATTAACTACTCCTTCCATTAGATCCTAAACTATTTTCCTCTGGAAATTTATGCTACGTGAAGTGGTAATTAAACTGAGAAACACAGACTAAACTCAAAAGCAAAGATTAAAACTATTTCCTCATCACAAGGGTAACTGAGAGATACTTTGAATAGGTTAACCACTCTAAGTACCCCAGGAAAGAAATTAGAGAAGAAGAAATAAAAGCTTAGTTTCACTTCAGAAATATCGGGGGGGGGCTTACTGTGTCACAAATGTTCATGTACAAGCCATACTGGAAGAAAGCCAAGAACCTCATCTACTCTACTGAGTGTAGAGAAGCAAAGATGCTGGCACCATACCTAGTCATGGAGAATATACTGAAGCCTAGGTGCTACATGTGGCTATTACCAGTGCCATAGCAAAACACTGACTCTAATTAGGGTTAATCATTATTCACAAGCAATTACACCATTCTCTTTTCAGTAGTAATAATCTGCTTGAGGCTACTCACTTGCTTCATACGTCATTCTTACAAATTCTAACACAATTTCTTTTTGGAAGGTGAGATACATCAATACATCAGGACCACGCACAACGAGCTATTGCTGAACCACCAGCAGAACTGAGAGAGCTGTATGAGAGGTTTTTTCTCCCTGCCCCCCAACCCCCGCATTTTCATATATTGCATTAGTAGAAACCTTTAGTTTGCCTGGCCCTTCTTTGTTAAATAGCTTGCATGGTTAATCACATTATCAATTGTGTCTTAACTTAGTTAAGAGGGAGGAAAGACTAGAAGCGTCAAAAGCTCTGGTTGGCTGCAGCGTGACGGCAGGTGTGTACGGGAGCTCCTGGCCCACTTAACTGTGCATATGCATGAATTGTAAATAGAGAATAATGGCTTTTGACTCTGCAAAAAGCAGTTGCTGCTGCAGGGGAACGGCAGCACAGGGGTGGCTCGGCCGGCAGCGGGAGCAGACACGCAGCGCCCGGGCTGCACCAACAGCCCCTGCTCCCCCAAACCCCCGTCACCCAAAGAAAATGGAAGTTTTCTAGCAGCGCAAACGTCAGTTAATCCGCCCCGTCTCCCAGCGCGCAGTGCCCGGCGTCCCTGGCGAGCCTTCCTCGCTGAGGGCAGCAGTGCAGCGCTGCGCCGCTGGGCAGAGATGCTCCAAAACGCCCTGTAAAAGCAAAGCAGCCGAAAATTCCTCAGCGCTGCTCCTTCCCAGGGGCAGCGTCGGACAGGAGCCTGGGAGGGAGCAGCAGAAAGAGAGGGCGAACAGAAATCAGCTGAAAGCTCCTACAGGGGACTAGTGAGCACTGAAGTCTCGGTCACCCAGCCTGGGCTTTCTCTTTCTAGATCTTTTTCCTTCTTTCCCCTAGTTTTAGTGGTAGTTTGGGGGTGGTCAGAGGCAGTGTGACACCGTAACCAGAAGCTCTCCGTCTCACGTCACCTCACAGCAAGCAGGCGTTTCCCACAACCGCATCCGTTGTCACCTTCCAGCCCCAGGCTCGGAAGCGGAGCAGCAGGCTCAGAGGCAAACTGGAGTATGGTAGTTGCATCGCAGCTCTGTTAACATGAGTAAGTGAATTAAGTTCCAGATGGGCCATGTCGTGCAACTGAAACAAAGACTGAACTACACTTTCAAGACATATTACCTTAAACTGCACAGTGGGATATCTTGCAAACACACAGTTCTTCACCATTCTACATTGACATTTTAACTATGAAACAAAAAATTTGGTTTTATCTATCGTTACCAGGACATCACGGTCATTACCTACTGACTCCTGCCTCACTTTAGTAAAGAGCTAGCATACGTGATTACATCAAGGATTTTTTTCTAAATTATTTTCCATTTCCTTTGTTGTCACGCAGTCACTCAACAAAATGAAAACACATTCCCGAAGCAGGTCTGAAAGCCCAGCATGAGTGAAGTGAGCACTTTAGCATTCATTGTATCATCCTTAAGGAAATTATGTGTATTATTAAGTGTATTATTTCCTAAACTATTACTTTCAAAAGCCTATAATCATTCAAGCATTAACAATGCAAACTAAAAGGAAAAAAAAAAAATCAAACAAGAAAACCCTTTCAAATCTCTGTCCACTTTCTAAAATAAGCACATTCATTTTTGTGTCTAAACCTGTCTTACCCAGCGGAGCTCAGCCTGTTTCAGAAACACGCAATTCATGTGTGTGTGGAGCCCCAGCAGCGGAGAAGCTGGAGCCTGCAGAGATCTTTCCCGGGATGCTCCGAATCCCCATGGCAAGAACTAAGATGGTAATCAACAGCTACTCACGCAGAAAAACACAGATACGTAATACTTATGGTGAATACATTTTTCATGTATAACATAGGCATATTAATTTGCTACTTGCAAACAGGGATGCCATGCTTGCATTTTACTCTAATAAAAGCCTCAAATTTTTTTTATTTTTGCTTTGATTGAGAGATTGGGAAGTAGTATTTCTTTTCTGGCCTGCTAAA
Organism: Aviceda cuculoides; assembly: GCA_035590195.1. Taxonomy (NCBI): domain Eukaryota; kingdom Metazoa; phylum Chordata; class Aves; order Accipitriformes; family Accipitridae; genus Aviceda; species Aviceda cuculoides. The sequence goes on along the minus strand of JAVJGG010000037.1, from coordinate 23,398,585 downwards.
TATGAGAAAGAATAAGTCAGTCATAGAGGATTTCAGAGACTAATTTTAAGTGGTCTAGAGAGAGAATCCTTCTAGGTTGTAGTGACAGAGTCAGAAATACCATAAGAAAAAAAATTCTCGTGTTAATTTAGGAACTCATGCTTTCAATTTCTTTGAAAGACAGAGAAAAACTGACCCCAAAGAGGAAGAGAAATATTAGACAAGTTAATACTTATTAGCATTTGTAAAGAGTAATGGAATATTGATAAGATAAAGAAATATTGAGAGGTATGAATTTAAACAAGGCAGAATGGGAATAATGTTACTGTAAATATATTAGAGCCAAAGTTATCTTGGTAGAGGATTTAATACACGTGAACGAATTACACGTGAGATTTAACAGACATTTCTGATAAAATATGTGCCGTTTCTGGGAGGAGCAGAAGTGAGGGGTGCTGCAGACACACACCTGCCCCCTCTTCCTCCAGGCGGCCGGTGGGGAAGGGCACGACCGGCAGAGAAATGGAACGAGACCCAGCGAACGGCAAAGCGAGCCTCCTGGATGCCGAGAGCTTCGGCTGGCTGAAGGCACCTCAGCTCCTCTCCACCACCACGCAGGACCCTGCCCCGTTCCACCGGCGAGACGAGCCCCCGAGGAAGGTGCCGGCTGCCGCCGCCGTGGGAGCTGCTCCCGCGCCCCGAGGAGCAGGACGGGCTTTCCCTCGCGGCTGCCGCCTCTCCCTGCACCGATGCTGCTCCGACGGGCTACGCTGGTGTTTACTCAGCAGATGGCAGGGGGTGCTTGTTTCTTTCATTTTGATTACTGATATATTAATGTTACTTTAAATTCTGGTTGCACAGAATAACCCTCATAGAAAAGACTGTTGACTGAACCCTTTATTTCCTCATCGCCTTATGGCACAAGCAGGTTGTATTTGTATTCTGTGTTTCACTGCCCCCAACTTTGGCGTCTGAAGCTTCCCAAATTAAAACACTGTAATAATTGTAAAGGGAAAATGGTCACCTAGTATCCATGGACCTAATCCCAAAGTCCTTACTCAGAGCTCTTTCTTGAGCCCAAATTAGTCACAAACGTGAACAAACATTAAGAGAGACCATCAGTCCATCTGCTCAAGTAAGTGTTTATTGCCTATTTTGCAACACCTACGGGCAGTCCACCAGGCACTGGACTGGAAATGCTACCTACTATATTAAACTCTTTCTGCTTTGCCAAAGCAGCATATCAGAGATGAAAAATTATCTGTTCCATAAGGAACAATATGTGGTTCTCAGCCCTCCTGCAGAACAGCATTTCTGAAACTAGATATTTGCAACCATTCACAGCTATTTTTACCTAAAGCAGGAACAGTTTATTTCGGAAAGCTCCTGCAATTCCTTTTTTTGCGTGAAAAATACCTGAAATATAAATGGCAAAACAAATACTCTGCCAATATACTTCCTGTGAAGTAGAAAAATGTGTTAACTTCTTAAATTACAGCGTAACAAACATCAGGGGAGATGCAACTCTCAGGCAAAGAGGAGAGGGGAGCTCTTCCCTCGCCCTCCCCACAGAAGCAGCCCCAGACCCGGACCCTGCCGTGCTGGCAGACGTAGGGTGCGATGCTGCAGACGGACTACGGGAACACCTCACCACCCACCCTCCCTAATTCCCTTCTCCTGCTCCTTTGTTTCAGCCATGAAACCGCTCGTGCTCTCAGCTGGGTGCTAGAACACCCTCTCGGCTCCCTGCCCCGGCCGGCTGAGCTAAGGAGGCAAACACAATACCAGTGCTGTCCTTGGCGTGTATCGGTGCCAGTACTGCTCTGAGGGCGCGCGAGGAGCTGGTAGAACCTCTTCTTGACCTCTGTTTCTGTGCCTAAAGGGAATGCCCAACTAAGACATTATTTGTTATAATTCTCCATGAGCCACTCTGCTTCAGTGGCCCAGAGGGGCTCACGCACGCGGGGTCCGGTGAGGTCCCCTGAGCTTCATCGCTCCCCAGACCCGGGAAATCCTGCCAATATTACGAACAAACAGAACATGAATTCCTATCAACAAACGAGGCTTGAAACTCTGCACAGAAGCAAAGACCGACAGCACTAGAAAACACGAGGATTTCCTAATCTGAGGGGGCTGCATAGGAAACAGTCATTTGCCTTCTTCACGCGCTTGCTGCCTGCTATCCGCGTGCTGCCGAACACCCCTCGCGAGGCTGGGAAGTTTGGTTGCCAGCCCCAGCTGCCCTTGGCTCTGCCGCCTTGCAAAAACACTGGAAAGCAGCATATGGCTGTCTGCTGCGTGGAGGGAGAAACGCTCCCCCGTGAAGCCTCTCTGATCTCGGATACCCACCACCGCCTTCTGCGCAGAGCAGACCTGCCGAGGGAGGCTTGGGGGTGCCTACCAGATCACGTGCAGATCGGGAGCTGGCACACAAAGATAGCAGGCTTTCTAAAAATAAAATTCTTCCTTTCTGGATGGAAATACTCTGCCCAAATGCGTCCAACAGACAGCTCAGACAGCTTCAGTGCTAGATCATTGAGAGGCAAATTGTTCTTCAGAAGATGCAGTTCGGGGTATTCCAAAACAAATATCTGAACAGTGATCAATAGCTAAATATTATTCTGTGAATTATCTCTTCTTACAGCATCAGCCATTCTAGTTTGTGTGTGAACACATCTCTCTCTCTCAAAACGACCACCCACACAATATCCAGTGTCCTGAGATAACAGTTAAATATGAATATCAAAGAGAAAATGCCAACATAAGCCCTGGGAGCAATACACAAAATACAGAAATAGCGAGAGAGACACATATACCCACAGAATGAAAAACAGCTGGCTCCGATCAGAGAAGTACCTCCATTTTGAGCAAGCCAGGTCTCTCATAGGTGGGGCCAGCAGTTTATTTCATTTCCAGGGGCCGAAGAGAAAGCTCCCTAAATCTTTATTTTACAGTGGTTCTTTATGGTCCAATTAGAGCTTTCTACCTAATTTCTTTGCTATGAAGCAGCAATGCCATTTGAAAAAGTACTGGTTCAAACTCCATTCGAGATAAAATTTCTTGTTAAAGCTGTTGTGGTTATGAGCTGTGTCTGGCACCGAGCAGTGGCAGATAACTCTCTTTAATACTCTAAAAAGATCACACCTTCAAACTGTCTAAGAAACCCCGAAAGAACTCCAATAACTGAACACCACAAAACAGCCAGATGTGTAACTTTAGCAAAATACTACACTGAAATGCTGCAGAAGTTTACATTTTGAGTTGCAATGCTATGTGTTTTTTCGAAACGCATTGCCTCACGGGAGCTCAGGTTTGGAGCGCTATGGGGCACTGCCTTTGAGTCTGCGGCAGAACAGAGGTTGCAGCTGAGACTCTATTTCTCAGTGACTAACACTTACAGGGAATCTTAAAGAAAAGAAAAAAACCCAGAGGCTTCAATGCCTTCGTCAAGGCATTCTTTCGATGCCTTGAAAGAAAACTACAAAAATAACATTAATTTGAAACTTTACAAAAATTGTGTCTCATAACTTCTCCATATCTGCATATTAAAAAATAACGATACCCTTAAGCTACTGTCTCTGAACTTACTAAACCTCTCCCCAAAGCCTTCTCTTCAACCCTTTAAAGTTAAGCACTGCATCGCTACTGCAACACCATGGCGAACGTACAGCTTCTGCCGACGGTCGGGGAATAGAGCCTGTTTGCCTGCATCTCCAGCGTTACCATATGGATCGCTCTCAGGAGACTGGGCAGCACCGAGCGGCGGTATTTAAGCCGACATTTAACCGCACCACACTTTTCATCACGAAGCTTCAAACCGGCAGCCCGCAAAAGAGCATACGAGACAGGCGAGGTGCGATGCCTGGCTCGCTAAGCACGCTCACCTCGGCAGCGCTCGGCGCAGCCCACCGCCCGGCCCGGCGCACGCGTCCGTCTGTCCGTCCGTCCGTCCTCGCACGCTGCACTCCTGCAGCACGAGTCCGTACATACACAGGCAAGAGGCGAGGAGATTCAGCACTAAGCCAGGAGGAATCAAAGCTAATCTTAACTCCCAGGAGTGGCTTTTCAACCAGCTGGAATCGATACGCAATAAACTTTTCAAGGCTGTGAGTGTGTCTTGGATTCCCAGGTAACCGCGGTATTAATTTAAATTCAATTAACGGCTTCATCAGCACTGGGAAAGATACATTCCCAACAAGTTTGCGGGTAGAATGACTTTAAACACTGTGTGATTGATACAGAAGAACAAAAAGGGAAATTCTTCCTTCATCTGCGCCTGGCCAGCTAACAGGTTTTCTATAAAAAATATGAAGTCCCATTTGAAAGCATCTTTTTGACAAAATGTATGGGATGAAACAACAAACCTATCTTAACAGATGATACATTTCTGTATTTACTTACTTAATAACATGCGCGCACACACCCTTGGCATTTAAATTCCAAAGTTGCTCAAGTCAATTCACTGGTGGTGGAAAAAAATGCAAATAAATGTTTAGATATATAGTCCTTTGTGCAAACTTTGCTTGTAGGAGATCGTGTCAAAACCAGAGTCGCTCCGTCAAGCTACTGACACAGACAACCTCGAAGTGTATTTCCTGATTGTCGTTGGTTGTAATGACACTACGTAAAAGCCCAGAAACCAGAGACGACCGCGCTCGTGTGCCCCCTCCCCGGCGCCGGGGCCTGCGGCCGGCCGCGCGGAGAAGGGAAGATCGCCGAGCTGCTCCTGCGGCTCTCCAACGGCCAGCCTGGAGGTGCCGAGGAGGAGCAGATCCGCTCACACCGGAGCCTCTCCGGCAGCGCAGAAAGCGAACCAGGTCAGGTGGCAAGGAGACGAGAGGAAAATTCAGGGGCGGTGACGGGAAGAACGAGTGAATTCTGGGAGTGATGATCTGTGCTACCTTCTCTTACATCTTGTCGCTTACGACGGGTGTCCCCTCTGGCTTTTGGTATCCACGGGCTGGGCTATGGCGAGGCTGCAGCGATCCCCTGGCCCCGGCAGCCCTGCGGCTCGGCACGAACCAACCCCCCGAGCCAGACCTGTCCGTCTCGCTCACTCTCCTAAAAGCGCACACTCGTGCCCAGGGACACAGAGAAAAAGCCGGAGAACAGCAGAGCACTGTAAAAGACTCTGAACCAGGCTGTAAACAAAAAGAATCCAAACCCGATCATTTTACAAATATTACATTTTACAAATATTCTGTTCTGTTCAGGGCGGAGGGGGGTAAGTGCTGCACAAAGCACAGCTTTCCCGGAGAAACATCCTGGGGTAGATGCGGCCGCAGCCAGACACAGAACAGAGCGCCTGTATTTATTAACGCTGGATAACGTTCAATACTCTCTCTTAACACAGAGGAAAATGAATCCTGAGCTCCTTTGCTTGACTGGGGATGTGAAGGATTTGAGAGCCACTAAAGAGTGAGATATAATTTCATTCTAATTTTTTCTGAAATCACTAGCCTTTCATTGCTATTTTCCTGGGTTTAATACCATCCAACCAAAAAAGAAGCAAATCAGCTCTTGTTGGAAATAAAAACAAAATATTAAAAACATGATTCACCATCTATTTGGAAGAAAAGCAACTGAAAGATTCAAAGACAGTTATGCAGGTTTACAGCATTTGCAATGCTTCTGTTCTTTTGTTTTGTTTTTTTTTTTCAATAGCTATGCACTTCGTTGTGCTGAATTTGAGCCATCCTTTAACCTTACAGCTGAGAGCTTCATGGGACCACGAACCTCGGCCACATCCATAGCTTGCTGCAATTGAATCATTAATCAAATCTAGTTGAATCCCATTGTTTAGTTGCATCAAATTCTGAACTTAGACCATAAAGAATATTTATTTCCTCATTGGCAAAGCATTTTGCCAGACATTCAAAATAATTAACATCATATATATATTTTAGCCTCTCTATTTCTCTTACAGTGTCCTCTCCTTGGTTTCATTTCCCTGTGAGCTGGTGTTCATGAAAACAGATCACATCTAAGTAAGAAAGATAAGAAAGACTATTTTAAAAGAAAAAAGTTAGAGGAAGAACCAGATATCTGAAAGTGCTAAGTCAGTAGCATGGCTGCTAACAACATGAACCACAGGATAACAGCCCAATTCAAAAATTTTTGCGCAGAAGAGAGCCATAGGAACAACAGAAAGCAAGAGGTAAGTAGATAGTTGTTCATCTTCTTTACAGCTGAGATTAAGAGGAAAACAATTTCTAAGATATCCCTGAACAGAGACATTTTTAGTTCATGGAAATTTTTTTTTTTTTTAAACTTTGTGAGAGCTACTGGAGGCATTTGGACTCCTTAAAAATATGGGTGTGTTTTTCAGAAATTACTTATCTCTGGTTTAGTCCTATCTCTAGGTCTTTTGAATGATTCTTACTTCCTAAAACGATGTTCAATATTTTCTACAGATCCTGCAAACCTCAATGCATCACAGTGGGTAGATTACAAAAGAGCACCCAAAATCACTACTGTCTCTTGAAAATGCTAGTTTTCATTACTTCACACGTGGGGCGTAACGAGATCCTCCCAGGTACAACAAGGACTTACCAGGTGTTAGTTCCTCCTGCGCTGAGCCCCGAGAGAGGGGTTGGGGGCCGGAGGGGAAGCCCAGGGCTGCGCCTTGACTGCGATGCCCGGGCGAGCTCTGAGCACCTCACCGGGGTCTGCACGGGACCAGCGGTGGAAGGGTAAAGCTTGGAGTTGCACGATAGGAGTATTTTTGCAGGAATAACGCTGCTTATTTCCTCATTTCAGCTGTGACACCGCATGTGATAAAAATATATTGCTGGGCTGCCATGCAGAGAGGTGTAGCCACCTTTCGAAGGTCCGACCAACATCCTGGATGTTCTTGTTCTACCTACCACACCTGCTTTTTACTGCCACACTCCTGACGGAATTTAATGAGCCATTTTTAATCTGAATAGATACCACAGGCTGATATAAGCAAATTTAAAATCCAAAGTGTAGATATCGCTTAGATTAGAAGAAAAAATGGGAAAGAAAAAACCAAAAAGGACAAAGACACTTATTCTGAGACCCAAGACCACCTGCCTGACTGCATTCCTCGGACTTGAGAAGCTTCTGGACATGCACTGTCTTACAGCTTTCCGTACTGAATTCAGAAAGTACTGCATAAACCTGCTCCAAAAAGATCAGGCTTTCTGATCTCTCATGCCACAGGCATCCTCTTATCACTGGCAGAAAGATCTGCTTCTCCTCCAGGGAAGGAATTTAGAAACTCCTGACTTTGAATCTGCCTGCTAGGGAGAACTTGAATTGTTGTTTGGACCAGTAGTATTATCACCTTTAATCAGAGGGTCATCTAGATAACTTATATACAGCTATATGGTGTAATAAAGAGAGCTACCCCAGGCAGTTAAAACATATAATTAGATTTGGGTACAGTAGTGATAACAAGAGGAGGAAATGCTCTGAAGTTTATTAAACCTACTGAAACATGAAGAGGTGAAGTGGCAGCGGAATACTTAAAGGTCAGTTTGTGATTAAAGAGATTAGCGTGGAAGAAGTTCATTTCCATCTACAAAGAAACAGGGTTGCAGTTCATCCCAGCCCTCATTTGGGGAAGTCTGCAGCTGGAATGACAGTCTAACCCAGGAGAATCTAGGGAGTGTTTCCATATTTTGTTTCTTGCTGGTTTGGATGGTCTACAAAGCTTCTGGGACTTCAAATGAAAACTGCAACAAATGAACAACTTTCTTTCTCTCAGACTGTCACTGCCTAAGGAAAAGACAACCATGTACAGTAATTTGCTAGTCTGAAGAAAAGCTCAGCTGAACTGCAAGAACAAAACACTGTTTTTTTGAAGTGTCAACCTTCCTTTTAGTTTTCCACTGTGCTTCCATTTTCCCTCTGGCACTTGAAATTTTGTGGACTTGTTATACTTGCCTCAACATCTCCCATTTTTACCACGATCCTGATCACATCATGACTCCATAATAGCCTGCTTTTTCTTGCTTGAAATCTTGCTGCAGCTCACACTCGCTCTTCTTCGCAGCATTTCACCCTTCCCATGATTAGCTGGGTACTCTTTCTGTTCTTCAACACCAAACTGATACAGTAATCTCTCCCATGTGCAAAGTTTATCTTTCTATTCAGGACAATGAAGAAGAAAGGTTTCTGGGGAACAAAGCAGCAGTAGGTAAAATCCCACCAAATGCATTATGAAGAAGAAAGATTTTCTGCAGATTTTCTTCTGTTGTGTTACTGGTTTAATGTATATCAAATGCATGCAGAACCACAGATGTTCATCATTTTTGTATTACTGTAAAATTAATGTAATAGTAATACTACTACTATTACTACATCCCATTAAAACTTAAATTAGAAAACACATCTTTTGTCTGTTGTTTAAACTGTTTAATTTTTCTCATCTTCCAGTACTAACGCTCACTCTGTGGTTACATTACACCTTTTCACAAAAATGTGACAAGGATATATCCTGAGTAAAAGACTATTCAAAACAAGGCATATGACTGCAAACTCTTACATCCATAAGCACAGGTACTTGCAGTTCTGCAATGCAACACACTGCGCTTGTTCCTCTGAGCATACGCCGAGTTTCAGGACTGGGCTGAAGTTGTAGTTATCTTCCGCGAGCATGAGGACACACCATCACAGCCTCGTTTTAGAAGAGTTCAAAGTAACAATAACCAGAATACAATATTCTGCTGCCATACTTGTTCTAAAAATAAACACATTCTGCTCCTTTGCCCTGAAAACCGCTCAAAGCCTTTCGACTTCGTTGCTACTTGGTTAAGTTGGCTCTGGAGCTTGTTTCAAACACAAGTTTTCATGAAGTGATTACTATTTAAGTGTGCGCTTCCTCTGGCTCACTGTCTACTGCCATTATGCAAATAAGATGCGACTTTATCCTTTCAGCATAATTACATCAAACACAATCGGGCTATATTAAGACTGACTTAAGATGAATGAATTCAGTTCATGTAATGATTTCCTAAATCACCCCATGGGACTATGGCAAAGAAAACTTTGTCCCAAGAGTGACATCAAGTATCGAGACAAATAACTGCGTATCTGGGGCCCGATTCCACAAGAAACCGAGCGCTTTAGACTCCTGCTGGAGTCAGAGGCTGCTGCGATATTCCCACTGTTATCAAAAATAGGATCTTCAAATGGTATATACGTACATAGGTGTAAACACATCAACACACCTGTGTTTCACTTCTGTATTCTGAATTGAAGAGTCATGACTGGGGGTGAAGACTAATTTGAAAAATGCCTTTTTCTATATAATGATTGTTTCAGTTTATGACTTACATGACCAAGAGCTTCACGGACATAAAAAAATCTGATAATCCAAAGTGTACCATGTACACTTGAACATGCAGGCACATTAATTTTCAATGCAATTTAACGTTTCTTGGCTTATTAGCCTAACATTTCTCCCTGAAGTGTGAGAAGAGGCTAGGTGTATCACATATTTCAGGTTAAGGTATGGGAGCTGTGGTGCTCTCTGTTTCCAGTGAAGTTTGTTAGGAATCTTTTTCTAACATATTACAAATACCATTTAACACAGTGATAAAAGGAAAGGAAAAAAAAAAAAGGAAGATGCTCTTGAGGAGCAAAATAAGGGTAACCCCCTCATTCACGACTAGTAAGGAAGTTCTCACCAAATCCAGCGGGAATTAAGCTGGTGCTTAACTGTTGCCATGACCTGGAGCCTGTGAGCCGCAGGGGCAGGCGGCAGCACCGCTGCACAGCACCGCACAGAAAGGAGCCTGCGAGGCTGGGATACTGCTCGAGAGACGGTCCTTCGGGGCAAATTGCGTTCCATTCTGCTCATTTACTCTGTTTCCATCAATTTATAGGGAAAATCAAGGCTTCTTATTTCATTTATTTTATGTCTTCGTCAAAAGAAATGCATTACTAAATTTTAGGAAGCAGATGTTCATTGCTGGATGACAAAAGAAGAACATTAAAATGTCTGTTTCCAGTTCCCTTGGATTCATAGCCAAATGAAATTACTACAACGACAGAGAGAAAAACAAACCAACATACAGCAGTCTAAATGCAAGAAAGGCAGACATTCCATACGGATAACAGCCCCACTAAGCAAAGAAATGCTAATACCTAAGGATGACTTACTTCTGTAAGTAACAGATTTCACAGGATGTTTCTCATAGTGGATGAAACAGAAACAGGATCAGTCTGAAAGGGGAAATGTTGAGTTCTGGAAAACTGCTTCAGGAGAATGGGAATTTGCTCTGCACTCTTAACCATCCCTTTACTCTTCCTCCTAACAGGACTAAGCAGATGGCAGATACAGATGGCAATTAGGGATGGATGAACGGGACTGAAAAAGGTAAGAACCAGCCTGAACCTTTCTGAGTGGTCGCAGATCAGCCAGGAAACATTTGCTATTGACAGTGCAACTGCTATTCCGGGACACTTTGCTCTGCCTCTCCTTTCACACCAAGTACAGTACCTACTTCTGGCTGAGTGCTTTTCCCTTCCCAGAAAGTAACATGCAACTCACGGACCTCAAAATATGTATCTGCTGTATGGCAGCTGCTCCTGAAGAATGAACACAATTATATATATAGGCAAAATGTAATTTAAGCATCACAAACAAGTAATCATGCAATCTACGTGTCTACAAGTGCAAAATGCAACTAGCCAACTTTCAGGCAATAGGCTAATATATTCACTGAATAAGAAGATATCTGTGGGCTCAATGCGCATAATTTTTTGCAGATATTCTAAATATGCTGATATTTGTAACTGTTATTTAACTGACTTTCTATACCTGAACCCTTCCACTCTGTTATTGTCGCTTATTGTGTCCAAAAGAAAACTTCATGTTTCTCAATATGCCCAATGTGTTTAATGTGTATTATAGAAGGAAAATATTTGAAAACAAACAAACTTAGAAAGTTTTTATTTCTGTGTACTGTTGGCAGACTTTTCGTTTCTGTGTCAGAAACCCTCAGGGATGAATAGAGACAGTATGAAAAGATTATTAAAATAACCTGGTTTTCAGAAACAAAACACTTCACTGTCTATCAACTTTACGTATTTATGGAGAAATAACACGTGAAAATGCCTCCAGGGTTTAAAAAATGTAAAAGAACGAAGCATATTGTATACCTGAGAAGAATAACTAATGAGGTGCAGGCACAGTAAAAATGAATGCAAATATTGGGTTTTCCAACAAGTGAAGACACCAGAGCCTATTTTAATGTGGGCAACATGTTCAAGGAGTCTTTGGAGACCCTGCCCGACACAATGCCATGTGCCAGCTGAGGAGCTTGTTTTCTTTACTCAGTGTCTCCCTTGTAAAGAACTTTTCATATTATAGAGAACACGGACTCTAATCGACAAGTTTGGTTTGCCCAGAGGAAGCTATTTGGATAGTTAACCATCTATACAGACAAAAGGGATAACACATTGAGGAAAGATCAGGCAACAAACACTTCAGAACACAAAGAAATGTTGAGAAACGAAGGGATTATGTAAAAAAAGTTTCCCATAATTTTTAAATACATATGCATATGTACAAGTACATATATTTGTGAAGCACATGAGCAATAGGTATAAACAAATCCAGTGCTCGATCTGAATGAAATGAAAGTTAAGCTAAGTTTAAATGGAAACTGCTGATTTAAAAATGAATTTTTACTTCTTCAGTAGAAAACTTACCCACTGCTTCAGAGATAATGCATAAATTGCAAAAGATTTTCTCTTCCCGTGTATATACATGATATGTTAAGATCATTTTGGTTTACTTTCTATTAAGTGATAAAGGCCCTGTCATATCACCACAGCTTAATATAAGCTCTGAAATTGTGCCTTTAATAAATAACTGCCGGTAGCTTCTCAACTGCGGAAATAACGTATAGTTTTCAGATGAGGAACACAGACATCTAGGAAGAGTTCAGGAGATGAAGACCTACTTAATATCCTTTATACTCTTTGTATGTCTGTACACATTTAGTCAGAAAACACAAACGAGAAAAACTTATGGGCGATGAATTGAGTACCACCGGTGTTCCAGGAAGCAGGAGAGAGGCAAGCAGCAGAGGACTCTTACCCTCTATGGTGGCTCGCTTGGGCAGGATGGTGATGGCTCCCTCGGCGACGTCCTCCTGCTGAAGTAACGGGCTCACCTTGGAGCCCCACGTGTCCGAGCCCACCCACAGGAAATGACCGACTTGATCTGCCCTCTTAGCGGCTGCAAGGATTTGCCTGCAGAAAGGAACATTTTGTTCACAAATTGTTTTCATTTAAACATACAATTTCTTGGGAAAAATGGTGTGTTGTAACGAACAGAATGAACAGAAATAGCATATTCCTGTAACCAACAGAGCTCAGGAATTTCGCAACACACCGTACCACGATCTATGCAGCACAGATTGGACCTCTCTCTTAATTCACCCGATATACTAAGACTGAAATACTGATTCCACTAAAACGTATAGTTTTGCCACTGACTTTACTGAAACTTTATCCTAACTTCTCTGTGCCTTGTTTCATAGAACTGAGCCTCTCAGCAATTGACAGTGCCATCACAATTTTAAGCTAATTTAAAATTCTGGATGAAGAATATGGGACATGGGCAAGTGAGAAATGAGAGTCACATTTTTAAAATATTCTTTATCTTATTTTATGAGCAAGTTGTATGTGGTTAAACTTCGAGCACCTTATGTAGTTCAAGGCTGAGCACCCAAGACATTTTATCACTAGTAACCATCATTTGCTGTAAATAGACTCTGAATTAATGACTAATACCTAGTAGCACGAGCTTGGAGAGAGGGGCATCTTCTTAATGCCTCTTTGAGAGGTAAGGCCAGGTCTGCCTTCCAATGCCTGAGTAACCTTATGCCAGAAAAAGCCTCCAGACCTTGACCAACATTCCCGTCTCCCCAGGACTGCCATGCACGGTCTGGGACACCACGTGAGCCAGGGCAGCAACAGCAGCACCTCCGTACCCGGCGCTGCCCTCCACATCCTCCCTTCGCTCTTACCAACAGACATTTCCACTTCATTATTCATATTCTTATTTGCTTTCTCTTTTCTGCATAGCTATCGAGCACAAATCAATCGATTCCCTCAGTCATCCTTACTTTATGTCCTCATCATTGGCAAAAATAACGATGGCCCTGGCGTTGGGAGTTTCTAGGAGCTGCTTGATAATTTTATCAAAGTCGATGGTCTTGTCCTTGCGATCCTGAGGGATTTTCAGGGACTGAGCAATGCAGAGCCCTCCTGTTAAAGAAAGAAGAAAGAAGAAAAGGACTATGTCAGCAGAGAGCCCAGGAAAGGCAGTGGGAAATACTGGAATGGCTGGAAGGGGAGCCTGGGAGGAAGAGAATCTCTCTGCTTGGATCGCTGCCCTTACACAGCACTCAATCTTCGTTACAAGCTTCCTGAGGGATTCCTACAATTATATTTTTTTTTTGCACAGAGCACTCATTACGATACACACAGTCTGCATGCCTTGGTAGGGTCACAGATTAAACAGATGGGCAAAACCAATATCATAGAAAAGCAAAATAAACAAATGAACCAAATGAACCAGTCAGTAGAGGGATTAAAAAAAAACAAAACCAAACAAAACCAAAAAACCAACCACCAACCATCAAACAAACAAACAACAACCCAAACAAGCTTAAACTGATTTAAAACAAAAACCAAACAACTACAACAGGCTGAAGGCAAGTGATGTTTACAATGTATTAGACAAAATTTATTTTGCAAGTTGAAGGGTATTGATGGAAAATGCTTCCACTGAAACAGCTTATCTGGAATAGGAACAGTAAAGGAGTTGAGATATTGGCAAAGCAAAGACTGCTCAAGAAAATCCTTACTCAGTCAAATACCCATCACCAAATGGGATGGAGCAGCCCAAGCAATTGAAGCCTCAAGATAAAGTGCATGTCTGTGAACTGGACTTCTCATAAATACACAGGTAACATTGCAAAGATGGTATCAACACAATAATAGTGATAAATACATCCATACCAAAGAAATATTCACTTTTAGCACAGTTCACATATTACAGTTATATAGCTTGTTTTAGGAAAAAAAAAAAAAAAGAAAAAATCACATTTCCAGTGACATTCTGCTTGTCATTGTTGGCAGATGAAAACACAACTTTTGCCTTCATTATTTTGTTTCTCAGTGATAAACACTTTCATCTTTTACGGCATCTTAGATACCAGCTTCCTCAGTATACTGCACAGTGTGTTAATTAATAAAGCATCAGAGATGCATAATAAGAAACAGCAGTGGGGATGAGTTAATTAAAAGACAGCAGGACGAAGGAGATATTCACAGATATGCTTCGCAATACAGATTTAAGGGTACTGTTAAGTGAAGTAATGGAGAAGGTGTTCTCCGGGAAAGGAGGCGGAGGCGGCTCCACCGCCACCAGCACGCGCTGCCCGCTGCCGTCCGCCGCGCCAGCGCCGCCAGCCCCGACACGGCAAAGCAGCCTCCAGCACCCGGAGGAAAAGCGCCGAACTCCCGCCGAGACCAGAGGCACGGTTTTAAAATTGCAAAATGCGGCTCTTCTGCAGATCTCCGAGCACTTCGCGAAGTAGGTCAGGATCATTTTTCCTTCTTTTAGAGACAGAGAGCTGAGACACAGAGGTTGCCTGAAGTCAAGCCAGGTCTGTTGGTACTGGCTGACCCAAAAACTCTGGGGAAAAAAGGGTTGGTTTCAGTGGGAAGAAATAAGATGGTGAAAAGGAAAGGCTGAGAGAGAATAAAACAGAATAATGACCCCCAAGTTTTTCTCTGAATCACACAGATTGTTTCATTTTGTTTTACAACTATTACAACTTGAAATTATGGCAACCTCCTTTTTTCTTTAAAGGAAAACAATACTGATTTTTAAAAGTAAACCTCATTTTTAAATGAGGAAAGAAAGTCTCATGGCTAGTAAGTTCAAAAGGTGTAAACATTTTTAAATGCTCTTTTTATTTTCCTAGTCAAATTTAGACAGAATCAACTCAAATCCATGAGCAGAGTTACCCAGCTTTCCTGGAATGCCCCCCTTGGCACAGATTACGTGCTGGTTTAAAGCATACACCCCCAGCCAGCTCTGGTTTTAAGCCTGAGACTCCTGCTCCGCAAGCAGGGCCAAGGCATCTCCCAAGCAGACAGCTGGAAATCAAGGGGAAGCCATCCCTGTGTCTCTGTTGAGGAAAAATCTCTCCGTCCTGGCATCATGCCTAAGGAGAATTTAAAGTTATTAGCTGCTCCTGGAAAGTACCCGTGCCCTCCCTGGCACTCCATCATGCCAAGCCAAGCTACTTCGAATCTCCCACGAGAGACTCCTATTTCTCGTGTTAAATAAGGATGTGGCAACTTTGGAGAATCATTGAGAGAAAAGAAAAAAAAAAAAAAACACAAACCAACCCCCACACTGTCACAAAGCTCCCAGATTTGTCACTTGAAAATTTATGCATTCCCTCCACGGTGTCCTTTCAAGAGCCTCCCACTTTGACACAGCAGAACAGGAGAGGATATATTTTATAGTGTTGAGACCACAGGGCTTTTCGCTGCTGGATGGAGCCATTATTTAGGCACATGTGAAGCTGCGGCGAAGATCCTTTGCAAGCCTCCATAGCTCTCCACAGCTTTCACTCCGAAAAAGCGGGCTCTCTCACGAGAGGGCTGCAAATACAGCCCCAAAGACCAGACGCCAGCGGATGGGCACGCAGAGCAGCATTCCCCAGCACCTCCTGGTTTCTAGCTGCTGCACCAGTAAGTAACCTTTGGAGCCTTTTAAACCAGGACAGAAGAATGCTTACAGGTGCTCATCCCCAGATACCACAGCTCCACCACGGAGAAATGACCACCCAGCCGGCGTGCGGGGAGAAAAAGAAGCAAAAGGCTCTCAGACCTGGCACCCAGGACAGTAATATTGCTGCAGTTAAGAGTCTGTCTACATTAAAGAATCCTTGTATTCAGGGGAAAAAAAGAACCGCCCCCCCTCAGATCAGGTGATGCATTGTTGTTGTAAAACTATTATTAAAAAAAATCAGTATTTAATATTAAGTAATTGTGATCTACATGATTCAGGTGCTTGGAAGAAAGGCTAAAATCGTTGGGAAGGCTGCTAGCTCAACAACCTACCCTGACAATAATTACACCTATTGTGTGGGTCATGCAATCTCTACTGCCTGGATGGAGAAGCCAAAAATCTTATTATAGTCGATAATGATTACAGCTGAACTGAGCATCTTTGGACAGAGAGACAGCTGCGGCCAGGCTCTCAATAGCGAGGGAAAAAAGCCTCTAATGCAATGTACGGCTTCAAAGTATGTAATTTCCACAGGTTTTTTATATAAAAGAAGGCCCAGGGTGGAGAAAGGAAACAGCTTGGAATTCGGGAGGGCAGATTTCAGGTCCTTTTTGTGATACAGATTTTTCTGCTACCTTTGGGAGGTCAGCTCGTAGTTTCTCTGCCGTCCACTGGCGAAGGGAAGTGACAGAGCTCCTTTCAGCGTGCCAGCCCTGGTAAGTGTGCGGTGGCCAGGCTTTGCATTTAGCCCACGCTAGATGGAGGAGCTGCTCTTACAGCCGGGAGGGAGGAAGAGCTTTCCCAAATGGAGCAGGTGATATAATACCCTGTTGACCTTTGTGCCATCTCTGGCACAAAGGAATTATGGATAAACGGTAAGCAGGAATTATGGATAAATGGTAAATATCAATGACTAACCCCCAAATATTTTATCTACAGTATGGTAGCTATGATACTCTCAGTATAACAGCAGCAGGAGTGATGAGCATTAGAGAGCACTCTCTGAAGCAACATTACGAACAGACATGGCTGAAGCCATCCAAGGCAGATCGAGGGCAAATAAAAAAGGCAGAGAAGTAAGATGCAAGAGGACCAACACCCAGATAATACATTTCAGACATGTTGATGGATATTCTGATTTTAAACTGGTAGTGTCTCTTCCAGGGAAGTGACACTATTACAAATTGACTAATATGTGCTCCCAGGCACTGAAATGGGTCAACGTGTATTATTTTCTTATTTGCTTTGTTTTGCTCAAGTCCACACCGGGCAGCATTTGACATCAGAGTACAAGTTCTTATTGTAGCAGCAGGGTGATCCATCCTAGCCACCCGACTATACTAGTCACATTAAGTTCTCCTTACATCCAAGCTTATGAGCTTGAATAAAAGTGTTTCAATCTCAGCAGAGGACCTCACGGCAGGCAGAGGCACATGTCATTTTTCACTCCTTAGCAATAACAGATGACCAAGAAATTGGGTGTATATTGTCCAAATGACACATATAGAACAAGTTTAACTGTCATATTCTCGTCCTGCATTCTTATTACAATAGGAAACATGCACAGGTATTTAACTGTCAGGTAAATTCATAGTGCTCCCGAGGTAAAAACCTCCAAGGGAATTCAGCGATAACAATGTGAAAGTTGCAAATTAAGGATTTTGTCATAGGATTTCTGCAGTAATATATTACCCTTGGCAGACTAGAGAAGCGGCATATGCTCTAACTCTCCACAAACTGCTACGGCAATTAACGGCAGTCTGGGAGTCGAAGCCATGCTGCACCCTGCCAACGAGACGGGGCTGCTCCGCACGTCCCCAGCAGCCGTGGTCTGCAGGCTGCGTGGCACTGGGAGCCTCCCAGGCATCCCGAGGACTGGTCCCACTAGCAGTACCACGCTTTAAACCAGCTGGCTACAGAGGGTTCCCGTCGTCTGCTATGGTTATTTCTGCCTAGTGAGCAAAGGGAGCAGGTAACTCACCGAGATTCTACAACCAAGTGCGAAGGTCATTATGAAGATAATGGGTACTGGAGATGCATAAAAGAGGTGTGAACGGTAGTATGTATAAGATACATCATTCAAGCAATTCTGCAAGCAAATGTTTAACTCCTTTAACAATGGAATTTTAAAAATTTACAGGAATCAGTATATGAAAGACGGTCAAAACAATGACGACGAGGCAGTCGGTTCCACACCACTCTACCCTCGAAACAATATCCTTTCTCTCCTAGGCTATGTATAGAAGTCTAACACTGGCATCTTTTTCATCCTTCCCTGCTGCCAGCAACTGTTTTTGTAATAACATCAAATCTGGGATGGGAACACCAGGAGCAGACCTGGTAGGTTCAGCTTTTCCAGATGCGCCTTTGTCCAACAAGTAAGCCGTGAAAATGCACAATAATCTATGAAAAGGATAAGACAACAAGGCAAACCATTTCCTCAAACAATAACTTGAAAATTATTTGGTTTTACAGCTTCTAGTTCTCCCAGTGGTTTGTGCCACTTTGGCAAACTGACCCAATTGTTTGGGATTGTTCCCGGCATTACAATTCTCCCCACTGCACCACTGGCAGCACTCTGAGAAAAGACAGAAATGCTAACATTTCAACCGAAATTAACAGCACCTCCAGATATTTTTTGACAAACCGAATGCAAATGAAGTTGGGTCCTTTCTCCCTGGCTGGTGAAAAACAATTTCTCCCCAAAATTCTATTTCCAGCAGAAGAGCCCTCTGAGCTTCATTAAGTCACTGACAAGACTCATCTTAGCAGAGTTTCTGTCTCAAGAACATTGTTCAGTTTCACTGTCATCCTTATAATGGTGCCTACTTTCTCACATGCTTCTGGAGAAGTTTTAATTAAGTGATGCTGGAGGCAGAGGAAATTTATCTTAAGGTATTGGTCGGGATGTTGGCAATTACGGATATACAAATACCTGATTTTTCTGGTTTGGCTGCCGGACTGAAAAAAAAAAAATAATCATAGATCAAACTTTTTTGTTGTTGTAAGATCTTCAGTTTTTCTCATTAAAATAAAAAGCCATACAATTAATTTCACCTAAACCAAAAATCTCCATTTTATCTGAATTGGAATCAGTCATTATTAGGGACCTGTGGGAGGAAACAACTGAGGAGCCACACAGGAGATTCCAGTGTCTCCCTCCCACTCAATAATGGAAGTTGTCCAAAAATGTGAGTTTCCTCCTTTCTCAGAGAGGTGTTGAACTTGTACCTCAGACATCCCAGTGTCCTGACCCTGCCATCGCCTACTGATACCCCAGGCCAGAGTCCCCGCACCCGTTTGCAGAGCTGCACCAGCCCCAGCTGGAACAGAAGACAACGCTGATTTTCAGTCAAACGGCCTCAAAAGCGAGATCAAAGCCACCGCGCGCAGAAGGCAAATTGCTCTCAGGTACAAGAGGGAACCCCAGCTCCCCTCCTCATGTTCCTTCCCCGCTCTCTCCAACCAAAGGTGCAGACTGAATTTAGTCTCAGTTTACAAATAGATTTAGGAAGCATGAAATCACATTTTCCCTCCAGATTAGTATTCACCAGAACTTTTTTTGTCCTTTTTTGCAGACAGTTACTACTCAGTTGGGAACAGAAGAAACCAGCACTGAAGCTCAGTGAAGGAAAGAACAGTAAGGGTGATCAGAAAAATCCAAGATCAGCAGGTTGGCAATGGTAGACTGAAAAGGACTAGTTGTGCAACGAGTGGGATCATACAACATCTGTTTCTTGGCTTCCTGCTTTTGCTTTTAGCGAAGTGGCTTACAGGAAGAATTCAGTTTGTTCAATTACTGGCAGAAACAATGGACTAAACCCATTCTTTCCCTGCCTACACAGAATGCCAGCTCTCTTCTTTTCCCCCTTTCCAACAGAACCCATAAGTAAGATTCTGCCTCACAAGTACCCTCAAAAAAAATGTTTTGCTGTGAAAACTGGTATTGAGACATTCTAGGAAGTTGGTTTTGAACTCTGATAATATAAAAGACATTTTGTGAGTACAAAAAAAGCAGAAAAGAAAATAAAATATCAAAACCAGTAATCTTTACAAAGATGAAAAAATGAAAAGTTTCTGCTCACATTTTTCCTATCTTCAACCTCTTGAATCATATGGCACTTCCACATTACAAAAGCAGCCGGTGTTGCCTGGAGGGTCAAGCGTAGGTACCAAGCCCAGCCCCGCCACACTCCCGGAGCAGAAGCAGACACCGAAACACCCACGTTGTGCCCCCTGCTCAGATGCCCACCCCGAGAAGGTGCTGGGGCCATCGCTATAAGATCATGGTGAAACCAGCATACTTCCAGGGCTCATTATCGAAGTGCTTTTTAAATGCCTATTTTATTTCTTCCCTTTTGCACTTTATTTTCTCACTATTAACACCAGGAGAGAGGACTGGATCCTTTCAAGCAACAGAAAGGAGAAAGCCAAGCTGGCGGCAGGGGACCCTGCTCAGACCACCCAAGTAAGAGCCCCACGTGCCCTTCTCCTGGGCGCCTTCAGGACCCACAACAGCTTCTGCGCAGGGGAGGCTTTTGTCCAGGGCTCCCACTCCTGCTCTGCAAAACGAATGGAGAAGTCAACACTCTGGTGGAGACATTGTGGCTTCAGCCTCATGACGGATCCAATGCCGTGAAATAACCAACGTGCTCATCTTGCCGTGATAAAAGGTCTGCTGCTGCAGAGACACAACATCGAGCCCATCCATTTGCTGCGGAGTGAGTGCCAACAGCACAAGCACTGGAAAAGATTATCAGATGACTTTTTTCACGGGAATCCCACTCATATGTCATTGGCGTGGGATAGAGATCGGGCCACATCACATAATGCTCCAGTTCACAGGCAGCTCGAGGACAGGCGGGCAAATTGAGCCATCTGGGTGGCAGCAGTTGCAAAGCACACAGGAACTTGGAAGAAGACAGAGAGTCTTAAAAATATCATAGCTGCCTTCCTTTCGCCTGCTGACAGATTCTGTGCCGTGCCTCTGAAAGGCAAAACCTCAGGAGAATTCTCTGTGCAAGTTCAAGCAGTCATGCATTAAATTGTTCGGGGCATTAAACACCTAACTCTGGTATTTAAGGGTAATGGATGTATCTAGTAATCAAAGTGTTGCTTCAGTATCCATGGATACCCGTGATTATGTGGTATTTTGATTCTGGTATAGCACTAAGTACATTATTCTGCTTCCCTGAAATTCTCCAAGAGCTATTTTTCTTATCACCACTTAATTGGATTATCAGGTAGCAAAAGAAACAATTTAACACTTTTTCAGATGATTTATCTACAGAGATACTCTTTTTTGGGGAATCACTTTTAGCAATACCGAAAACATTGCTTCAGAAAGTTATGTTTGCTGTTGCTAATTATTAAAAGGAACTCCCAATTAATTTGATTAATACGTTACTTTAAAATTAGCAGCTGCCGAAAGCTGCCTCCTGGATGTTTATTACAATTACGGGAACAACACACAAAGCAATGGGCTCGCACTGGCTTCCTTCTGAAAGAAAGCAGCTGACTGCTTTTACGGACTTTTCTCCCCCCTCCGCGGATTTATCACGCTCACAAGGCTGCTTTCAGGGTAATTACAAGGTCTGACATTTGTTCGGGTTTGTACCAAAGAAAAGCTGAGCCCGCAGCTACCGCGACCCCCGCTCTCCTGGGTTCGGCCAGAGGAGGTTCAGGGATTCTCCTCCTCTTCCTGGCCCCTTGGAGGGCAGCCCGTGCCCAGGCCCTGCTGCAGAGAGGCGGCACGGCACGGCTCGGCACGGCACGGCTCGGCACGGCACGGCTCGGCACGGCACGGCTCGGCACGGCACGGCTCGGCACGGCTCGGCACGGCACGGCACGGCACGGCTGCTCCTCCACTAGCAGGGATCTGAAGACCTTTCTCACTGCACACCAGCACAGAAACACCCTAAAATTGGGATTTTAAGAAAGGTTTCTTGGGAAGGATATGGAAAGGCCAGGTTAAGTGCAGATGGTATCTAGATTTTTTTTAATCTAGACAACCAAAATAACAACTCCTCAAGCAGTGAGGATTTCTGATCCCCCCTGAAAGAAACCCTCCAGGGAGCTGCAGTCCCACGGTACCCCGGCCAAGGGACATGGGATGCTCAGCAAAGCCCCGCACTGAAAGCTCTGCGAAACAGATCCAACGAGCAGGAAACCCCACATTTCACAGAGGGGAATAAATCAAACAGTTTGACATAAGTTTTGGATAGCTTGAAGGAGAGGAATTAATTGGGGAAGAAACAAAATAAACATCAAAGGCATACAGTATTTTTTTCATTTTGTTGTACATTTTATATGTCACTTCTGGGTTTTGGCATATACTTATATATCCTGCATATACAATTTGTTAGCTGCAATGAATTTTATCTCTAAACCTTATATATTCTGTAGAAGAAAAAGAATCCTGTGGCAGTAACACTGAAGAGTGACATTAAAGAAGTCAGTATTCTCCCCATGTGAAAACTTTGATACCACAATTGACGATATTTCCCTGATAAAGCAGAATTACGTCCTAAAGGAACCGGAATGATAAAGATTATTTCACATTCTTGAAATACAGCCGGGCCTGCCAGCTAGCTTGCAGTCAAACTCCTCACCAGTAAAAGAGAGTTATTCAAACAACTGACACAAAAGCCACAAAATCTTCAAAGAACAATCACTGAAAGTCAATACATGACTCACGCGTTCACTTTAGAGAAGAGTGAACGTTATGCAGCAGGAGCCTGTGTGTCACGTAGGTGTTTTAAGGTGATTTGTTGTTATATGTGGGAATTCATATTTACAGTTTTAGATAAAAAAAAGAATACACCTCCCCCCCCAATGACCACCTTACAGGACTTGTCATCAGCCTCATGCAAGAAATAATAAGATTTTCAGTAAGTTAATCTAGTGTAGGAAAATTTCCAGTCCCATTCCCAAACCTGTAAATTCACAGTAAACCAAGCTAGCAAAATAAATCCTGACCACATTACAGAACCTCTAATATTCCCCTGTCCCATCAAGGGACAAGGTGCTGCGAGCGTGGAAGTTCACCAGGAACTGGTCTGACGCCATCCATACGCTTCATATATAAGCTCTCAAGCACTCACCCAACAGCAAAGGTTGGACGTCAATACTGATCCAGCTCCTCTTTAAAACAGTGATGCAGAGCCCAAAGGAGATGCCCCTGGGTGATCCGTGCCAGAGCCAGCTCTGGCAGGTGCCGTACAAAGAAACTTTGATCTACGGAAATTAGCACACTTAGAAAAGTTCCTGCTATTCCATCCAGCCAGAAATGGAAAGAAAATAATTTATTCTGACCCCCAGAATTAAAACAGACCCAGGCATCTTCAGAGAAAACTGGCTGGGCTTCATTCTGCCTGCATTTGCTGGGCTAATGTAGTCACAGCTCCACCCAGAACAAACACAGATCCAGAAAATGGAAAGTTCAGGAGCATGGAGTTATCACATTTCAAGGAAAAAAAAAATAATAATGGGGAGGCTAAATCAGCATAGAGTATACAGAATCCTCAAGAAAAAAAGAACTTCAGGAAAAAAACGTAACTTATAGAGAGATCCAGAAATGATATTTGGGTCCTTATGTCCAAACCCAAAGTTCTAATGAGGCTCTAGATCAGACTTTTGTTTCTTTACTAGAAATAGTTAATAACCTACTTACCAAGAGTTATGAAGTTCTTGCGTATGCCAGTAAAAGAAGTTTACAATTGCACTGGTGTGGAGATGGGCTAGAATTTAAATTTTGTCTCCATAGTATCATAACTCAATTGTAAAAATAAAATGTGCACCAATAATAAATTTACATTAAAACATGAGACTGCAACAATTTATCCAAGGGAAAGCATCCTTGTGCATACGCAACAGCTTTAACTTAGAAACTTTCTATACATTAATATTCTACTGAATAATTTTAAAATTTGCTTTTTGCTAAGCTTGTTTATTGTCTCATTTTTTCATGTTAGACCTCATCATAACCAAAGAACAGAAGACTTAAACTGATACAGAAGACTAATATTTCTAGTATGTTATTCATTAATGCTTAATTCTATTGTGTCGCAGCTTTGCTACATATTTAATGACATTCCTAGTGCATTTTATCACCTCAAAAATTGTCCTTTATTATGGCAGTTAAACTCCAGCGATATACAAAAAATTAAGACTCTCCCTGGAACACCAAGTTTAATTATAAGAATGGTATAAGACCATAATTTTCAAAGATTTAGAAAAGCTCTGTTTGCTGGACAGAAAATAAAGAAAATGAGGATATCCTGTTAGGTCAGCAGCCACCCATGCTCACGAACCCACGTTTGCTCGCACTGCAACGCTCCGGAGGGTTTGAGAACGGTCTCACTCTAGGTACTTGTGGTAGAACGGACTTGAGATTTATTGGCTTCCTAAAATCTGTACTATAAAGAGTACATTCGAGCCATACAGTGTAGCCATGTAGAAAAAAAAGCAATATAAAATAAAACTTCCACTTCTGCTTCAGACATTTAAACCACTTTTGTTGATACAACTTCATGCCAGCAGTGCCCAAACGACGCAGCCCAGCCCAGGACTGCTCCGTCCAGCCTCTGAAGAACTCCTAGATGAAGACCCAGGGCTGGAGTCTGGACAAGCAGGTTCTCACCTCAGTAACATTATTTATGCTTTGAATTTTGCCATATACCTATTTCTAACAAGAAGCGCCTGCTACCAGACAGAAAAGAGAGACTCCAAATTCAGACACCAGAATTAAGTGGAAAGGAATGTAATTAAAGGTCTGTAAGGAAGTCCTGGGCGCATCTGCCGGTCTGGGGGATGAACA
Source organism: Aviceda cuculoides (assembly GCA_035590195.1). Classification (NCBI taxonomy): domain Eukaryota; kingdom Metazoa; phylum Chordata; class Aves; order Accipitriformes; family Accipitridae; genus Aviceda; species Aviceda cuculoides. The sequence continues at coordinate 23,373,992 of JAVJGG010000037.1, read as the reverse complement.
GCCACAGGGGTGCAAAACGCTTTGTATGACTTCGTACGGTGCAAATCCAAAAATAATGCAAACCTCCCTCTGTCTTTTAAGAGTCTGATTTAGTCAGACTAAGACCAGCTCTACTGCGTTGCACATAAAAATAGCAAAGGCAAAGTTCTCAGAAATAGTGTCAGAACACTTTATAAAACACTGTTTCTTTAGGAACAACTGTAGGCGGTAAAATCTCTGGCTGCGGGTAGAGACAGAAACAAAGCACCCAAAATACCATATTTAAAAGCATAGCGTACAGCCAAGCAATGATACGAATTAGAGCCATGCTCAACACAGAACACCAGTTAAGTATCTTCGCCTTGCAGCTGGTTCATAAATCCTCAAAACTGGCAAATTCGAAGTCCTCACCGGAGACGTGCAGGGAGAGCCGAACGAAGCGGTCCCCGACGAGAGCCATTCTAACGCCGCGGAGAAGCCCCCGGCCCCCCAGCACCGCCCCAGTTCGAGGGTTCTCCTGAGCATAGCCAGTGGCACGTGATGGCAGAACCCCAGGAGAGGGGAACCTCGCCAGGCTACCTCCCGAAAACGGAAAGTGACCCATCCGAAAGGAGAGTGGATTCCAGGGAATCAAGAAAGAAATAAACAAACTGATCAAACAGTCCCTGTTCTTCTGTAAATAAGGGCTACGATTAAGACACATACAGGCAAAGCCAACTTTCTCCGGCATTAAGGCAACTGCAAAACAGACCTGTTACCTGCCATGGAAACTTTCCGGCTGGCTGCGTCTCACCTCCCCGCACAGAGTCAATGTGGGCAGTGGGCAGCTGAGGCTCACCCCCTTCTAATCTCCAGTTATTTGTTTGCTTCCCCAAAAGCCTGAATGCAAGACTGCTCACAAACAATACCTGCCGAGGCTGGTTTGGCTCCCTCGCAAAAAGCAATTTCCTGCAACCTTCACACACACTAAAGAATCCTGTGCTCTATGGCATGGTTTTATTTGTCTGAACTGCCTCTTGGAGCTCCACACTGTAATTTAGGAGACTGCTTAGTGCTGTGCTGTTCTTGCAGGGATATTTCCCCCCTAGTAATAATGATGCCACCTCTGGATAGTGAATCATTATAAACTGCAAGCACAAAATGATCTCTAATGATGAAGGTTTTCTAACTACAATTTGGAGTGTTCCCATGTTCCTAATTCATTTTTTCTTGGAGAGGTAACATAGCATTTTAGCCTTCTCTCAGTTAATGGTATTTTCTTGGTTGTTATATATCTGCTAGGGCAAGTGAAGACTTGTCAGTTCTTCAAAGAGCGAGAAATCTGGAGAAGAGCAATGACACAATGACAAATCTCAGTGGGAAGGGAGGGAGGATTAGAAATCTTTTAAGTATACTTTTGGAAGGAAACCTATTTCCTGATTTCTCCAGCCAAGAAGAGACCAGCATTTGCAACATGAAAAAATTATTCCATGAACACAGTGTCGTGCTTGCAAAGGCTCTGCAATAGGTAAGGTACATGAAAAGAGACTCACAGGAACTCCTGGGTTTTGAGTTAGTGAGGACAAGAAGTGAGACATGGGACCAGGGCACAGAACTACTAAGGTAAGCACCCAAAACCAAACAGCATTTGGCATTCATTTATCTTAGCTAGAAAGATCAGCTACTGTTTTGGTAGGAAAACAAGAGAAAACAGGGTATAATCGGCTGGGGGACATGGAGGGTTAGAGGAAAAGAAGGTGACTTCCATAACATTTTGTTTCACCTCCAGTTCCTTGTGTCTCATCCAAAGGGAGGCAGAAGACATCTGCTTATTACTCCTATATGCTTCTAGCAGGATGAAGGTCTCCTCTCTGTATGCTTCAGCAACCATCCCCAAGCCTCTTCTGGGGAACTGCTCTCTAATTAGCACACACTACTCTGCTGCTTCCCGAGTTTAACTGAAGCTCTACGTGATGCTTCTCACACAGTACTAACCCTCAGCTCCGCAGAATCGCAGGTCCCTTTCGTATGGAGATCGTAACAGAAACAAACTACATGTGGTCTAATTTTACTGAGAGGAGATTTCATTAAGTATCATTAGCAAGCTGGCACTACATTATGTATGTCCATATTTCATAGCATTTTGGTGAAAGCTGAATAAAGCTCTGATTCACATACACATTTGTTGAAAGCATATATATAAGCACAGCATTCTGCAGAGTCTCGAAAGCAAATCACCTCTACATCAGATTTGCGGATGGCAGTAGGGATGACTGAGAAACCAAAAGATAGTTTCTCTGTTAGGTCCTACCTGGGGTTGTGATTAGTCCCGAGTCTTGATGCAGCATATTGTCTCTGAAAAGATTTACATACAAGGTCATTATTGCAAGCTTGTACACTGACCACTGCCTTCTGGGACCCAAAACATGTAAATTCAGCAAAGCTAAGAATTATTTAAATGGGTTATCTTTCCAGCCCTTGGATGGGGGAAATAAAAAATAGAAACAAACCTCTTTAAATTCCTTGTTCTTTTCTTGTCTTTCTCATAATCCTCATCTCCTTCACATTGGAGTAGTGTTCTTAATGTACAATACTGTGCTTTAATAACCTTCTCTCAAATGAGCACTAAAAATGCAATATAGTTCAATAAAATCACTATCGCAGCATTGCAAAAAAAACCACCCCCCATACGCTGCCTGTGGATAATCAGTTCAATTTAATGGAGTTCTGCAACAAAATGTTGTAAAAGGCACAAAAGTTAGGAGCAAGCTCCGGGAAGGCAGTCCAGGTTTCACCCTAGCAGCGCCTTATCTCACGTAAAACCGCCGCTGTGACGTGATAGTTACAGACCAGAACTCAGCCCGGTGCTCCGGGGACTCTGGGCGAGGGACCTCAGACAAGGTGACAAGGGTGAGGTGAAAGTCACCCCTACGGTCAGGAATACTCTGAGGCCTCACACGCTGTCTGCAGCTTGGAAGACGCACTCGGCAGTAAAACGTCAAGGGCAGGAGGTACCCGGGGACGGAGACTGCTGGCAGAGGGGGGGCCCTGGTCCCCAGGAGCAGTCCCACCTGGAAATGAGATGGCTGGAGAGATGGGGAGGTGACAGCTGGCTCTTAAGTCATGGTCGGCATGCAGAAGTGAACGGGGAATGCCTGCTCGCTTTCTTTCTAAAACACAGAATTGAGTAACTTAGACTCCCAAAGCAGGTCCGCCGAGTAACGCGGGGCCAGGGCCGGGGTGCTGCACGAGTACATCCCTGCACCTTTACTCTGCGCCCGGGCTCTCGTGGCTGGCCCCGACCGGCAGGGTGGAGGGTGCTGAGCGATGCGCACACGGCGCGGACCTGCTGCAGCAGCTCCTGCGGACACCGTGAGCTGAAGAGGTGTGAGTGCTGCTGGGAAGCGAACGTAAAGGACGTGGTGCAGAGATCACCCTCTGCCCTGGAAAGCAAAGGTTTGTTCCTCAGGCTTTGAACCGCAGCGATGGTCTAGTTCCTCAAATGTCCAAATACATTTGCTCTCAGATGAGAGTTTGCCGTATCTCAAACAGCGACCTTAATACAGTCTGTAACAGGCTCAAGACCTGGCCTCTGCCCAGCGAGTGCATTTCATCTCTGCAATTCACCTGTAATCCCGTTTGGCAGGCCACAAATACAGGCGTGCAGGCTCAAGAGCATGAAAAACTTAATAAGCAAAAAATGTGCTTGGCCCAGCAACTGGGAACCACCACCACTCTACGGCCATTTGCATTCGCTTCACATGGGAACCTCAGAAGATGAATTGAATATGGTTATACCTGAGTTATTCCAGCACAAAGCTCTTCATTGACTGTTTTCTGAAGGGTCTTTTCAATGAACAGCCCGTTAAAGGCAATGTGAGTCTCTTAATTTGATGCTGAAATCAGTGTATGAAATATTTGGACTACCTAATGTGTTTAACTGAAAGAAAAGCGATTGCTGCAGAAATCATTCCTCCAGTAAAGCCCATACTGTCCTACAAAGCACCCAAACCTATTATGAATCTTTAAAGTCTTCATTTTCCTTTCAACAAATGGAGTTATGGCAATAGTATGCCTGTATCTTTGGCAACCCAACTTTTAAGAAAACTTCCTTTTCCTTAACAGAAGGAAGAACAAAGGAAAAAGAGACTTCTGTTTTCCCTTTTGGTGCATAAAATAAAAAGCCCAAACCCAAGTGTTAGGATTTATGGGAATCAAAGACACAAGTCCAAATCTTGCAGGCTGCGGTGGAGGGATCCTGAGAGATGCTGAAACTGCCTAGCCGAAAGGGTCACAGGGGACAAGGGCAGAGAGGACTTTACAGTGCACGTTCTTATAACTAAACTTATTACTTGCAAAGTAAAAAATCTGACTTATTAAAATGAGTAAAAGCAAGTGAAAATGTATACAAAAATAGCAGCAAACACATAAGCCTAAGTTTTCTTGGTTTGGGGGTAACACTTCATCTCCAGAGAACATTTAAGCACCAGTGGCAAGCAATGGAAAAAAGCTGTATTTTCCTAAATTAAATGCATAGGGGAGAACATCCGCCACCAACAGTTTGTCAAGATTCACTCCTCATCCTGTACGTTCTAAAGACTCCATAAAGTTCGCACTAAAATAGTGAATAGCCCACAGAAGGAGGACAGGAGCCGTGCAATAGCCACTTGATGCTATGTTTTTAAGAACTCATACGCTCCTGCAGAGACTGTCTTTGCACTGATGCAAACCTATGGACTCCAACAGATATTTTTTCACTGTGTGAGCAGGAGAAGGATTGAGTGTCAAGTTTGTCTGAGATCTGTCTCCTGCAGTCCCGAGTCAATGAACTGTGCATCCAGGCCTTTTACAGCGTGGGACGTGCTGTACCAGTTTACTGTGCTACCCTAGGAAAGAATAAAAGTAAGGAAATTCACTTTACAGCAAGAACTTTGGAGAGTCAAAATATTTTTATTTTCTGATCTTTGGTACTTAAGGTAGCAAGAAATGAGGTCACATCCCCAAATCAATATATAAATAAATACTTAAACAATCTTAATGCTGCAAAGAAGTTTTACCACTAGACCTTTTGTGGAAACTTCATATGGCAAGGAAACACTAGCAGATCTGGAATTCAGAAGACCAAAGAGACACACACAAAAAAGGCTAAGAAAAAATTAACATGCTGAATATGCCCCTTTCCCTTACTGTTGGGGCACTCATCATATTAGTCTAAATTTAATTAAATTTTCTTATATTATTTGCAGATCAAATTTCACACTCTTCCACCTACACCTCATGACATGCACCTACAGCTACACTGCTGAGCAGCCCATTATTTCAATTGTCATTTATTATATCTCATGGGAATTTAAGAGATAAAAAGCTCAACTTGATAGCTGAAAACGTACATGTGTAACTAATTAGTATGAAGTGTAATTTTTGCTTGTATTATAAATCCCTGTGCTTCAGGATGTGACTACACCGCTGAATTCTCCCATGCAAAACCATACCAACTCTACCACTCTGTGCTGTCTCATCCAGCCGGAGAACTAGCTGGGAGCGGCTAAAAGTTTCAACACTTCCAATCTGGAATGAGTGATAAGGGGCAATATATTTTCTCTTGAAATTGTTAGGCCTACTACTTGTATGAAGGAATTTAAGTGACGTTCTGAGTACTACGTAAATTAAAAGTCAGTAAATCAATATAACTTCTAAGAAAAGAGATGTTAACTTTTACTTCACATAAAACATCCACTCTCTATTTTTAATTCATTTTGTGACCAGAAAGATGACCAAAGTTATCTTTATTTGGCATAAACTACTGCCACATGTGTAGGAGAAATTAACACTGAAAATTAATTTCAAATATTCCTCTCTCTTTCAAAGGTTTTAAATTAATCATTCTTCCCAATATTTTGGCATATTGGAAGAACTTGATTAGACTGATTCCAAAACAATGACTGAAGAGACAGCTCACCAATTTTATTAAATTCCTCTCTGGCACTTCATGCCTACCTACTCACTTAAAGCTTGCGCTAACACCACAGAAAAGCTGCTTTACTATCGAATCTATTTGACTAGAGAGCACTGAATTTTCTACTTAAAATTCTATTTCCCGAACATGACACACACATCAGTTCATTTCACGGCTCATATCTCTGCGTTATAACATTTACAGATATATTTCAAACTTTGTACCTGGAAATCAAGGTAAGCCATTATAGCCATTTGCTAACCACATCGAATCTCCCCGTCACTCACGCAGGGACGTATAACCCTATATATGACTTGGACAAAGGGCTCTTCTTTTAACAGTACGGCAGCTCCCCAGCACGCCCGGTCTTCGAGCGCCGCGGCTCACGGCTCGCCTACGTCAGGGGCAGAGCGCAGGGCTCTGCTCTTCCAGGGCACGCCTGGGACTACCCGAGGGGAAAAATTCAGGATAACAGGTGCTAGCTCAGCAAAGCGCGGGTCGCTGCTGGATAAATTACATCAGATGGCTTTACAGATAATTTCATCCGTTTCTTGGATACAATGAAAAGTCACTAGCACTTGCAATTATTAGAGATACTTGGGCATCTGTTCACCAGCAGCACTCCACCATCTTTCGTTCCCATTTGTTTTCTGTTTCTTTTAAAAACTTCCTGAGGAAGTTTATTCAGATACTCTGACCCCAGCAAGGACACGACGTGTGCACCAGCAGCGGGGCTGTAAGAGCGTCTCCGTCTGCGCAAGACTGTACCCAGACAAGCACAGGCATCCGATCGTGCCAGAAAACTCATCTTTTTGCAAGCCTCATTGAGCAATGCTCAACTACTGACAGGGTTTAAACATATTTGTACAAAAGCATCAGGTTTTGGCGTATGGAGCGCAGCAGCGATCAGGGCTGCAAGGCACTGTCCTCGAAGCAACTTTGCTACGTGCCTGTGACTGGTGCAAAGGATGGGGAACAGAGTCTCAATTTTGCTCTTTCTGCCGCTTGTTGGACACTGCTCCAGGCCAGGAACAGACCCTGTGTCCAGAAGGGGAGTTTCCTGAAAAAGTAGCTCCTTTTAAAAAGTCAATAAGCTTACTTTTATATGCCTTTCTCAGAACACAGCAATATTCTCTGCATTAAAAAAAAAAAAAAAAAAAGATAAAAGAAGAATATAAACATCATTTCAGCGAGTCTTGCTTAATCTGCTTGGTTTCATTTGTTCTACAAACTTCTTATTTTGGGGAAATAAATGTTTTTAATTAAGTTGACTGCATAGTTACTTAGGTAATATCTGACTGTCAAATATTTTGAACAGTTCCACTTTACCCAAGATGCATATCCGCACCAATAGCTTTAGTTTATTGTGATAAAGCAATTTCTTGAGTCATGCTCTTTTTCCCTCTACATCCAATCTTGATTCCCCAGACAGCGTCAGTTCCCCATTTGTTAATCCATATTTAATTTTTAAATCACAAAACATCATGGTTTTAAAGATAAGCTTTTAAAATGCCCTCCTACACAGTCTTTCTTGCTGTCTCCCGGGATATTGCTGATAACAAGCAAAAATCATATGCTTCAAATATTAATGAAGAAGCTGCTACTGAAAACTGGGAACTTAGAGGCCAGGTGATTACCGCGTGGAGATGTGATGTAAAATCAAACCTGGCGAGAAACACGGCTAAGGAAAAAAGAGCACTAAAGGCAAGACAGCAGCTTGCAAGTGTCAGATAAGGATCTATAAAAACACTGCTTCTCTTCAAGCCCAGGGAGCAGGGGAAGGAGCTCTGCTCTCACAAGTGGGGATGAGAACCCCGCGGCATCGGGGATGAAAGGTCCAGTCCCCAGATTTCTCCTTTTTGGGAACACAGAATGCAAAAATAACCACCAAGCTGTAGGTTTCTCTTGCTTGGAGAGTCCCTGAGACACACAAGCAATTTAAACACGAGATGAAACCTTTCATCAGCAAGCTGCCTCACTGAAATCCAGGCACTTATTAAAAACCCTTGAAAAATACTTACACAGAGCTATTTGTCTGCTTTTGTTTTCAGTGAAATATCATTTGTATGGTAATTTCCCAACCACCTCAAATCAAGCCTGAAAGCTGCTGTCACCTGGAATGAGAGCTGCTCCAGGCCTGTGCCGGCAGCTCCTGCTCCCCACTTCTGGCCAGGGAATGCCAGTGAGGGCAATGTACTGGGATCTGGTGACACTGGGGCTGTCCAGTGGCTGCAACAGCACCCTAACACCATTTCCGACACCCCCTAAATTCCCAGAGAATAACAGAGTCCTTCACGTATGGCAGAAGACTCCACCGAAGGTCTCGACTCTGCATAATGTGATGGGAAGCGATGCTGGGGCATTGCTGGAAATCTGCCCTCTTTGCTTCTATGACCAGCTTAAACCCCTCCTTCTGCGGACTGTCGGAAAGGAACCCTTCAAGAGCCCGGAATTCACCCGAGAACAGCGGGTTGGGAGGTAGGAAGGTGCTCCACTCCCGCCTTTCTCGGGAGTGCCGGGGGCTGCGGGAACCAGCGACTTCTTTGGGCTCGCTCAGAGTGATAAAGGCATGGAGGAGCGATGTTCTCGCCGGGAATCTCAGTAAAGCTTTTACACGCAAACTTGATTTCTGTTAGGCTGGAAAAAGATTTCTGTTAAAATGAAAATTACTTTGATGATAAATTTTAATTAGCAGCACTATTCACAAAATACTAAAATAATCTCATGGATAAGGAAAATTCCAGCTCAAACAGCAGAACATAAGAATCATTTAGGGTGGAAAGGACCTACAAGATCATCAAGTCCAACCATGTAAATCCTCTGTCTGATTCACAGATCTTGGAAGCAAATCTGGAGTAGTTTCTTCAGCCTTTCATTCAATACTTTTTATTACTGTTAAAAAAGTTACACTGCCTAGGAGACTTTTTTTTTGTAGATCCTTTTTAATTACTAGTGCTGGCTGATTTGCGTATGCCTTTTATTAGGGTTAAGGTCACTGTCACTGGACACCTTTTCCTTCAAGTGTCAAAACAGTGATATCTAATTCTGAGCTCCTTTACTAAAAATTCCATGTCCACTTTCTACAAGAAAAAAAGTATTCCAGTTTTTCAGCTGGTTATTTATACTTCTGCTAGCACATTTGTATTTGTCCATGTCACATACGCATCCTTCCGTCATCTCTGGAAAATGAGGATGCATTTCTATCCCCCTACTTCCAGTAACAAGGCAGCGACCTGCAGATCTGTAAGGCAGTTTGGCACTGTCACGCTTTGCAGCCGGCTGGCTGGAACCACCGTTACACAAAAACTTTCAGCCAGAGTAAGTCTCTGCTGCCCCGGCCAGCCGGGGTGGGCATCTCCGCTCTAGGAGGGTGTGCCTGCATCGGCGGTCAGGCCAGGGAGACGGGCTGGAAGGAACCGCTCCTTTCTTAGAGGTCAGGGATAAAAATTCAGGTTACTGAACTCGCTGGATGGGTCCCCCTGCAGATCTCCAACTGCTGCCGCTTTGGCATCTGAAAAACGACGACTCTGATGGCCCTTTAACAATCACGTTCGTGGTCACATATAAAGTTCGGGAGCCAAACCTAAATTCAGACCTCGAGTCTAAGGTGACTCATTAATTACTGTATGCATTACATACGTTAACCGCTGTATGTGTCTGCCCCGTATATTGGCCAGCCAAACCCCAAAGCCATAGGCCGGTCAGGTCACGATTCCTTCTGCCTGCCACCCCTCAGGTATGTGTCCCTGAAGACCTTCTCCATAAGGATGCCAGAATAGCAGGAAAACTGAGTGGTACGACGACGGCTAAACGGAGGCGGATGGTCGCGCCCCATCCCGCTGCAGAGCTTGGTGGCACTGGCAGATGACGGCCATCACCCACTCCCAGCACAAGACCACCTCCTTGACAAAGTCAAGGAAATAATTCCCAAATACACCATTTTTTTAAAAAATGCCTTTTGATCTCTCAATATCATTGACATTCTAGCCTTTCCCTCCCCACAGACTCCTAGAAAAAAGGCTGTTTCAGTCTATTGTCATTATTTTAACTTTATTCAGCAGTTTAGAAACATGATGTGCTGTTTGCTTTATCCAGCAAATGCAGAGTTCAAAGATTTTTATGTCCTCTGACTGGGTTTAGAGAATACTAATACAATCTCTATTTCAAGGCACTGAGGTTGTGTAGAAGAGGATGTTGTAGAAAAATAATATTTTTTTTTGCCATATTTCAACTCTGTAATGGACGTTCCCAGTTTTTTACATATGGGCCTTCTTTTAAGACAACTCTGGTGAGCTGGGGGCATAGTATGAAATATTTTAAAAATATGTTTTCATTCCTAAAAAACCCACAGGGATGCTGCTGAAAACAGGAGAAGAAAAGCTAACATTGAGAATCCCATTTCTGAACCCACACATCATTACGTCCCCATCACAGTGTAAAGTATAAGATACTCTCATTAATTTGATGTAGTGTCATGTCAGGACAAGGAAAGGGCATGAGAGGTTTAATCCTCTACACTGTTTTATGTCCCATTCTGCTTTGTCATCAGAGATAACTTCTAATAAAGTACGAATTCCCATCCACCCTGCAGTAGGCACGTGCTTCCAATGTTTACTTCTTTTTAAATAAATAAATGGAATTCTTAAAACGATGGTTCAAGTGGCTCCCTTTAAGTCAGTAAAATGGAGCATCAGAAAAAGGATATTATGTTGCAACACTCAATCTCTTATTTCTTCATATCCCCTGATAAAAAACATATTTTAAAACTTCATCAAATCTCACTTATCAGATGTCCTCAATAATTTCATTCAAGTTCATTAAAAATATATTGCAATTGACGATAGTATTTGAATTCAAAATACAAGCTACTTAAATCCTCTTACATGTACACTGACAGAAATGGAAATGCACTTTGAGATGAAAAACAAGTGTGTATTCACAGACTCTTTATAACGCTATTGCTCTTGGCACTGCTATGGCATGTCAGCATTTAAACCATAAAACCCTTTAAATCTCAGTTACTAACATTCTACTTCAGACAAAATATTTCAGATGGCAGGAGGCTTCTTGCTTTTTCTTATAATTGAAGGACAAAAAAGCAGAGTAGTGGGAGGACTTTCTGGTTTTAATAGAAGGCGCGCTGGTGTGTGAACATGCAACTCTTGCATGCAGCCTAAATGGAAGGGATTCAAAATAAATCATTTGTATGTGCACATCTTTTAGACCAATAAAGTGATTTTTGCACCACAGTCATGAACATGTGTGTCTAGCAATGTATCAGATAAGAATACTGAATTTAGTGAAGTCATATTTAGTAAGCTTTTGTTTAAAAATTCAGATGAAAATAAAAATTGGACTCTCTGTGTTACTCTAACTTCACAAAGCTGCCTATAAAATCCTGTGATAAAAGTCAGAGAGACATCAAAACGTAGTGTGGTGCAGGGCTTCATGACACAGCGTCTACACAGAATTTAAGAAGAGTGGAAAGGATTTAATGTCAGATATTGTGACACTAGCTGAGAACACATTTTTATGGTACTTTCCTTCTGTCCCCCTCCAGAAGCAGAACCCCACAGCGGAGAACAAGAACACAACAGGGAAAAGCAGGAACACACCTGTAGCTCAGATGATATTGCATTTCACAGTACAACCTCACTGCTCAAGATTTCACAGTAGCTGCGATTCCCTTGTCTATCTGATAGACTACAAAAAATATACAGAGGATAAGCATGCTATACCATCTGATCTTGCCTCAAAATCCCTCATCTAAGTTTTACTTAACACATGGTTTCATCACGGTGAAAAGATGATTTTTAAAAAAATAATTTTCCTAAGAAACCTTTTCAAATGCAAGCCACTTAAAGGGACAATTCGGTCTTCGTCCTCCAGGAATATTATTTACTAGGATTATCTTTATCAGGGAAATTATCACCGGCAGCTGAACATTTTTATCTCGCACTGCCTCATCAGGGAGCCGCTCTGACTGGGCTTCCTGGCTTCCTCCCCTGAACTCCCCCACCATCGCACCCCCGCTATTAGCTTGGCATCTTCGACTTAGTATCCTCAAGTCTGCTTTCCTGTAAAAAATACCTACTAGAATAAAATATCAGGATAATATGAGGCTAAAACCATTAGGCAATGCTTTTGTCCAGAGGATATGCTAAAAGGTGAATACAAAAGTGAGCAAGGGATGAATTAAAGGAAGATTTGCAGGAAAATATTTTCAATTATGGAGGAAAATTGCTTGAACATATTTTTACTTCTTTGCATACCTGGTTTTTTTCTGCATTTTTTCCCACTTCTGCTTGTTTACTAGGAAGGGAGCTCAAATGGCTCGAAAAGAGATGAAATTGAAAGAATAACTGGAAATTGAAAGGGAGGGTGAGACGGGTACGGGAATCTAACCACGAAAGACCAATATACACCACTTCAGCGCTATGCCAGGAAAAGTGCAATTCAATCCCGCTGTGTCACAGAACCCACAGCTCTGCATGGAAAGACCTCGGTGGTTCGATGGCTTTGGGAATTAAAACCTTTTCTGATATGTGGCACTGGGAACAGGGTCCTTCCCCCGAGCATCGCTTCACATCAGCAGAGTCATTGTTTTGTCGTTGGGGGGGGGGTGGGGGTTGTGGGGTTTTTGTGTTTGGTTTGGGTTAGTTTTGGTTTTTTTTTTTTTTCCCCTGAAGATGACATAATGCCTTCTGCACACTCTTTAAAAAATAATGATTTTAAATATGCAGTAATAACTTCCCGCTAACAGAGTTACTCTCTCTGAATAGAACCTGCCCTCTTTCACAGGAAACCTTCACATAAAACACACCAGGAGAGCCAATAAAAGTTCTCTGTGAGATAACTAGAAGACAGTTGTTGCAGTAATGCTCTGTTTTCCTTTTTTGTTACCTTTATTAATAGCCCGCTTTACGTCTGACGTGTGACAGGTCTTCTCCTTCAGGAGAATTACATTTTTATGCTAACTAGGCTGTAATGCGTAAGGACTGTCTGTCCCTGTGCTTCATGGTCTAAGAGGAGCCTTGGCTCGGGGTAGACATCTCACCATAGGTAGTTCTGAATAGCCAAGATGCTACTGTGCAATAAGAGCTATTTCTCCTTCCCTTAGAACACTTGGTACCCAGCGCTTGGGAAAATTTGTTCCCAGTTACTCTAGAATAAGTCAACGCATTTAATTCTGACTTCCAGCTGTGAAATTTAGAATTTATAACTGTCCATTGCATTAACAGAGTAGCATCAGACCTTGCAGCTAGACCTTGTGTGCCATGATTTCCTCTGCCCATGCAGAAAAATCACAGGCTGCATTTCAGCAGCTCCAAGAGAGCCTCTGGGCCACACCAACGGGCATCCAGACCCGCAGGATCTGGTCGGGCTCCCCTGCTCCATCCCTATTTCTCCTTCTACATTCGGAGATGTGAGGTACCCATCTGCATCACAAGCTGGATTGCTGTGTCAGTCTTCCTCCCTGGCTCTAACCCAGCACACGCCTTTCCCTTAATGCAACACTCCTGATCTATTTTTATTGCTAAAAGTGCTGGTGAGGTACCCGCACCCCTGGTGCCAAGGCATACGTCGCATGCATCTTCACAATCTCTGCCACGAAAGCTCCTCCCCTGCAGATGAGCTGCGTGCACCGCTGACATTAGATAAAATCAATCAATAGCAAACAGCAACAAGAACATTTCCATAACAGTGCATGTCAGACAGACTAGCACTAGAAACATTAGGAAGTCCAGAGACCTCTGCCTGAATTCATCAAGTAGTCCACCCAAAAATAGAAGGGTTTTTTTTTGGGGGGGGGGGGGGGGGCG
>JAVJGG010000037.1:23347588-23360155 GCA_035590195.1 Aviceda cuculoides | reverse complement strand
CCGCCCCCCCCCAGAATCATAGTTTCTATTTGAGAGGGAAAGCAAAATGTTATTTCACCTATCAAAGATCTTTCTTTCCCCTGGTCCTTTTTCCTTTCAGTTCACAATGGCCACACAGACTTGGTCTACATCCTATACACAGATAAACTTCAGTTATATGACTTCAGCATCTCTTATCCAAAACCCAAGCAGCTTTAGGGTAGAAACCAAATCCTATCCACAGTCCAGAGCCAAGTTCAAGACAGCTGTGCAAATATGTGCCATTTGCTGCCTGTGTCCTGCCCAGTTGTGGTAACACTGTTAAACTCCACTAAACCCTGGGGAGAGGCTGAGATTACTGAAATGGTTCAGGAGCACGTCCACACGTCCTGGATTAGTTTTCCCACTCGCCCTCTTAGCACACACTCTGGGTCCCTTCACAGTGCTATAGAGCGACCAGCCAACATACAAATTTAAAGACAGAAATGCACAGTCCACTGCAATCTTGAGTTACATCCTATGAATATGATGGGATTTTTTTTTAATCTTAATAATAGCATTTCACCAATGGTTGAAAGAGAAATGGGAACACTTTTTACCTACCAGAGTTCACTGTTCTGTGTTTCCCCTGCCACAGCTGAAGACACCACTAACACCTAAAACAGAGCAAAGAGCTGCACTTGCATATTAAATGTCTAATGACAAGATGCAGAAGTAAGCACAGTTCATATTGTGTCTCTCTCATGGTACATATTCTAAAGCCAGTATAAAACTTAAACCCAAGGAAAATACTCTTTTCCATACCCGCTAAATAAGTGTGGGGCAAAGATTGCTTTCTAACATGCATTGACTGGGGAGAAGCGAAACAAAACCCCCAGGGGCAGCTGGGGCCGGGGGGTGCTGGGTGTGCAGGGGGGCACAGCCGGACCTTCGCCGGCTCGGCCTCCGCAGGCAGCGCGCTCTCGGCTCAGCTGGCGTCCTCCCGGGAACGCGCCCCCCCGTGCTCCAGTTCGAGCACTTCGATGGTCCAGCGAAACCTCTGCAGAAGACGCTGAGATCCCGCGGGCACTCTTCTGGGCCAGAAACTCGCAATTCCCAGTATTTTTACCCAAAGGCCAGATAAAATCAAAGCCGTTCAGCACCAGCTGAAATACAACTATATACGAAATCACTGGGCGAGCCCGTGACTTCCGAGGTTGGCTCCTCTCCAGACCCAGGAGGAGAAGGCGGCCACGTCGCCATACCCAGCTCTGGAGCGATGCTGGTCAGACAGGTCAGCCGCATGCTCGAGGAGAAGCCGTCGGCCCCCAGAAGCCGCTGGCACCGACCGTCGGGGCTGCAGAGGGGCTGCGGGGGGCAGAGGGCTCCGGCGGGCACTGACAAGCGTCCACGGCACGCGGGGAAGGCTGCGGGAGACTCTTCATCTATTCCAGTGAGTATGTTGGCACGAGCCAAAAGAAAAGACGCAGGAACAAAAACAAACACGGAGAAACGCAGAAGTGGAAGGAAGAAAACAACAAAACATTTCTGTTAGTGCGGATTAGCTGCAAATACTGGTGGCTGCTGGTAACCAGTAAACAACAGTCGTCACGGTTGAAATGTCTGCTGTTTGCAGCTTCACTGAGCAAATGGATCATAGCTTTTATGCATGCCTGATAATTTTTCTTTATCAGTTCTACCTTGAGCGGGTTTGATATTTGCTTATATAATCAGATTTCAAAAGCAGATGATACAATATCTGCTTTAAAACAACAGATTGTTTGATGCGTTTTTTTCCAACCAGACACTCAGAATAGCTTGAAATTTCTAGCAAAACAAGATCGGAAAATAAATTAAGTGAGATAGCAATGTTCAGGTGAAAAAAAAGTACAAACAAGACTTGTTTGAGGTCATAGCTTTGCCTTGAAGTTGGCCAGGCAAAAAAAATGTAGAAATCAATATTTTTTGAGACAGGTTATATCTCATTAGTATCTCCTGGTTCATTTGCTGCCTTTTACCCTATTCCTCCCACCAACTCATAATCCTTTGCAAACGAAAGCTTCCTTTAGTAAGAATAACGCCCTGAGAATTTTCCTAGTACTTAGAAGCCAGATGCAACAAACTGCTGCTGCAGACTGCAACAAAATGCCATTTTCTCCATCGCCTCCATGGTTTAGGGAGCCCTGAGGCAGCCCCTCTCGATTGCCCACTTTTGCCTGTGGCATTGCTCTAATGCTGCCACGTGTCGGGTGGCAAGCAGCGACGCATGAAACGCAATGCTAAAGAAATTTGAAGATAATAATAAACAGAGCCATTCCCCTTTGTGGTTGATTTTCATTTAGCTCTACCTGCACATAAAAGAGCTATCAAAGAAAGCTATCTGTTACTTGCCAATTCAAAATGACTTCAGAAAGCAGTCCCCAAGCTTCCAGTGATAGATGTCCAACAAAACAACCTCCTAATCTCTGCAAATTGTTGTAAGAGCTACATTAAACCAGCCTGCCATCAATCTTAGTTCTCTTTGCTGTAACTCAACTGGATGTACTACCTATAAGTACTTAGAAGAAACAACTGCAGTAAGCTGCTGTGGTAAAAAGTAAAGCTAGAAACACAGATGAGGTCTTTACTTTCAAAAATTTAGCACCTGCATTCTGCTGCTACTATACCAAGGGGAAATGTAAGGAAGGAAAGACAATACTGACAGTGGTTTCTTCTTGTCATCATTTCAAAATTCATTGTTACACAATGTTTTCCCCATTCTTACATCCAGAAAAAAATATTTCCCTGGATAAAATAGTAAAAGCTTTTTTTTTTTTTTTTTTTAATGATAAATTAATTAAAGTAAGTAAAAAACAAAGCGCACCTACTGTAGCTCTCTGGCTCCAGCCTAGCTCAGTGCCTGAATGATTAGTGTTGAATCCCATTCAACTTATCATGAGTTCGTCAAAGGTGACAACCTTACACAAGTCAGTGGCACTGACTATAACTTCCAAATTCTATATATTTGGTTTTTTACCTGCCAGATGGAATATGAGCTAAAGTGAAATTATAGTCCTCCTGCTGACCACTGAAAATGACCCCAGGAGTCAGTCCAGTGATATTGGAATGGTGTGATGGGTTAACTTGACTTAGTTTTTACTGCGGACGGCCACTTATGCCTATTTATTTCATGGGAGGATTTCATCTTTGCTGCACTGTATCTTCTACAGACAAATTTTCTGTCTAGCTTTTTCTTCCTTTATTTGGCAGGAATGGAATTAAAAATTAAGTAGCAAAATACCCATGATTTTGCATCAAGGTTCTCCAGCCATCTTAAAAGCGGTGGTTGATCCAGCCAGTTCAAACTCACTCAGCCAGTTTGGTCAGAAGATGTACTAGAGATACAATTCAGGGATCTCCTGTTTCCATGGTAAATCATGATGACCAACACTGAAGTCAAGAGAGTTAGATCTATGAAAAAAAAAAAACCATTATGGAGAAAGGAAGAGGAACTGCACAGAATTAGGCTCATTAAGCTATGAATGTGTATAAAAATAATCAAATCTATCTAGCTGTGACTGACTGCCCAGCAGGACACCGGGAAGGGTGGGCTGGCTGGCCTCATCCCTTCGGCGTTGCCTGGAAGAGATGCCGACTCGGAGCAGACGCATGCGCTCCCCGGGGAGGACTGCGGGCAGCGATGTGCATACGAACAGTGCTCCTCATGATCTTATAAATTGCTGGATTGTTGCAACTGGAAACTTCCTGATCCCCGAAACTCATCCTCAAAACCAGCATTTTGGCAAGAACGACTCACCCAAGGACTGAAATTTCCTGAGGCCACAGTGAGGTATAGTATGTAATAGTTTTGCTGATCATACAGGTCCAAGCTCAGTTTTCAAGCGAAGACACCTCCATCTCAGACAACTCGTGGAGAAGTCTGTCAGACACGGACAGCAAGAGAAGAAAACCTTTGTAACCAAGGCCACGATGAATTCCTTCACACAAGTTTATTCTGCTTTTTTAGATAGTTATTCAGCTGCCTTGGCAGAAGCTGTCTTCACTTAGAGATAATTTTGTGAAGATTTATGAGATTACAGTAATCCAGCTCTGGTCAGTACATCTGTTCCACAATTAAGTATTTAGAGATGTTGTCAGTGTAGCCAAACCAATCTGCACACGGGTGAAGGTTATGGGCTGTTCACCGAGGGAATCGTGCCGAGAGCACCTTTCACGTAACGAAGGCTCTTTAACACGTTACCCGGCTAAAGCTCAAGAGGGGACATTTTAAGTAGGATACTGCAAACATTTAGGCTGTCATTGCATTCGTTATACATTTTATAATTACCAGTCATCCTAAAAAGTTAGGTAGTTGGGCTTTCCAGCCAGGCAAGTGCAGCTTCATGAGTCACCGTACGCTGGAGCTAACAGCACCTGGAGGCCCGCGCGCTGCCGCAGTGCTGAGCCCAGCTGCAGCTAATATCTGAGCGGCATAATCACTCCAGCTTTACAACACTGGCACCAGCAGACCCCACAAAAGACAAATAAAAGGTTTACGCTACTCCACAGGAACTTGGTGCTCATTAGAAACCTCTCCCTTAAGTCTTACCGCATAATGATGACACATAGTAAAACTTTTTAAAGTTAAAAATTAGGAGCCTTTAAAGGAATGTTCTAGTCCTTGCAGGAGAGTTTAAAAGCTCTTCAGATAGGACTGCCTCTATCATGCATGAACAGTTAATACAAAGCTACATTTAGGATAAGCAGGATGGGTCATACTACACAAACTGGCATTTGATGGAAGTGTTCATCTGCCCTAAGAACTGTTTTCTCCAAATCTGAAGAGAACATAAGGAATAATATTCAGGACAAAGGACTATAAGGCCACAGTCAGCTTTCAAATGTGGTTAAATCCAAATGCAAGCAAATCTGTTCATTAACACAAAAGCTGTTTTTTTGAGAATTTAACTGTAGTTGTCCCAACAGTGTTTTCCCCAAAAGGAAAAGAATAGGATCATGCACAACACAAATATGATATCAGACATTTCTGTTACTTCATTAAAGATCTATACACCTGCCTTCTTGAAATGGTGGCTGATTGCACCTGGAGCATCTGGCGTGTTGAAAAAAAAACCCTAGAAAATCATTCAGAAATGGTCTGAAATGACAAATATCAGGGATGTTCTACCTGTGTCTTTGAAGAAGCCAAGACCTGGCATTAGCAGGAGATGGGGACCAAGAAAAACAGTTTGTTTCCCAGTAAGGTCAAAACTTACTCTGATTGTGTTAAATACTCTTGGTATTTGCATCTGAAATCCAATTCTAGAAACATGTTATTCCTGCCTCTGAATCTATCGGAGGCCTGAGGCACCACCAGCTAAGCAACTCCCCAGATGCCCCAGTCCCAACGTAGAAAGGACAGGACACGACAGACCATTTTTGTCTGTCTCAGAAAGAGGTTGTGCAGACAAAGCACAGCGGCAGTAAAGCATGCAAGCACTCACTAGATTCAAAACATGATAGGCTGAAAGATCTAAGAATTTTTGACAATTCCTTTAATGCTTCAATCATTTTCTTAGTTACTTTAACTCGTTTTATTAGATGTCAACATATCTTATACGGCAAACTAGCTGCTCCATCTCTTCCAGGTGAAACCCTACGAACCCTCCTATTGACCTCACAGCATCTCCTAAGACGGCGTACCATCGACTTTGTCCCCTGGTTCAAAGGGGAGCAGGTACCAGGTCCTTTCAGAGCTCAATCATATCTCCAATTTCTTGGTCAGTTTCAGAAAAGGCAGACTGTTCTCCAAAGGCTTCAAAGGACTTCCAAGCCCAACCACTCAGGCAAAATGAGAGATAATCTAAAAAAAGCACACTGAATTTCCTGTAAATTGTCAGCATTATAGCAGTTATCTATTTTTATACTACTTTAACATATCTATTTGTTTCAGGTGAATGACAATTGGTATTTTTACCACCATTATTTGGTAGACAGTCTGGAGGTAAGGCAAGGAAAATATAGTGCTGAACAGTGCCTAAAGAATTGTTTCTGGATTAAATACAGAGTCAGTACCTATGATATTCTTATTCAAAGCTTTTTGTATTTTCTGTTGATTTTTTCTTTGGCAATGTCGTTTATGATAAGAGGTCCAGATCCTAGTTGACCTACATAGTTATACTTCTAGTACAGAAAAGCACACACTGCCTTTCACTATTTTTGTAGAATGTAAACATAAATGTATGTAGTTTGCTTGGTTATCATGCCACTCATGAGCTATAAAAAAATCAAATTTGAACAAATGTTCCAGACTTGTCCAATTTGTAAGGCAAATTCACAGATCTATTCTTTTTTCAACAGAAGGACACAACAATGAAAAATAATCTTATTATTTCACTTTGAGGCATAAATCTTACTGCTTTTGCACTCATATGACACTGAAGAAATTCAGTCTACAGGGCCATTGCTGACCTACGGGAATGAGGAGATGGAACTTTTCCTTCAGTCCCTGCCAATGTTTATCAATTTAGCAGAAGAAGCAAACATGGTAAGATAAGAAGACAGATGCATCAAAATAATTTCAAGCCATTTTCCTATTATTCTGTTACCCTGTAATTGTCATAAATTAATCCTCCAAAATGACGGACCTCTTGTTTTCCTTTCTGGCTGTCTCTCTCTTTCCCTAAAATTCAGTAGCAGCCTCACCTGCTTGCCATTTCCCAAAAAGCACACAGCAACTGCTTTCAGATCCATGCTTTAAATAAGTGTGACATAAGCAGAAGAAAAACTTCGGTTATTTGGTCGAATCATATCTGATTTTAAAAAAGGTACACAAGATGCACATATAACTCAGCTGGCAATCCTAGAACATGCTATTTGCAAAACAGTCATTTTTACAGCTTTATTTTGCAACGTCCTTCCCACAGACCCCCATTTCCATAGTGATACACAACGTGTGTTGCCTCATGTTGAGAAGGACACAAACAAGGTGAAGCCTCCTCGTTGGCTCAAGAGGGCCAGATAAACGGGGCACGTCCCTGCAGCACTGGATGCACACACGGAGGCACTGGCTGAGCAAAGCCAGGGCAAATGGGATTCCGCAGCCGCAGTGGGAGAGCAATGTACTACTGAGAAATTATTCCAAATTGCAAGTGTAAGACTAGTGAGAGCCTGGCAACGAGCCTATCCTGTGCAGCTCACTGCCCGCACTCATTATTCGTACCCATTTTAAGCCTTGCAACTGTGACCCCAGCTACATTATTTCTCAAGCAGCGGGCATCATCTCCTCGCACCAGCTCTGCGCGGCTCTGCCTGAACAAGCCATCCTCTAACGACCCGAAGGTGAGCCGTGCTCACGCGCCAGCCTCAGAATGGTCTCTCTCTCTCTCAAAAGAGCAGAAAAAAGGGGAGAGCTGCAGCAGGACCAGGGCAGAGGGGCGGTTTGGGGCTACAAGGCTCTTCTGGGAGGGCAGGAGCTGTTT
This sequence comes from Aviceda cuculoides, assembly GCA_035590195.1. Taxonomy (NCBI): domain Eukaryota; kingdom Metazoa; phylum Chordata; class Aves; order Accipitriformes; family Accipitridae; genus Aviceda; species Aviceda cuculoides. The sequence continues at coordinate 23,352,737 of JAVJGG010000037.1, read as the reverse complement.
GAAATAATAAGAAGACACACCATAAGGAAGGTCATCTCCCCGTGGGTAAGCCACGGGGCGTCCCCCAAAGCCTGCTCCTGTCATCTGAATCCCTTTTGCTGTCTATGCTCCAAGAGCAGAAAAGAGATTAAAATGTCACAGGCGATAAAGCTATGGACTTACAAACATGAGAGCTGAGTGACGAGCCCGGAGCTCATTCCTGGCTTCCAGCACTCTACCCAAGTTATTGATAGTCAGCTCACAAGTCAACGGACATTTTGTAAGTTCAGAAGCTTATGTGTTTACAGGCATTAAGGAAAAGGCTTTTCTCAAGCAAGCCAGACCCTAAAAACTGGCCATGCAACTAACCGTTGGAGAGGTATGACACGACAGCGAAACAAATCTTGAAAAATAAATTACTGAAGAGCTTAAAAAATGGTATTCTGATTTGTTACTGATCTTGGGGCTGCAGCGAATAAATGTATTTCATCACTGGGGGAGCAAGCAATGGCAACAGATACAGAACTATGGTTGAAAAGAGTCAAAGAATTAAGAGAAGAGGAGAAAACTATTACCTGCCATCACCCAACCACTCTGCTGTTTGGGAAGAGAAAAGCCAAAGGGGACAAAACAATTCAGAAACAAACATCACAAAAGGATACACTTGCCAAAATAACATGCATACCTATAACAATGCAGAAACATTAATCCATCTCTGTTCATCTCTGTTTCCTTACCTTAGCATTTCCCATCCTTCCTTTTAATACTTACAGAGAAAACATTTCTCCCTGTCAGTAATCTTGTTTATTTTAATAAAGGAGTCACTAACTAAAACAAAATCCTGTGAATTGACTGTTGACTCAAAACTGAAGAGAAGTTCCCATAGGCAAATCTTTTTAGTATTCTGTAAGCATGACTAATTCAATTAACACCAGCCAGAATAAGATTATGTAAAGCTACGAAGTTATACATCTATATGTATACAATAAACGAAAATTACATGTTAAAGAACAATTTTTGTTCCAGGTAAGAGTTGTATGTTTTTTATTTTCTATTTCAATTACTGGTATAAAAATCTGACTATGCCCAGAGACCTTTTCCAAATAGATCAAAGTTTCACAAACCCCAAGACATGCACACTCCTCAGGTACAACTTTACCTGAAAAAAGTTAATGTTTTCACCCGAATTCCAGTTGCTGACTGAAACGCAGCCGTTTCCATCAGCAACACGACCCACCGCAGCTGCACCAGCTGACAGCAGCTCTGGGGGAAGGAGCGTGCAGCAGGAAAGGAAAGACTTTTGCTCCAGTTTCGGAAGAAAATAAGCACTTGTAATATGAAACATTACGAGAGCTCAAAACAATGATGAAGGTAATTACCTCTTAATTTTTGCATTTTAGCTGAAGATCTGATTGGGAAAAAAAATTCATAGCTAGTAAGTATATAGCATATACTGCACGGAGCACGGCTACGGAAAGTGAAGCACGTGAGAGCGGCACACTCCAGCTGATTTCTCCCAGGGATACAGGCAGGACTTTACAGAGAAAGGTGTCAATAAGGAGTCCCAAGAGGGCAGAAGTCCAAAGCCTGCACATTACACTAAGCGTGCTAGCAGGCCCACCAAAGTCAATAGCACTATTTGATGGTTAAATGCTTTATGAGTTTGGGTTAACGAGTTCAATGTCTCATAGAGCGCTCCTTAGATTTCCCTCCACTGCCATTTTTATTGCCAGTTTGACTCCAGAATGCGTTTACAAATGTTAAAGATACGTGAAAACAAATTTTTAGAATCCTGCGCTTTAAATTACTTTTTCTTTATTTAAATGATTATTAGAACTTGTTATGGCAGAGTTATCTTTGTCTGTTAATTAGTAATTGTACACATGCAAAAACCAGTGTGAAATGAAAATAAAATTCAGGTCTAATTTTTAAAAATAACACAATAGAACCCTTCACCCTTCTTTTTCCTCTGTACTAATTCAAACTCTTCATAAAGCACATGAAAAGAAAAATACTAGAAAATCAAGGAAGTGGAAAGAAGCTTGTCATCTGGATCACCCATGCAAGGAGAGAATTTAGGATTGCCCTTGAAAGACTTTTCTGAAGACTTCACAAACCCAGAGTACAATTAAGCCAACTACGGAGACTGAAAGTTCTTCTACCAGAAAATGCCTTCTTGTACCTTTTCTTTGGCTCAAAAAATGGAGGTTAAAAAACCCAAACAACCAAAGATTGGCTGGTCATTTGGACATGAATTAGAGGTTGAAAATGTGAATTGCAATTAAATTGGCATGAATTCGTGTATTAACAAATCCAGCTAATCTGGCTGGTTTTCTTTCAGAACCTGAACACATCATAGCAACCTGGGTACTGGAGACAACATGACTTTACCTAACTGCATAGGTCTAAGAGCATGGAAAGTTTTCAGAACAAGTCTCATCTTTTCTTTCCTATAAAAAGCATAATTTCCTGCCTTGAGTTTTCCTTCAGGCTAATTTAAAATTCAAGATCAGCCAGAGCACAGCTAAACTTTTTCATCAACATGCACTGAGATAAGACGAAGTTGCACATTCACATCATTTTTGCCTGAAAAATGAACTTACAGTAGAATGATATACTTTTTATAAATGTGTGAATTAGGGCTAACTAAAACTTAAAACTCAAAATAAAATGCTAGTTAAACAGCCATATGGATAGATCCTGAAATACAAGGCAAGGCGAGGACCAGCACATCTTACAGTGCAGTGATTTTGTTCTGACACGCTATATTTGATCACATCTTGTGTCTAACAGTCTCATCTAACAACAACAGCCTTATTGCCCTGCAGCCTCTTCCAGGAGGATCTCAAAGCCATTAACTGAGAACATTTAGAAGCCTAAACATGAAGTAAACTTACATCACTCCGATGCTACCCTCAGGGAAACTGAAACTGTATGGTGAAAAATTTCATTGACTTCTCTTGACCTCAACCAGCTTCAGAATATTCCACAAAATCCTTGGCCAAAGCCCTGGATCTAACCCACGGTACAGCTGCAGATTCAGCCTCCAGCTCTGCCCAGCGCTGGAGGTTTGACCGCATGCTGTTGCTGGTGGACTGGAGCAAGCCCAGGGATGTTCTGAACAACATGCAACACGTCATTTTTTAAATAATGAAGTAGAGGTTGGGGGAGTTGTCTTCTTTTCTTCACTGTTTTTAATTATTATTTTAAACATAAGGGTAACATCTGTTCCAGGCAGCCTGCCAGGCAGCAGACTGAACCAACTGGGAGGTCTGCACATGAGCTAGGCCAGTGGGTATATAATTTTGATAGAGTAACGGCATATTCTTACTGCTCACGTACATCCTTACTCAGCAGCTCGTTTCTAAAGATTTCATATACCAAACAAATTGGTTATGGCAGCACAGTAACAAGCATCTACTCAACTTGCTTCCTTTCGTGTCCACAGGCACTCGTCCCATCTCATCAGGTTTGTTTCAAAGCCCAAAGACACCTGCCCTCGCCTCGGCGGTGCCTCCGCCGCGCCGACCTGCGCTCCGTGAGGGGATGAACCTGCTCAGCTCGGTACCACTTTTGCTTCACGCATTATTCACATGGAAAAAATACCAGTTTGGGGGCGTTTGGATGGGCAACAGCAGGAAGGCAACAGCAGCCACCCCTTGCCTCTGCCATCCTCCTTCCGAAAGAGGAACGTAACAAGGGCCAGACAGCGGCACTGGATTTGACGGCACGGTGCAGCTAACTCGGCTCCCCAGGCGTTCCCGGCTGGCTCTCCCATGCTGCCGCCCCACCACCCAACGGGCAGGAATAACGACCCTCGTCCTTGCGCTCCTTCTGGGGCCAGGCAGAAGACTGGGGCAATAATGCCACTAATCTCTGAGGTTTAAGAAACGTGGATGAGCAGTGATCAAGCTGAAGATGCTGATCTTCAAGATACATGAGAGAGAGAGAGAGAGAGAGAGATTCCGATGTATACATACAGTTTGAGGCAAAGCAGAGGATGGGAAGTCACTGTGCATCAGCCTGTTGAAAAACACTTCTACCCTGATGATGTTGTTTATGTCTGGGTTCAGCTAGAGCAAAAGTAAATTTCTAAAGATTTTGGGGTTTTTTTTTTCCATTGCATCTTTGAAGGAATAATGAATACATAAACCTGCAGAAGGGAACAGCAATCTATACAGTCTAACATAAGTGTTAGAGGGTCTTACATAACAGCCAGTAATAAAAGAGCTTACGGAAAAATAGCGTTTTCAGTTCCTTGAGAGAAACATTGTGCACTACTGTGTGACTGACTTGCACAACTTTCAAGGCAACACAAGGATTCACTGGCATAGACTCACTGTGCAAAGCTGCAAGCTGTTGCAGAGAAAGCTGGAGACCTTATGGCAGGTCTGGGTTTTATCTGGTTCTTTTTCAATCGCTGCTTCCTTCCATCAGGATGGCCACTCTGCCCTTTGTCTTTCCAATGCCTATTTGATTTGTTTTAGAGTAAATCATTTGTGGTAGATTTAATTTCTTGGAACTGATAATGAGTGTAGCTAGATATGGATCCTTTCATTTAAAAGTCTCCTTTGCAATTTAATCAGCCTTCTCAGCCTCACCACCAGCTTGAAAGTAATGTGGGATGGTTGTAACAGTGAATAAAGAATAGAAATAATTAGACAAAAATTAGATTAATGATTTTATCAGAAATACTGAGCTGCTCTCTATAATCAAGTTTAACTGTAATGTGCTCTCTCAACACACTTGGACTTCTCTGGGGAGGATTAAGTCTCTGTAAGCAACCTCAGAGTTTGTCCAGTGCTGAATAATTACATCCCTTCCCTCCCCGACCAGGCTCGTTTCCATCCCGCAGCACAGGAGCTCCCATCCATACGCAGAAAATCAGGAGGGAAACACCGCTATGTGCATCGATTTCCCCATTCCCAAGCTTCTTCAGAAACGTTTTTATGAATGACGTGACACGACATTCACAGCTACTCTGACGATCACCAGGCAACCCAGCAGGATTCATCCTCCCAGGCATCTCGCACCCGCCTCCGCGGCGCAGAGCTCGGCCGGCCGCGCGGGGTCCACCCACGGCCCGGCTGCGCTGCCCGTCCACGGGGCCCGGGTCCTCGCCCCGTCCCCCCTCCCTCCCGGCTCCCCCAACTGCTACCCCAACGTCCTG
>JAVJGG010000037.1:23288049-23347488 GCA_035590195.1 Aviceda cuculoides | reverse complement strand
TCCCGGCTCCCCAAACTGCTACACAAACGTCCTGTTTAGGCAGTTTGGGTTTATACCTAGTGACCCTGCGATAGCCACACACAAAAACGTTCGCATATAGAACAAATAAAAAACATTATATATCAAGAGCAATCACACATCTACCTTTTCATCAGCAGCATGTTATTCCCAGTGTTGGAATCCTTCTCCCAGTTTTGGGAGGAGTTTTGACAGGCACAGAAGATTTGGCTCAATGGAGATGGAAGGCTTGGTTATAACAAGAGCGAGACTACCTATAGGCACTTTGGAGAAATACCAAAGGTGACATGAAAAACCCAAACATCGGATTTTAATCTTGTCCCTTTTCCTGTCAATATTTTTCAACATTTGACCAAGTTCCATTTTGCTGCCAGTGTATTTCCTTGTTTTACCTTCATAGAAAACATGAGTCCTCTAATGTTTACATAAAACTTATGGAAAAAAATTCAGCCTGCCATGCAAAAGAGAATACTATAATAATATTTTATTTAAATAATACGGAAATGAATAGTGTATAGTATCTTAACTGATGACCGAACAGCTTCCCTTTAAATGAATATGATTTGGGTCTGGAAGCTCAGAAAATGAACTGACAGAATCAAATGGCTTATCTCACTGAAAGTATGTCATTTTTATAGAAGAGTTAATTTTTCAAGGAAAACATCAGCTGCCAAAGCAATGAGACATTTACACTTGATAAGGATGTTTAAAGACTCACAAAGAAAACTTTCACCATTCCACTCTAATAGGATTAGAAATCTCTCAAACGGCTCCAGAGCTGGAATTTTGCCCTGAACAAAAAAAGATATGCCCCCAGACCAAGCAGAAGAGAAACTGGGTTGAATTTCCACAGCTAAGTTACCGAGGTGCGTAAGAGCTATTTAAAGAACACCTCCCTGGAAGTCGGCAGGCCTCGGCGGCTCCCTGCGCCCTCGCCGCTGCGGGGGATGCGGGACACGCCAGCCCATGGGGCGCCGGCCGGCCCGCGTTCCGCACACCAAGGAGCAGCCGCTCTCTCGGCCTCACCCGAGTCTTGGAAAACCCGCCGAAAAACCCAAACTCCAACCCGAGCGTCGTTAGGTACTCCCCAGCAGCGAGGCACCCGACGGCGCTGGCTCGGCACTCGACCATTGCCCCTGCTCCAGACCCCGCGCGACACCGGCCCCTGCCATTGCCGCTCAAACCCAGCTGCCTCTGCTGCTTAACCTGCTGTGAGAATTTTGTGGGGTTTTTTTAAATTTTTTTTTTAAATTTGTTTGTTTGTTTGTTTTGGTTTTTTTTACAATAAATTTCATCAGGAAGAGTTTTCTTGTCTTAAACTTACAAGCTGTAAGCTTTTCCAGCTCATGCTACTGCAGTTTAGAAAAAATATGGAGACAGCTACATTCAAATTCTTTATCAGCCAAATACTCTTAGTGATGTTCTGAGGAAATCACTGAGCTCCTCTATATCTTATTTCGCCATCTCTAATACAGGTATACTAGTAACCATTCCCATCACAGAGGAAGTGATGCGTTAAGTCATGAATGAGGTCATACATCTATATACACGCATATACATATATACATAGACACCCACACAGTTTTAGGCTGTGTGATGCTGGAGCCTGACAAGCAAGATGAGAAACCCCGAGTCTGACATTGCAAACTAAAGACATTGCAAATGGTGTACTGATGACTTAAATGGTGGGGGAAGAAGAAACACTTTGACTTAAATGGTATTCATTCTTTCCTTCTTACACTTAAAAGAATATTTAAAAAATCCACAAGTGACTGGAAGGGAAGAAATTGCTCTCTCTTTCACACGGGTATGTTTATATCAAAAATAGTAAGACCTTTCTAAAATAGAGATATGAGCTCAGATGTTGGTTTTTATCTGCCATAACTCCTCACAAACGTGCACATAAAATAACTATTCCTGAATGTCACTAATGAGCCTTAAGAATGGTTATCTAAAATCTCAGTTTAATTCTTTATTTAAATCAATTCTGAGAAGCATTTGGTCTTTCTTAAGGATAGGCAGCATATAAATATAAGAATATATGTTTCTGTTGACTGAAGAAGAGCTAACTCTACAATTCACAGCAAACAATCCAAATTAAAATGGTGACGAGATCAATAACTGCACTGTAGGTTGTAGTTCAAGCAGGAATAAGAAGAGAAAGAAAACCACGGAGTGGCAAACGCCTGTTAATGATGATCTGGAAATGATGCAGAAGAGGGGCCATTACCACTGGCGTCAGCATTACTCCTTGCTCAGCTCAATCCAGTTAAATTGAAAGGCCATCATTAAATAACCTGCCTCACTGACTAAATCAATCTGTTCAGTTGCTTCATTTCCAATTTGCTTTAGCTTCAAGCTCTCTTTCCCTTTTAAGGATCTGGCTCCATCACCCCCCTGATGAAGAAGGGAAGCCCCAAATCACTCCTACCTTTCTTCCTCAAGCATCTCTCTATTATGCCTGGTTTTGGCAAGAAGGATCCTTTCTGATGATGCTTCCTCTCATCCTAGAACTCTCGTTAAACTATTTTAAGAAACTGTGTCTGGCAAGAGCGCTGGGAGGTAATACCATGCACCGCTCTGTGTACGATCCAGTCAGACTCAGAGCTCTGTACGTCGCCGTCTGTCATCTCCTCCTTCATCCCCCTGACTAACGTATCTCCTTTTTGTCTAGTTTGCCACAGTCAATTGGTGTTCTGGAGTGCTGATGGTATGCCAAATTACATGCCCCTGGGACACGGACTTATTAACGAGGTGGGATGGATTTATTACTGGTGATCTCCAGAGCAGATGCTGGCCTTGCTTTGCTGCATGCGAGCACTCACGCGTACCTCCCTACACGCGAGCAGGAAGATGGTCCCAGAAATACGCAACTTGCAGCATGAACGGCCACGAGCTGGCCTGGAACACAGTTAGTCTCCCTTCTTGCTCCTAACCCCCCAAAATACCCTTAACCCCAACAAATAGGGTAACAAAATATTTGGCTCTTTCTTCCCTTCAAGTGCACATAGGAAAGGAGGGGCTACAGCTCAACAGGCCGGTCTGATCACGTCCGGATCCCTGCTGGAAAGGCTGTTCGCGCTGTACGAAGGCATATCATGAATACGCCTGTGACCACAGCACAGAACGTTTGCAGAGTTTGCTCTTCCTTTTATGTTTTGTATGCTTCTTGGTGAAGTGCTGGAGTTGCAGGTGTGGCTGGGCAACGTCACGCCCACCCTCTTTCCATGGAAGATGCTAAATTTTACTAATGCTAAATTAATCTAATTAATTTGCCTCTTAAAGGAACAGATAGACATATTTGTAAGAGATGTGCAAGCTACTTTTCTATTTTCTGTTAATCTTTGAGACACCATAACATATTACCTTTATTGACTTGGTGTCAGCTGCTACAATTTTCAAATGGAAATATATTATTTCAAAGACCCACAGTATCCTTTATTCATAAAGCTATCTTTAATGAAGTTCAAATGTTATTCACGGAACTGAAAGATGTTTTTTACCATGTATGAGATATGCTTTGACAGTTGCAGACTTCCTTATGTGCTAGAATGCCACTGACCACATCTATGAGCACTTATTGCCAATTACTCTTCATGCTTTTCCTGTAATTAATTTAGTCTGGCAACTTTTCCGTCTCCAGCCACAGTGCCCAACACTTTGCAGTAAGTCATACTGATTTAATGACAGTGCTGATCTTTGTTCTAAAACCATTTCCCCAAGTCCATACATTGAATCATGAAAAGCAGAAGTTGAGAAGGTAATTCATTTTTCTCACTTAGGCAGACTTAGCTACCCAGAAAATATTCTCCTAGGGTGTTCTAAATATGGCTCTCAGTTAAAATAATGTGACTCTTTGTCTGATCATGTCATTACCATATACTTTGCCTTTGAATATTTAAGATTTTGCACCTTTCTGATCCTGTCTCCAAATCTTTGGTTTCCTTTATATGACTGTATTTGCATATTTGGAGCTGTCAACCACTTTTGCTAGGTTAATTCCCTAGTAATACTCTTCCCTGTAATTCAGCACACAATGAAATTCTGTACCACAGTAAATAAACCTACAGATGAAGTCTGCCTGTTAAACTTGAAAAAGAAACTGGTAACCCTCTTTATTTCAGTAATAAACATACCTGGGAAAAAGTGTGACTTTTTTTCCTTTCTCCATCTATTCCACAGCACTCGTTTTACAGGCAAGGCTGAGACAGGCATCATTTGTGAATCACAGCTGTCCTCTCTGTCCCACACAACAAGCACATTTAGGGGTCTCCTGCAGGAACACTAAGCCATATCTAATATGTATTACACTGCAAAGATGCTCTTGAAGTATAGAGTAACATAATTAATTTCAGAAGACAACTTTACTTCTGGAAAAGAGAGGAAGGGAAGCTTTAAATCTATATAATTGTATGCTTTCTCCTTAAAATTGAAAGCTAAATTGGAGGCAAATCCCTTAAAGAGACTCTGAAGACCATGGCCAAAATCACTAAGCCAGTCCCTGACCTATTGGGGCAGCAGAAGTGGACACCAGTGATTTATACCTGCTGCTGCCTGAGCAGTCCCACAACCATACTGGGGTCACCAGGCAGCCCCTGTGCCCCCGGCCAGTTCGGTCACCACCGTGCAGGTGACAGCATGTGGATGCAGCCCTCTGTCTGCGTGCTGGTGATAGCGGGATCGAGACCTTAGCTAGGAAAGGATTTTCTTATATGGATTTGCCGTCGCAAGCAACATTAGAGCAAGAGAGAGATTGGCTCGTTAAAACAAGAGAGAAAGAGAGAACTCCTCTTGCATGGAGATCAATTCATGACACAACCGCTTAGATGAGCAAAGGACATATCTGCAAATAAGCTTTCAATACCAGACATTTCCAACCATTTTTTATATAGGATGGGGCAGGAAAAATCTTATATTCAAACCCATCTGCTAATACACCTGTGCACATTCATGTACGAAAGAGAAAGGCAGCTTAAGTACTAATGACATCCAAATTACATCTTTCCGATCTTTAATGTTTATGATTCTTGGCTCCTTTTTAAGAAAAAGATGTCATTAGAGCTTAATCAATAGCATTCTGCTTTAAGAAAGGCTTTCTGAAGCTGACAAAACTACATAGGTTTGCTTTGAAACCTGCTTGAATTTGAAAAATGATAAAAAGAATGCGCTTTATTTTTCATGCTCAGGAGGTCGTTGAAATTTCTCGGTAAAATCAAACAGCGACTACAAAACACGACATTATCTTGCCTCGTTTACGTGCAACACAGGGCTGAAACCAGGGAGAAGAGTTGCATATGCCAACCACGGATGCAGCTCTGCTCGCTGCGGGGCATGCTGCCGAGCAGGAGCGCTCGCCGAGCTTGGAAATGCTCAGAAGCCAGAGATTAATAAAATATAAAACCCCCTGTATATTCCACCAAAAATCAGGAAGATGATTATCTTTGGATTCAGTCATTGCTTTACTCAGGGCCACGCTCTGCTCCGGCTCCCCGACACGGAGCAGACGTCCTTTAGCATCAAGCACTGCCCTGCTCAGCATCCATAAAGCGGCAAAGCCCGGGTGTGCAGCTCTGGGAAGCGTCAGCGCTGCCTGGGGCTGCCAAGGCCACGCCAGCTGCTGCCTCCGCGCAGGCAGGCAGGCGGCAATCAGCGGCCAACAGGTTACTCGCGCAAGCCATAAATATTAATAAACCCGACCGAGCGCTGCACATGCACTCCAAAGCGTTCGTTTTGCTCCTGGTCAGCTCGTGACCCTCAGCTCTGGGCATTTCAACTCAGCATCACCAAGGGCCTTGCACAAATAAGGAGGCCCTTTAATGGATGAGTAGCCCTGGAGGAAAAAAAAAAAGAAAAATTAAAAATAAAATAACTGCACTTCTCCAAAGCAGAATTTCTGTAAGAGAGGGTTTGGCACAGTCCCAAGGTATGGCAATTGCACAGTCTCTCCCACTGCAAGCAACTGTTTTTTGTTTGGTTTTGTGGTTCGTGTTTGTTTGGTTTTTTTAAATCCTAAAGTGCCAATGATTTTTCCCTGTTTCCCAGTGAAATCTGAGGAAATGGCTAAGATGGCCTTGAAGATGTATTTGTTCTCAAGTTAACTGAATGAATTCCTTGGACACCGAGGTTCCTGCTGCCCATAATCCAGAATCTCGGAGGCAGTAACACAAATGCAAGGAAAGGAAGAAGAGGGAAGCAGAGAAAGAACATGGTGTGGCTTTAAAAGAGGTGGTGCCTTTAATGAGTTTTGAAGTTCCCAGGAAGTAAGATCGTAAATTGCTGAATTGATTGCACTGTAACCCAGCTCTTGTATTTGTTCTTGGAAAAGACTGGGGAAAAAAACCCGCATCAAAGAAACCTCAAGTGAAACAGCATTATTTGCCAGAGCCTCAAGAGCCAGAAGACTAATAAAATTTTGCAAAACACTCAAAAGTGCTAATTGCTTTTTTAGTGCATCTTACGGAGCAGTGGCGTTGTAGGGCATCTAAGTGTGAAGAACCTAGAGAGGGGCTATACTTTCTCAGAGCTTCTGTAGAGATTTTTCAAAAGATGTTTATTTCAAGGAACAGCTTGTGTACTGTCGACTTTGGCTGCAATTTTGTGATGCTGCTTCTCTGTCTTGCCTCCTGATGTTAATAAATAAAAATTATTTGATTACAGCAATTGGAGGTTTGAGATCAGTTCTGGCTGTAATGAATATGCTGTGCTTTCCTAAGAACGAAGAACACAAGAAATGAACTGGTTCAGGGAATTACTAAAAGCTAAAAAGTCGAGCCTGGGAATAGCCAAGCTTAAATTAATCCTGGCTCGGGGGAGACAGGACACTATTCCTATCACGCAGCTTGAGCTGGCAAAGTAAGACCCATTTTGATGCAGAAGTGTCCAATGAAAACATGCCTCACCCCATCTTTCAACTAAAAGCTCTTCTTTGATAAACCAGCCAGCTCAGACCAGAGATGAGTTACCAAAGCAAACAGTACTACATCTGGGAGCATGACTCCTTCTGGGGTTTTGCCTCTGATAAGACTCGTCACCAGGTTACTGCCCGACGGCGCCAGAGCTGCATTTTTCAGGGTTGTCAGCCTCCCACCTTACATGAATGCTGAGGCCGGAACGTTGAGACACAACTATTTAAGGCCGGATTGATTTCTGCACGTACAGAGCAATTGCATCTCCAATCAATTTGAATGGAAACCACAGATGCTCAGTACTTTGGAAAAAACCCAAGGCACTCAGGTTCCTTTATATAGATTCAGATGTCCAAACATAAGACTTCAAGTGGCATTTGGTTTTGACATTGAAATAGTCAGATATGAAAAAAGACCTTCCAAAGAATAATAGAAGAAAGCTTGGCAAAAGGCACAGGCTGCAAAAAATGAAGGCTATTTCTTAACCAGAGTCCACATGTTATCCAGCAGTGATATACCCGCAGTATGTTCTTAATTAGCCAATAAAAGTTTTTAGACAATCTGTCTAGACTTTCTTTTGCCTGAATATAAAATTGGCTTTAAAAGAAATACATCAACAGCAAAGAAAAGTCAGTGAAAAGCAGTCAGAAAAAGCCTCCTGCTGTTTCACATCTGTACCCTGCACTCTTCCTAAAATATGATCATTTAAGTGAAATCCTTCATTTTTTAAGCAGAAAAGCTGCTATATTTGGGATTACTGCATTGCGAGCTTACCGTCAGCTTCCAGACTTTCCGGTGCAGAACTTAACTGGAGGACACCTCTCCTAGAAAGCTCCGAGCAACACAGCTCAACTCGGGCCTTCGTCTTGAGGAAGCTGAGCTATTAGAATTAATCACAACCGAGCACAGCCACGTCTTGAGAGTACGCAGGGCTCGGTCCCGTTTGCTTTGAAACGGTCTTTTCACCGATGCAGCAACACCCCCGCTGCCGCGATGCAAGGGTTTAGGTAGAGAAGACACCGTTTCCCAGCAGAGCCAGAATTTCAGCAGCTGAAGGAAAGTACTTTTGACTAACTGCAGACGGGCAGAGACGGCAAGAGAGGACGTGTCTCCTCGGGGGGGTGCAGCAGCGGGTAGAGCAGAGCTCTGCGGGCGCTGGCAGAGCGGGCGGCGGGGGCACAGCTGCCTCCTCTCTGCTCCGCTCGGCTGGAACGTCAGTCCTGTCCGGGGGGAGGTCCTGGACAAGCAGAGCAGGCGTGGGACCAAAGGATGGCGCCGGGGATACTTGTGAAGAAAGAGAGCAAAGTGATTTGAGGGAGAAAAAAATATATATATTAGGCTGGAAAAGGAATGAAATCTAGATATAAGATAAACTGAGGGTTAATTAAAGGGTTGATTAGACACGCGGATTAGTAAAATTAAGGGGAGAAACAAAATACATTCAGGGAATTAAATTATATTTTATCTTTAACCAATGCTTAAAGAGAGTATTTTCTTGATTGTAGCCTGAGATAGCCACTTCCAGATTTTTCGCATCTGGATAAAGTCTTCTATTGTAAAGCAGCAACCTGAAGCACTTCTACCTTTTATTTTTCATAGGAAGCCACTTTCCCTGATCTCAGTGCCGGGCCATCGGCAGGACTGCTGGTACCCAGAGAACCGGCTCGCCTAGCCCCGTCACCGTAAGAACGTGGCACTCGCTCTCGCAGAGCGGCACGAGGACGTGCCGACAGACCACAGCTCAAGCACAGAACCGGGGGAACGGCTGACTGGAACGGCTCCCAGCCTTAGGCAGGTGAGCAGAGCCGCGCGACAAGCTCCGAGACGCTCTTCATCAGCTCTATTAAATCCTACATCAGGCCGCGTTTGCCTAAAGGAAGGCAGCGAGCTCGCTGGGGACCGCAGCCAGAGCCCCCGAGGGACCCGCGCTGCCACCGCGTTTCCTGCAAGTGAACCGTGTTTCACGGGCGGCAAAAACAATGTCTGTGTCTAACCTTAAGCGGAACATCTTATTTTAAAAACAAATCTCGACTACGGATGCCTGCTCTCTTTGTCAACCTTGGGCTCTCCCAAATAGCAACCTAGTGAAGTGTTGCCATTTATCATGGGTAAGGAGACTGCTTCAGTGCGTATTGCGGCATCCAGTGTCAGCATAAAATCCAATTCAAACTTCAAATGAACATCTGCACATTTGAGTTGCCTTTCTATTACCCAAAGTTTAATCTGTTTCATCTCCATGTTTACTCAATGAAATACATGCAGAGTCTTTTTCAGTTAATAAAATAATTGAAAAATTTGCTTTTTTACCAACTTTTTGTTATTAATAAGCCAAAAATGATGTGAAGAGGGAATACTGAAAGCACCGTGCTTCGCGCAGGGTGATGTGCTGCTGGCACGTCAGGTTACCTGTGCGGATGTAAACACCCGCAGCATCGCATGACACAGGACCAGCCAAGGCACCTGCCTGGAAAGAGGAACGGGTATTGTCAGCATGAGGTTTTTGTTTAAATAATGATCATTGGTAAAGTGTTAAAATAATGCCAATAGTCTCCGTTATGGGAGCAAGCCAGATGGCCTCCTGATTCCTTATAGACTGAAAATATACGAATCCTGAAACACCACAGGGAAAGGAAACAGAACAGCCTGCAATATAAACAGTGTATATATATCTTCCCAACATCCTGGCTAGATGTGTAAACCACTTAAAATGGCGTACCACAGTTCGTATTTTCAGCTCAGATATCTTGTTGAATATACTAGAGCGAATAGTCCAGGTATTTCAAACACTGCCTTGATAAATAACTTTCCTAAGAACATGTAAGAAAAGAGTATAAACTCCATTGATCATAATTTACTACCTGCTATGATTTTGCAAAGCAGGGTACATATACCCAGTTAGAGTGACTTTCTCCTCTCATTGATCTTTTTTTCTACACAAGGAAGCTGGTCTGAGGAAGGCTTAGATAGCTTCGGAGACAGACCAGGGAATATTTTCGGCACGCCCGGAAGATCACTAGCAACGCATGAAAGCCACCTTCCACGAGTGTGAAGGGTTCAGGACGTTTGTCATCCTCCGTTGTCTGAGGAAGGATAAGGAATGAAGAAGGCAAGGGAGGGCGCGTGATGGAAGAGGCATCTTCGAATTATTTATGTGCTGCTACTCCCCCATGGCTATGAAAGCTGTTCTTTGCATTAGCACAAAGTGAAAAGGGACTGTGAAGTATGGAAGGTACAAGATGAGGCAATATTTTGTATTTCCTCCTGGGATGCAGGATTTCAGTGACAGAAACTGGAATAACTTACTGCATCCGATTATATATTACCCTTCAGATGCAGAAATGCATTTAGAGCTGGTCCCAAATGACGTTCCAACAAATTCATCCTACTTTGCAAAACAGACATATCCCATGGGAAAATCTCAGTGTAATCACAATATTTCTATTTTCCATGGGGAAAGTCAAAATGACAGCAGGGGCTTCCTCTGCAGAAGGTTTTTATGAAATTCATTTTATTCCTTCAGGAAAACTGACAAGACGCTTCACACCACACACTGGAATAGGCACCGTAGGCGGAGGTGAAATGGGAGCCAGGATTCACAGGCTCCACTTCTTCCCTGGGTATGCTGGGAGGCAGGAAAAAAGTGTACTGAAGAGCAAAGGCACTCAGATGTAATTGTCTAGGAAGTCTGGTTCATTGCCCCCCAGCAGAAAAGGGACTTTTGAAATAATTACTATCTTATCTTCCAGAAGTTTTACATTTTCACTATCAAAGTCTATTCTGTTTCTGAATTATTTTTTTTTTGGTGAAAAAAATGTGATTGTCTAAGCCTAGTCTCTGTGGCAAATTTTCCTTATTCATAGGTATTTTTTTTCCCTGCCATGGATCAATCTTTGCAAACCCACCCACTTCTATTGACCTTCATTTTATGGCTTTTAGTCTCTCCTTCTCCTAATCCTCATACCTCTCTTGCTCTTTCCACAAACTTGTTCCTTCCTTTTCTTGCTCAGTAAACCTGAACTCTCTCCTTTCCCCCTACTCCTCCCCAAAATATCAGCTTTTGCACTTCAATAGGACTTTCTGCTCAAGCTTCCTAATGCACATTAACATACTTTTGTCCATTTCCTTAATATTTCCAGCACTGGTTTTGGGGAAATTTCTATTCTTCCCAGCAGAAAATGGATGCAGAACAACCCCAAATGCTCTTGCTTTTCCAATTCTACTCCATACTGCTATCTTTACCAGGAGGAACATATTACCCTTGAGATGCAGAAAATCTGCCAAAGAACAAATGAAAAAAAACTGGATTGGGATGAATAACTTACTGAATCTGCATCAAACCAACTTCTTCACTTCTGCATCATGGGTCACACACATTGCAAAATGCAGGAGTGTTCACTGGGGGTGTCCAACTTTGCTAGTAAAAATAAAGGCTCGACAATACATTTTTCTACTTTGGGATAATGAGGACTTAACCTATCACTTGTGTTCAGCTGATCCACATGATACATTTCACATAACCATGAAAGCAATGTTTTATTAAATTTGGGCTAACATTTTTAAAGGATGCTGGCAGTTATTTGTTTAGTAACAAGAACTACCTATTTGAATTTTATTCTGTCCTTGAAATGCAATCTCCAAACAGTCAATAAATGCCATAAAAAGGCAGATATTTCTCATTAAAGTGACTTATGCTATAATTGTGACAGCAGCCTGTTACAGCTATCCAATACTTCGCCAAGAAACCAGCTGTGTGAGATCATTCAGGAGGACAGAGTGCAAGTTTCTGCATGTATCAGCATGGAACTGGTCTCAGATTTCACATAAGCAGACGCGAGGGTAATCATAATGTCATATCTTTACCTCTTTTCTTCTCCCCAAATTCTATGTTATTGATTTTTTCATGAGTCTATTTGACAAAGAGGAATTACTCAGACCCCTGCTAGTTCCATCACAGAATTATAACAATATTTGGGCAGACAGGCTTCTGATGCTGCAGTACTATCAGGTACGTATGCAAACCATGTGTTGCATGTGTAAGTCCAGAAGAGGGCCACGCAGATGATCAGGGGGCTGGAGCACCTCTCCTGTGAGGACAGGCTGAGAGAGCTGGGGCTGTTCAGCCTGGAGAAGAGAAGGCTCTGGGGAGACCTTATAGCAGCCTTCCAGTACCTAAAGGGGACCTACAGGAAAGCTGGAGAGGGACTTTTTACAAGGGCATTAGTGATAGGACAAGGGGCAGTGGTTTTAAACTGAAAGAGGGTTGTTTTAGATCAGATGTAAGGAAGAAGTCCTTCACTGTGAGGGTGCTGAGGCACTGGAACAGGTTGCCTGGAGAATTTTGTGGATGCCCCATCCGTGGAAGTGTTCAAGGCCAGGCTGGATGGGACTTTGAGCAGCCTGGTCTGGTGGGAGGTGTCCCTGCCCAGGGTAGGGGGGATGGAACTAGATGATCCTTAAGGTCCCTTCCAACTCAAACCATTCTACAGTTCCTAATGCCCATCAGCTTCACTGCTTTCCTAGATGAGATCATAAGAACCCTATAAATCTACACCAGGTATTAATCTTCCAATAATGACAAAATATAGGAAAATAAATACATGACATACATAGCAATGATTGGATTTTTTTTTTAATTTCAAATTCTTTAATGACATGCTTATATTCGGTGCCTACACTCCCTGTGTAGTCAAGAGAAAGAAATAGATGTTTCGAAAGGGCAACTCAGATCTCATCACTCTTCGTTACTGCACAGGGAACAGAGCCAACTAACTTAGGACATCTGTTATGTCTTAGGTAGGAAGACGCCTTGCTAAAGAGGTAAAGATTGTATTCATAACATTTTGATAACCTTAAAATACAGGCAGGTGCCTAGAGGGTTTCAACATCTAAGCCAAGCACTTAATCAGTTTTACCCAATATCACAGGGAAGTCACAAGTCCAGTCATCACCTTAAGGACATCACCCATTCATTCCTCTGAACAACATCACTTCTGACAAGTTATTAAAAAAAGCCGCAGCACATAGACATGCACACAGAGTAACAGATTTACTTTGCAGAGAGGCACTTTGCTTTTTCTTTTCCACTAACAGAAGTATACTATTAAACTCTAAATGCAAACCAAAACACCCTTGAGGATCGAATCCAGTGCATCTTCTACTACATCAGTTACAATTAAAAGAAAATCCTATTAAACTTATTAAACCTAACAGACTACAGCACACAACACAAGTTGGTACAACTTTAGAAAGCAATTCTTCTTGACTTCTTTCTGAAATTACAAAACATTTGTTATTTGACAAAACATAGGAAGGAAAAGAATAGGTTTCATAACATTGTTATTTAACATAACAACACTGAACACCAAAAGGGACAGATGCATGGATATTTGAGAAAAACAGAAAGAAAAAATGGAAACCACTTGAAGTGTTCGGATATAAATGACTTGATTTCGTTACTGGTTTATATATTTATTTTTGCTATATTTGATCCAGAACACAGGCTCTCAAGTACATGAATAAAGGCCATTCCCATCCGAAAGTATAATTGTTAAACACGACCAAAGACAAAGGAACAGCCCTGCACTGCTGCCTCTCCATTCCACCAGAGACCTCCATACCTTCCTGCAGACACTGAGCCGCCCACCAGGCAGAAAAACACCAAAGGGAGTGGTCTGCAGGACCAGTAATTCACTGGGAAAACTCCGTAAGCATTGAACCATGCTCTATACCCTCAAACTCCATAAAAGCACTGGGGTCTGTGACCCACCCGAGAGCTGCTGATCCCTGAAGTGACAGCACCCGAGATACGTGCTGAACACAACTTTGACAATGTCTGGCTTTCTTCGGCTGGCTTTTGGACTGCACTTCAAAAACATATTTATAGGCCAATTTGTTGACATGTAAGCTCAGCAGTTTGCTCTAACTGAAATGCTGTAGGAGGCTTCTGCCCCTTGGGTTAAGGCAGAGGGAGATCCAATGAACACAGTTTGCAAAATGCTATTCCTTCAGCTAAAGAAATAAACAGTCATCACAGTGGACAGTACAACACCTTAGCCCATCTTCTTCCAAAACAATGACTCATTCACATGAATATTTGAACAGTGACTCTGTTAAAAGTTGGGTTCTGTTAGCTGCCACAAAGAATAGAAATCATAGATCACAAATTTTGGGCATCACTGGATGATGTGTGGTATTGCCCGTTACCAGTAGGTTGTGCAAAGCTTCACTAATGAATCATAAGTATTTGTTATTTATTAACGTAGCCAATGCTGCAATCTTTGCCCACCACAGTGTATCGCAGTGGCATCACTAACCTTTTTCACCTTCCTCTCTCATTTTTGGGCTTCTTTTAACCTCGGGTTATGTTGTAAAGTGACTGCTCCTTGTAATGAGTATTCTAAACCCATTCAGTAGGGTTTTAATGGATCAAGAAAAATAGAGAGATGTTTCATTAACATCAGAACGTAAGACAAAAAAAATCAGGATTTTCTACTTGGCAGGAATTGGTACTCTATTTGAGATATAGAGACAGAATAGTCTCCTCTCTCTTCTTAAAACACAGTTGTACAACTCCCTCGTAACAATGATTTAACTCTCATGTTATCCAGGACTAATTTGTGCTAATGGAATTCCCAACAGACAGCATAAAAACTACATTCTATTACAAAAATGCAGATTCAGGATCATAGCAGGCAGTTGAACAGACCTACAGAAGCCTACAAAATGCTGTGTGAATCACTGAGGGATGATGTAGTAGCTCTTGACTTTTAACAGTGTCAGCTTCCATAGAAGATAAGTACTGAATTAGAGCACCATATTATGATACACCATGTTGAGGATTTCACAAAGAGTATCATGAGATGATTCAGATCACCAAAAACCCAAATCAAAAGATACAGATCTTCTTAGAAACAAAAGTCAGTGTAGAAAACAAATACCAAGGCTTTAGGAAAAGCTGTCATATTTTCACATTTAGGTGGCTAAAGGAGTTTAAAACAGTCTTTGCTACAGATAACAAACCCGTAGAAAATAATTTCTGTAGGAGGTATTTAATTGTATGTAGCTATCTGTAAAGAAACCAATGCATTAGAAGACTACACTATTTAATGCACGGATTATAACTGCATGCAAAAAAGTGGTTCATTTGATTTTGGTGGAGTGACACTTGTTAGACACAAGGGCAATGTGTCTTGTATAGGTATGTATGTGTGTGTATACATATGGTTTTCACTAGCAAATATAAAGCTGGGAAAAACAAGGTAAAGAAGAAATTAAAGTTTATATTGAGGGATAGTAAAGAAGTACTGTTTAGTATCATTGCTGGAAAAAATTCTACTTATGAGAAGGGTCAAAATTTCAAGGGTCTCTGCTTTGCCCTGCCAATGAATAAATACTTTTTGATCTTTCTTCTGTTTCTAAGCAAATTCAGCTCCTGCAGCGTGTACATCCAGGCCATGCCTGCTGCATGCAGATGTTCTCAACCTTACGTAACAGATGTCTGTGCAGCACTTGAGGATCATGGAGAGAGAAGAATTAAAGAAATGAATATTTCAAAAAAGTCTTCAGCAAAAAAAGGAGAAAAGAAGATAAAGAGACTGTCACAAGTGTTGTGCTTCCTATGTTAGAGTGGATTAAAGTTTATTCTGCTTTTTTGTTCTGTCAAGGTGATGATAGCCTTTTAACAAATACGACACTGCAACTAAAAGTCTTCAGAAGAAACTTCAGTATATATAATCATATTGGCACACTGGTACAAGAGCTTTAATCCCTTTTTATCATGTCTTTAGTACACAGAGAAAGAAGGCATGCTTTTCCAGAATTATTCTTCTCCAGTCCTTCCAAAAGGTTGAGAACATCATCATCTAAACTAATTCTTAGTTTGTAGATTAAGATACTCTATTACTGACACACTGTTCTACAGTACAACAGGTCTAGTTTGTGCAAACAAGAACTGTGCTCAAAATCAGCCTTGCTTAGACAAAATACTTATTTCTGAGATGAAGTTGGACAAGGGAGCACCTTGGAGTTGGAAGGGCAGAAAAAGAGGGAAAGGCAGCAGGCGTACAGGTTTGCAGATCCAGGCATCCCCTTCCTTACACCGTTTGTGCTGCAGCCTGTGGAGTGAGCATCAAAGTCTCCACGAGCAAAGCAGCCAGTGTACTCATCTGTGAAAATGGGCAATTTTTGGAGGAGAAGAAGATGAATAAACGCATACTAGATCTTTCATTTATCTGTTAGGAGGCATTCAAGTGGTCTTTTGCTAACGACTTCAATATATATATTTCTTACGGATAGCAATTAACCTTCTGGTACAGATTAATCTTTAAAAAAAATCAAAGATGAATTAATCTTTGAAATTCAAGTATTCGGTAGTTTCATTAATAATCTGAAATTGTCCTTTAGATTTTCCATAATTAGACCATTCCCCTAATTTATTAATCCCACAGACTGCAGAGCATGTTTCAAATCTTCATCTCCTGCCACAATGACATATTCAAACTCGCTTGAAGTACTCATAATAAAAGTCACTTTGTGAAGAATTATTAACTCAAAGGATCAAGCAAAGTCTTTATATGCTAAAGCATATTTGAAAACTAAGCAAGGATAGCACTTTCTACTCATCCTCATAATTCTTAAGACCTTGGCTGAATCAGAAACAAGTTTGGATAACACATTGAATTTAAGACAATTAGCTAGCTACAGATTCGAGGCCAAAGATAATAAACGTGTTGGTACCTATGGACTAAATCTTCCTTTCTGCCAAAATACACTGATTATGAGATATAAGGCAATTGTCTGAGAGCTAGTAATGACTGCTTATTGCTGCTGTGTCTCAAACTTTGACTAATTACCTCCGCTCTGGGGCTGTTCCAGCTCCTGGCAGCTGTGCATGGTCCTAAGGGGCCACGTCGGGGAGAACTGGCACAAGGACCTCTGCCCTGACACCCCTCCCAGCTCTGTCCTTCTGCTCCTTAAGAGGGGGCCGGGGGGGCAGGAGTCATGCCAGCTCTGCAGTCCCTACAGCCGGGAAAGCTCTCGAACAGCAAACTGCAGAGAGCACGAAGATGCCAGGACTAAAAATCTTGGAGCTATACACGCACCTACTGCATTCCCTCGTTTGCACCAGGCTACAGAGCTTATCGTGCCACTGCTTCGCTTATGTATTTACTTGCACGCTGGGCTCCTGGGTTTGAGAGCAGGGGAGCAGCAAGTCTGCTTGCACACAGACGTGGTCTTTCTGCAAAGCCTTGCTGCAGCCTTGCTGGGTTCTGATCTCTGCTTTGAGCAGGCAGCTGTGGCAATCCACACAGCGTCCAAACCCTGAGCAACACCAAAGCCTAAACACAGAAATTAAATGGACAATGCTTTAAGCATAGCACAACTCCTCCTGATGAACATCGCATGCTTTAGCCAACTGGAAAATGAGCTAACCTGTGCCTTACCACTTAAAACCCTCTCCTGTCCTCCATCCTCCCCATGTCCCTGCATGTGTGTGCCCTCTGAGCTGGGAAGAAGAGGTAAGCCACAGCCTCACTGATTTCCAGAACTGGATCTTTTGACTAAGGAAAAAACTTCCTCCCACTGCTGTTGCATTTTTGTTGCTTCTGGCATGAGTTTTCTAGCCCGCATGAGATTTGATTGGCACCCCAAGCACCACATTAATCTATTCAGATAGCAGCAGCAGGATTGTCACGAGTGTGTCCCCAATCCTTCTCCCCATCCCTGCAGTGTTACAACAGCATGGCACACATCACTGTGCTTGACTGCTTTTGCAAAGGCACTGCATAATCACACACCTCAGTCAGGCCACATATATTTAATACTTGAAGTGCACTGATCTTGCTAATACTTCTCTATCTTGTGAAACGTCCTGTCCTTTCTGTTCCTCATTAGAGAGGAGTGTTCACTTCATGCATTCAGACACACAGCTCTTGACCCCTCAAAGGTTTTTAAATAGATAAATCAAGGAGCTACTAACTACACCACAGCCATGAGTCAGTAAAATTATTGCTGCTTATTGCTTCTTCAGGAGGTTCTTTCCAAACCCTGATACTACAGCAATCACCTGACAGGCTGGTTAATCACTGCTTTTGCATAAAATGTCCCCAAGGAGACACAGCCACATCAGGCACCGGGAAAGCAACCCCAAAAGGGCTGAACCCTCCATGGCACGTCCCCCAGAGCACGGGCAAATCCCATTGCAGCATGACCCCCCAAAACAGCAGCTGGGAGACGGTCACAACCAATCCCCAAAGTCGGGGGACAAGGTGCCATCACCCTGTACGAGATCAAGGTTGGGACCTGTATCTCCAGGCAGCACAGCTCCATTAAATATCTAGACAACAGGATCTCACACTTCCAAGGGTTTTAAAAACCCAGGGAACTTGTTGACAGGTATTAAATCCGCTCAGAACTTCACCTCAGCTTTATCTGTGTAACACAAAAAAATTCAGCGCAGCCCTAAAGAAAAAGCAGCTGTACTGAATCGGAGGCAGCACCGGGGATTGGATTATTCCAGTTTCCAGACAAGGCAGGCTGCATATATGAAAGAAAGTTTATGCACTATCCCTGTTAGTGTCTTAGTCTTGTAGGTGTGACCTCTATCACCCTGCATGCAAAGCTGTTTTAAGCAGGGTATTCTTTTGGTTTTATGCTTTATTTTTATGAAGGATGTTGAATTACATGTTAACTACATGAACAGCTCCTATCATTAATTTAATTCTACAGAAGGTCTATAAAATGATACAGTATTATTCAGCTAGAGTTTGTCCTTGGCATAGAGAACACATTTCTGGTATGATTTTGCAACAGTGGATATTTGCAAATAAAGTCAATTTTAAATTATAATAAACACTGGCATTTGTCACTTCCTGCGGTATTAAATCCAAAACCATTTTCTTTAATACCACATAAATATGCATTCGAACGAACAGAAGAATTTATGCAAATATAGGTTCCTTCTGTAATATCAACATAATGAAACAATTCCAGATTCCCCTCTCTAAAGCCCCTTTCTTTTAAGCACAGCCGCCTTCTCTGCTCACTCCTTGGATTATGCTGCCAGGAGCGATCCATCGGTTTGGGAGCGAGCTGTCGCTCCACCTCGCAGACAGCGCAGGCAATTTGCAAAAGCAGATGATATGCTGTGGAACCAGCTCTGCAACAACCGCGGAGATGGAAACCTCCGATGGCCGCTTCAGAGCAACGCCTCTCCTGTCCCAGTCCTTTCCCTTCACGCACTCACTAATCTGGCTGGTGATTGATGTAATTCAGTAGAGTGAATTGTGGATCGTGTTGTGATGTTTTTATTTAATGCAATGCCAGGGCAGCTACAGGGTGGCAGATCTGCGAGTTCATTTCGGGAACACAATAGAGCTTATTCTTGTACAATGATGACGGGTTCCTTACCGGGATATATCATTGAAGGCTTCTAGAGATGGGCCTTCCATATATCACCAATAATGAATGACATAATCTGCTTATTTTTCCTTACCAGCACAGCAGTAAACTTTAAATATTTCAATTTCCAAACCTTTATGATTCTGGACTGCAAATCACCTTGCCGTGGATTTATACCTCTATTCCCCGAACTGCCATCTACAGTCCTCCTATGTTCTGGTGTCCCTGGGGAAATTTAAAACTATTTCCCCTGAAGAACAACTCATGGGGTTAAAGGTATGAGCGCAGTGATACAGCAGCCATACCTTAAGACAGGTCTCCTCTATGTTTTGTACCAGAACAGGAAAGCAAGCTGTAGAATTAGAGATTTTTTCCAACAAAATTATGAAGGTTCAACTTGATACCATAAGCCTGACCCAGCGCAGGGCACAGCATCTCCCTGTCCTCTTGGAACATCTCTCGCTGGCAAGTGACATTGTCCTACACAGTTTGGCCTTCCTGGGACACCACTGAATGAAACAATTAACAAGAAAAACGTGATGCATCACAGCAAAGGTCTGATGTGCACAACACTGCTGAGTTTGTTGCCTCCGTACCCCAGGTCAGTAATCTTTGAGCCTTCAAGTAAAAGATTATTCATTTTCTCACCTGAATTGGTCAAGAGAAATACTAAAGAAAAGCAATACAAATCAGGCAGCGATCTGAAAGGTGAACAGCAATAGTATGACACAAGTCAAATGTCTGGTAACAAGCAGTCTTCACAGAATTTCTAGCTGTGGAGAGATAAAAGCTCAGCATTTTAAAATCTGTCTTCTACCCATGTCAACATAATATAATGCCATCCAGTGGAACAGTAGGAGCTTCATAAGACTCAGGGTTTTCTATTTTCTCCAGAAATGATTGAAAACCACTAAGGTTTCAAACTCTCTGAAATTCCATAAGCAATTTAGGAATAAGAGTATCTAGGAGCCACTGCAAAGAACTGGAGCAACTTTAGAATCAAATATACATTCTAGAAAAATAATATAACATTTGGTACAAAATAACATTCATTACTTCTATAGCGTTTTCTGGAGGGAGGATGGGCATTGCCTACCTGCCTCTCTGGAAATTTGCATGAAGGACTCGACTCCTTTTTCTCCATAATTCCCTTCAGATGCCAAAGTGGACACATAATTCCATCCCAAAGCTTTCACAATGTCCACCATTGCTTGTGCTTGGAAGGAATCTGGAGGAACCACACGTGAGAAGAAATCATAGCGCCTGTCATCACTCAACTCTGGTGCAGTTGAGGCATAACTGATTTGTGGGATCTGTAGAAAAAAATAATTTCTGATAAATATACATATTCATATACTCATTGCACTTCTTGCAGCAGTTAGCTAAAGCAGTTAGCTTCAGCTGAGCCTCGGTTCGTCTTCATTGTATCCATCTGTATTTCTCCAGCACATTCCTTTACAATGTACCAGTCAAAGAAACAATCTTTTCATTGACTTCAAGTTACACAAAAAAAAAAATCATTAATCATTTGAAAACAACCCTATATGTGCACATTCATAATTTCTTCCTTTCAGGCAATCTTAATCAAATACAGCAAACGCAAACCATTTTTCTCACTATGTCCTTTTTATTGGTGTTGTAGCATCAGATTTTACTAGCATCAGGTTATTTGGGATCCTGAATGCAACCGAGTTTAAATCTCATTGGCTGAAAGCCAGAAGGACCTTTCATCAGTTTTTGGAGGATGAAGCTTTTAAACATTAAACGGTAACTGCAGTTTTAAACAAAAGGTTGTTTATTTTTTATTCTTTCTGATGACAAACAGTCATGAAGATTGCTGAGCGTGGAGATCTCTGTCTCACAAAGACAACCTGGTCACGATTCAGCTCTGTCCTAAAACTCTGCCTGCCCGTGACAAACCAGCCATCACTTTTCCTTCTCACAGCAGAGTGTGAAGGAGACTGATAGTTACTTTTTATAACAGAGAGATGAGAATATTGTTCAGGGCTATTTTCTCCTTGATAACAAAGGTCCCTAAGCAGTTATCAAGCTGACAGAATGTTAATCCCCAAACCCATTATGCAATTTTTTGAGTAACGGTCTGGGACTGCTCCTTAAATTAAGGAACCTGCCATAATTCTCACTTGAGATGCCAAGGAGGGAAAAAAAAGATTTGCAATATACACAAACATGACCATATATAATGATTTGAGACTTCTAGACTGTGGAAAGGTCAGTATTTCATGCCTCGGTACAAGCATCTTCTGCATTCTCACATTCTGTCTCCGCACAGCTTTCCTACAAGTATTTATTAGCTCTCCTGCCTTCTCAGAAGAATAAACATTATATTTCCCCAGGCTCAATACTGCAAAGGGCTCGGCGCCTTCGATTCCCACAGAGTTCAGTAGCAGACGAGAGCAAATGTAGCATTTCCACAGAATACACACTATGTCTGCACATCTGTATGTACATTCACAACTACTACAGCAGAGTAAAAGCAGACCTGTAAAGTACCATTGCTGCTGAAGACTCAGCAGATAAGTGAACTTAGCCGAACCATCCAAAATTATGAAATACATCAACACTTGTTGAGACACGTTCCTGTTTGTAAAGGCAATATCTACTGTTTTATTATAAACCGTAACAAAGCATAGCACATGACTTATTTGCGATCTCTTTAGCTTCATCCAGCATCAGCCTAGAGTGAAACACGGCTCGTGGCCCTTGCTCAGAGCCCTGCACCGGCGGGACCCCTGTGCAGGGAACTCGCTGAATCTGGTCCCAGGCGTAGTACCAATCTCGTTATGAATTATTAAACCTAGGCAAACGCTTAAACCTTCAGCGGGTGCTTGGGCTGTCATTGTGGATGTTGGAGAACTGGATCCCCCACCACTTGGCACAGCCTTTCCTTCAGATGTGTCATGTCACTCCTTCGCATGTCTGCTGGGTTTACAACCAGAGAGGTGGCTAATCAAGCTGAAAGCTGGGATGCTTTAGGTTTTTAATGCAAGACAGCAGTCGTCTACAAAGCCTTGCCAGATTTATTTTAGATCTGTGGCTTGTGGACAGCACATTGCCAGTAAAACCTTCCAATGCTCCAGTCACAGAAAATTTAAAAAGTTAAAATTGAGGCTGCTGGGAAGAACACAGCATGGTGTTGGCCACTGTTACATGATTTACTTGCTCAGTCTTTTGCCTAGGGGACAGCAAAGCTTGGGGACCACTCTCAAAGACAAATAGATTGATTACACCAATTTATCAGGGTTCTTTATTTTTAATCTACCATAGAGATGACTTTCAGCTAACACCAACTACTGCAGTTGCACAGAAAAGGCTGGGCACCTAGGCCATCAAAAATAAGTTAAATTCCTAATTTGTCTGTGCCTACAATTGCTGTTATAATAAATGATTGGTGACATTTTAGGATCACTATCTTCTCATTTGTATAAAGCAGTTAACGGAGCTTGCTCAGCTGCTTATCAGCCTAATTCATCTATTCATTGGATGGTATTATATTAAGTGGAACAGTTAACCAGGCTGACTTTATGGGTGCTGTTTACCCGTTATTAATTGGACAAGCATCCAGTACACAACATACAGTCCCACATGCAGAGCTGTACTGAGATAGCTGAGTGCTGTTTTTTTAAATTATAAATAAAAGAAAGGATGAAATACGAATTTTTATCTAGGGCAATGTTTGTATTCCAACTTGCCAACAACTGCTTTTTCAACTGAAAATCAAAAGGAGCATATTCTGCACTTTTACAAAAAGCAACGCTTCTACAAAATTTGCTCCATTGCTTATATTACTTAGGAGACTTTTTGGTTTTTTAGTCTTTTTCTTCTGTCCATAAAATATTAACCACTTCTGGCTGTTTCAATCACTTGGATTATAAAAAGTATATATCGGGGTTTTTTACCAATATTTCTTACAGGATATATAAAAACAACAAAGTCATATGTATGAGGAGTAGAATTTTCATAAGATTTTGTCTGAATATGGAGAGAAAAGTCCTTGAATGGATACTACATAGACTGCAGCCATTAGAGTTCAGCTTTGTCCAGTATGTCCAGACACCTACAAAAGATATTTTCCCTTCCCGCACATCTTCCCCCGCATACAGGCAGCATCCCAGATGTCCAAACTGAACATCTGTTTGCATCAGCTAAAATCTAACAATTCAGCATTTCTTCTTCTCTTCCTTTTTTAATGTTCACATCCAATTATATGTGGACAAACCTCCCATAGACTCAGCTGGAAACCTTTCTCCCATATTTCATACCATATGTTCCTCCGCATTATTGTTTTGTTTTTTACTGAGAGTGACTTTAGTTTGAAAAACACAACGTCATGTTAACTCCAGGCAAATCTCAATGGCCAGGCACCCTCTCCTCTCTGAAATCTCTTCACAGGGCTTACGCTCATCAGACCAACATCCAAAAGACAACATACACTGCTGCTGCGTACTGATGGCTGCTCACTCACAGCCATGCGCCTTCAGATCCTGTGAACATTGAAGTGCATTTGAAAAAAAAAAAAAAATGGATTGAACCCGTTCATCAAGACCCAACCGCAAGCTGGCCGCATGTCACCGTTCTCTGTTCCCAAAGTCAATGCAGATGGTCTCATCATGCAAGGACGATGAGTGGGGCCTAAGGGAGAACAAGAAGGGCTACAACTCGATTACTGTCTCTGATCACGACATTCATCCCCTTGGTCCACCTCTCTCAAGCCCACGCCGGTGCTTCTCGAGACTGGCCCAGGCCTCCCCCTTGGGGCAGGAGGCTGGAGCCTCCCCAGCCCCCCGGCTCGCATCCTGCAAAAAAATCTCCTGCCCCAGGGGCCAGATGCACACAGGCTGCATTTCAGATTCCGAGGTGCAGGAAAAGCCTTAGTAAAGCCATCCACATAAAACTGCAGTTAAATAGCTGGATATTTAACAACTAACCCTCCTCCACCCCGATCAGTCTGTAAAACCATGGTTTAGCACTGACAAAAGGTGCTGAACGATCAGCCCTACAATGGGAAGCCTGCCGTCCACGCGCAGACACGAGATGAATGAGCAAAAGACAGAACAAGCTGCAGTATCGTGCCAGGGATGCCGGAGCAGTCGATGACCTTAAATGCAGTCCTACTGCTACCTAGCCTGTCCTTTAAATGTCCCCTCAGATGTACTGATCGCTGACAGTTTTCTTTGTTTTGGTTTTGAAAGCTGCCGATATGGTTCAGGTTTGCAAACAAAAGCCATCTGACAGTACTGACTAGCCTGCGCCATGGTCTAACCACACGAAATACTGGAAGTTTATCCACTTCACCCAGCTTACACACCAAGTAGAGAGCACCTAAATAAAAAGGTTTGCACTCCACCTTCCCTGTAGCTTTCCCCACTTTTACAAGTTTTTAAACACATCACTCTTCTTAAGCCATACTCGTTCTCCTTTTGGTCCTGCAAGGGTCCGGTTTGAGACATCACGTGCTGCTGCCACGGGAATAACTGGGATGTCCACAAACCCAGCAAGCATTACAATGACTTCATGTCAGGATCACAGCACCGAGTATTTTTAATGAGGTTGGTTGTTAGTTTGGTTTTTTTTAATTAACCAGATAAATATTGTCCCTTAACGAATTTATTTTTCTTTTATTTTGGTAAAATCTGCTCTTTGTCATTGATATCTCACATTCAAAACTTCAGTTTAAAGAAGCAAGTTTTCTAGTCTATCACATTTTTCCTATTTTCTGTTCTGAAACATCTTTGAAACATCAAAAAGCTCTAGGGAATTACAGTCGGCTTTCCAAATGGCTCTAACATCTTGGCAGAAGAAGAGTTGTGATCCATAAGGCACAGGGGATAAAAATCCCCCTGGCCCTTCCACAGCAAGGCAGTGAGTGAGAAAAGCCTGTGGTCCTCCTCCGTGTACGGCACAACAGCCAGCGCTTGCAGAGAAGGCGTCCCGCCTGAGCCTCCCCCACCAGAACAAGACGGGGTTGTAGCTGCAGCTTCCTGAAGGACACTCAGGTGTTGGCAGATGAGTAAGCAGATCACTGATGGGGGAGGCAGAATTTTCCTGAAGGCATTCTTCATGTTTAGAGGACGATGGCAAACATCACACTCCCGAGTTTTACATGTCGTTTGCCTGGCTGATGTTCTGATTACAGTAAGAGTGAGTGATTAATGCTGGGAACATTGCATTAGTCAGTGAGTAATGTTAATTTATTTTTAACATTGAACACTATTCTTCATTTACTTAATTTCCTTCTGTTAATGAAACGTTCTCTGGATCACACTGGGTTGTCTTGCTTGAAAAGCAGGGCCCGTTTGTGAGCAGCTCCACCAAAAGCCACAACAGAAAACACACCAAGGATTGACACGTCTCTGACGGTCTCCTAAGTCACTCTTTGCAACAACAAACACCTTCCAAAATCAGGTTTGGAACTCCGTATTTCAGAGTAAAAAGCAATTGAAATACAAACTTGTTCCAATTCTTCATGTCAATCTTATTTTGTATTACTGCCTCATCCCTTATCCTCCTCTCACTCTTCGACAGACTGTTCTTTTCAAGCAAAATGACAGAAAGTGGTGAGCTCCTTGCTAATAGCCAAGTGTCTCAACTGGAAACGCACAAGAGACCCAGTGCCAGGAGACGAACCAACTCTCTCCGAAGCTGCAATACCCACCAGAAGCACTGGGCTTACTGTCTGCCCCTCATCACCTCTGCCTAACTCTGCCTGCAAGTTCACTTGCACAGCCAAGAACCTCCCAAACCAGTGCAAGCATAAAAGTAATTATTGCTACTACGCTACTTCAAATGTGATTGAGTTAGGCTACATCTCCACAGTAACTTATTAAAAGATTAATAAAATGGTGCACCTGAACCCAACTCACCAAACGACAGTAGTCAGAAGACTTCAGAAAAGGCGATTTTCCTAAGGACCATGTGCAATTAAGATAACACATGAGTATACCTATTGAGATATTAATGAGCTCCCACCAGGGTAGTATTAAGTTCACAGTTTGCTGCATTTTTACTTTCAATTTCCTATTAAGTTTTATTGATATGATTTCCTGACAATAGAAAAAAACCCACTCTACTTTGATAAAGCCTTTTGAACTCATCTAATTTGGCAGTGCAGTGTCAGTCTACACAAATTGCAAAATCCTGCCAATAACCTAACTTTACAAAAATAAGATGCCTGAAGACTTTTCACTTGGCTGCAAAACTCTTCGTGTGAACTGATGGATGACTAACAAATCTCAAATCTGTTTAGGTCTCCGATTTTATTCATGTAGAAATTTATCATGTCAGGATTTAATCATCAGTTAGTACAACTACTCTTTGTTCACCATGTACATCTTAAATTGCATAACAAACAGCTTCAGCATCCTGTGAACTGCATATAATTGTTTTTGTTGCCTTGATTTAAAATTATTTGAAGTTTCTAACTAGCTGTTTTCTCTGAGCAAAACTCCTCTACACTTTCTTCATTTTCACTTTGTTCCGAACAGGAACAAAATTTTACCTGAGATACAAAATAGGATTAGATTATGACTCAAAGCTTGTAAAGATAATAAGAATTGATCTTCCTGCTGATTTCCACTCGGCTGGAGGGGGAATTCAAGTTTCACTCCATTTCGTCAGGAGCTGGCATCTGCGGGGTAGTGCAACAGCCTCGGGTCTCGCCTGCCCTGCAGCAGCCAGCGGCCTCGCGGCGTGCCGGCTAGCTAATCAACACGGGGGCACGTATAACAAAATATCCGTGCTTGGTGTTCTCCTCCTCGCCAGCCCTTCCGAAAACTAAACACTGCTAACTCGGTAGCTTTGTGTAGATTTTCTCGAGGTGTCAATCTAGCAGCATGTGCCCTATTTCTGTCCTGAAAGGTGCATATGAAAACAAATATTACTGCAATTCTTGCTCTAGGGCTCTTAAAAGACTAGGGAATAATATTCCCATCAGTCTTAGGTAATGATGAGAACAAATCCTTCTGAAGTACTTTGCTAATCCCTCCTTATTATGTTTCATGATGAAATTTTAGAAGTAGTACATTTCAAGCTGTTTTTTATACTCAAGAATCAAATGTTGACAATGAGAAAATGAGGCAAAAGAATTAACAAAAAAGTTTTCATGTAAATAAATTTTAAGAGCAATAGAAAGTATTTCTGTACAGCTGTGCCACAGTCTGAGGTGTTTACCTGTGGCAAACCTGTTGCTCTGTGCAAAAGTTACATCACAAGAGAAATTCTTCTGAGCAGTGAACAAAAGCAGCACATCTAAGGAAGGGCATTTGTATAACAGAAAATTTTCAAAACCATTAATCTATTTACAGTTCACCTCAGTTTTTCTCATTCTATTTACCAATTACTAAAGCCGCTGGTGTTCAAACAAAGTCCTGTTTGCTCGCATCACCACCTCTCTTATGTTATCCCACAGTGAATTCTTAATGATGTATTAGAGATCAACTGAATCACCTACAAGGGAATTGGATAGATATTTCATAAGGTACAGAAATACAAATATAAACAACATCAAATACAAATGAGAAGCTGAGTCTGGAGGAGGAGAAGCGCATTTAATAAAACAGAAATATCTTCAAGAGCAACAAAAGAAACACTAAGAAAATAAACCCAATAAATGATTCATGTAGATGAATTTTGCCTATGTCCATGCTGGCCCGTTCCACCAAACCTCACTGTGCTGCGTGAGCTCCATCTCACACTACTTGTCCCGTACCATGACTTCAGCTAATATGTGAACGGGTCTTCTCTCAACTTGATCTTATTGACCAAAAGGGCTATTAATATGTCACTGAAACAGAGTAAATCCCACTTTCCAAAGCATTTTAAAGGAAAGATTTTCAAAGTGCTCAGCACCTGCAGTTGAGGACCTGTGTCAGGGCTCCCAAGCTGCATGCAAGTTCTTTTTTCTGTGGGTGTTTCCAAGTGGGATGGCAAAATTCCATATTTATGGAGAACCATAGGTGTTCTTGACAAATTGTCAATGAAAAATTGGACGAGGTCACTGCTGTGTGGACCTCTCAGTATCAGATAATTCAAGAGTGACAATGATAGGAAAATAAAGTAGTGTCAGGAAGGGTAATGGACTGACAAAACATGGGGAACTACAGGGGGAAGTTACCTGTAATTTTATTTCACTGAATTGTCTTGCTGTGCAGCATAGGCTTACGGTTTCAATACATAATGAATAAACATTAGCAGCTCCATGCAGATCATCGCGTGGAAATTAAAAGGGAAGGCCAGTCCTATTAAAGGACTTATTATAATTGAACAGTGCAGTAATAGACCTTAACAGAGCTGTTATGAGAGCGATGCACCACTGCTCCGGCGTCCTGACAATATGGAGCAACTCGGCACACCATCATGCTTCCAGAGCAATGGTTCTGGTGAGTAAGACTTAAAATCTGCAACTCCTTGATCACCAATATTATAATGGATGCAATCCATTACTGAGGCAAACACTTCCAATGCTACTTTGGTCTTCTCAAATACAAAATAAAACTGTCACTGGCTTTCTAATTGAATGCTTTTTTTTTTTTTAATTCATTTCAAACCTGAAAAGGGCATTTGAAAGAACCCATTTCCAGGCACATAAATCAACCTTCATCCCTAGCATAACTGTCACAGCACTAAACTGGAAAGACATCCTGAATAATACTGGCAAGCTGGGAGTATTTTCCATATCTGCAAGGTCTCTCCTGCTTCCTTTTCTAATATAAGAAAGTACTCATATTAATTACTCCAGAAAAAAATAATTGTAGCAATTAAGAGAACAATAATTACAGCAATTAGTACTGTCCACACAGCTCATGGGAGCATTTTATCAACTCTGACAGAAAGCAGGAAGAAAAAAAAAATTATAAACATATGGTAAAACCAGAGGTGTCCATAAATATGAAATAGCCCTATATTTCATCTTCATGACCTATGCCTGGAACTAGGTCTACTTGTGACAATGATGACCTTATGGCATAGCTTGGGCTTTTATGGCTGCAAAATAGGAGGTGATCTCTTAGCTTTTAAAAGGCTAAAAGATCCTTGGATAGATGACTTGAAACCAGGATCCACAATTTTAATGAAAACCAGTCTTAGCACAAAAATAAGCATCTTGCCTCTAAGGCTGTAAATAACACTGTCCTCCTACTAAAAAAGGAGATAACACCTGTCTCAACAAGTTTACATATTGCGGATTAAGAATTGTCCATTTATACTTCCATCGTTAATACTTTCATTTGTCTAATCTGTGCATTAGGGTGGTCAGGCACTTAAAGACAGATACCTGTCTCTCACTAAATGTATTCCAAGTGGCTAAGATCTACAAATTCTTCTACTGAGTCAATTTATAATGAACCTACAAGCTCACTTCTCTTCCTACGCAGGTAGAAATGAAATTTTAAAAAAATCTCTTCCGTGACACTCCCCTGCAGAGCAAGGCTCTCCCGTTCCTTGTGCCTGCAGGCACTTTAACCTGCTCCCATTCGACCCGAGAGCTAGTCCTGGCCCATCCACACAGCCACAAGACAGTAAAAACACTTGAATCAATAAACTAGAGAAACAAAAGTCGTATCGGTCATGCTTATCTATTATCCAGTAGGAGAAGGTACAAAAGTGAAGTGGGTTTTGTCCCCAAGGCAAGGCCGCCTACATTACCTTCATGTGAAACACGTAGCCACCAAAGACAGACCTACTGCAAATGGAGAAGCAAACAAAGTCATGAAGCAGCAACATAGATATAACATACTTTGCTGAATGTTTTGAGATTTACAGCTCCAGTAAGTGACTTTTTTGCAGTTAACAGTCTAATGACCTTTTCCACAGGCAGAGTATTCTTTATAATCAAGCTCCTTTGAGCAGGGTCTATGAACCAATTCAAAAAGTTTCTTGTTAAAAATAATTCATTCAAGCCTTTGGACCAAGCTGTGCCAAAAAGCACAGTTCCCACTGTACTGCTACTACAAAAATAGACCACCTTTGAGAAAGGCAGAATAGGATTTCAGTACCACTGTCAATATTGCACATTGTTTTAGAAATAGGTGAGGCCCAAGTGGAATTCAACTGTTCTTTCACTTTGTGTCCTTTAGAGAATTATTTAAATAAAAATCTCAGTCTATGCTGCAGCTTGGGCACAAAAGCATCATACATATTGAAGGCTACTCCTTTAAGAGATAAAAATACATGCCTCTGTGTATCAAAAGACAAAATGTTCTGTAACATTTCTTAGCTGTTGTGTTACAGCACAGCCACAACAACATAAAAACCACGTTCTTTTTGTTTGCAAGTATTTTTTTGTATTTGCAAGACCAACCATTATCATCTGAATTGTTAATTTTTCCAGTAAATTGTCACATCTTGGGACTTCTTTTTTTTCAAAACATATCTTGAAAGAAATTGCAAAATATGACCAGAAATCAGTGTTTGAATTTACACTGAAATGGAAAAAGATTTTTAGATACACACTTGCCCGATCTGTGTGTACAAATTCCTTTTTGGGCATAAAGTTAAGTTTACGTGATCTTGAAGAAGATCACTTCTAGGTGATCACTTCTCAAGAGTACAATTAACTTTCATTTCTACTACTCACATTTTAATTTCTCTTGGTTTATCTGTACCTTGATATAATAGTATTAAATTTGAAATTCAATTCATGCCTTTTTATTATTAATATTTCTAGTTCTAGATATATAAAGAACCTTCTTTATTTTGAGGAAAGACTGCCTAGAAGCCAGCAGTCCCTCCAGCAGCTGACGAGCTGTGCAGCCCAGGCCGTGCAGCCAGTCCCCCCCAGTATCGCACACTGGCGGAGATGGGCACGGGCAAGGACTGGCAGCCTTCCAGCTCCCCCATCCCTTCGCTGTGGCGGAGATGCGTTTGCACATCCCCTGATGCAGGTTGGCAGAAGCACAAGCTCCTTCCCCCGCGCAGGCTCGGTCCGTCCTGCCTGACATACAGATTGTATGCACAGACAGAAGCCAAAATTTCCCCCCAGCTGACACAACAAACACATCTAGGTATAGGGAACCTCTTGCAGTTCCCAACTGGAAACAGAAATATTTATCTACTGCACCACAGAGATTACTGATAATAAAGACAAAGGAACAAGTACTATCATGAAACTTCACCACTTAATGTTTTTAAGTGAAATATTTAACTTCTTAAGAATTTAGGTGGCTTGCTCATAAACTAGCAAGGCTATAAAGCTTTGCTGATTTGCAGATCTTGTGGATGAGATATGACCAGCACAGCACATTCATATATACTAGTGCATATTCATTGATTTTACAATACTAACTAGAATATTCCTCCTAGGATACATCAGTTAAAATATCAGTGGTGATTGCCCATCCATTGCAATGCAAGAATGCACAGCTCTTCATATTTTAACTCCAGCCCTGATAGAATGAAAGCTTGAGAGCAGCATTAAAATAATGGATGGTACGCTGCTAGAGGTAATTTGAAATCTTAACAAAGCATCAAAGGATCTTGTCCATTATGAGCTAATACTTCAAGCCAATTTTTAGCTGAACTCACGTAAGGTGATGGGAGTACGGGGACCCTATAACCTTTCTAATGGCCACATTTTTGTAATGATATGGTACAACAAAGCTGCTTATGCAGCAATAGTCTTTTCAGCCTCATGCTGCGATTCAAATTCAGCCTACAAATAACATACATGGATATTCTGTCACTTTCATCCCATAACACACCACAATGTCTAAAACATAATTACAAAGATATTGTATGGGAGAGACAACAAACAAGTTTAAAAGAGGCATATTCTGTATTCTTTGAGTTTGTGCTAAGACTGAATCTACTGTTGAGGTTGTTTACTTCTATCACAGCCTAAGAAAGCATAAGCGATATCTCCAGCAGATAAAACAGGGAATGGTATTTCAAAGGGAAGAAACCATTAAATGCTACAGATAACAAAATAACTTGTGTCAAAAACGCAACTGTATTTGTATCACATTGCTAAGAATAAGATTAATGGTTGTCTAACCCATCAGGCGCTTGGGAATTGGAAAGGACGCTGTCTTAGGTAGGTTCACATTTTGGAGAGGCTGACATCAAGACTTTCCAAGTCTTGCACAACGAAGCAGAGGGAGACAGAGGGCATGGCTGCCTCTTACACAGTCTGAACACACGCTTTGGGATCTTCTAGACGCCAAAAAATCATCCCTTGAGTACTGGAGCCTACTTCTCACAGCATGCAGATTTACACTGAGCAGGGCATCCTCGGAAGGGTCATTTCGACCATTCAGAGAAGTGCTGAGCAGAGAACCAGAATCTGTATGTGCCCTACACTCAGCTGTGGGACGTGATAGCAGTGGGTAGATCTGTTTTCTTCTGCTTTTATGTGGACCATTCCCATACCCTGTCTGCACAGTCCAAAACCTGAGAAGTCAGTCACTGTGAACAGATAGAGAAATGATGTATGTACACCAAGTGTATATATATAAGCATAAATATGCTTGCAGTGATTGGAGCTCACACATCCACATACAGACTCACAAATTCTAATTATTTTGAAAATAAATCAGAACCAGAAGATAAACACAGCAAAGTAGCTTTTATGTTTTATTTATGTGTACACATTGCTCCATTCATTGCAAACATATAATTGAACCTTATATTGTCTATGCATATTTTAAAAGGTTTTTAATCTGCAAGTATAAATCTCATTGATTTTGAAAGTAGCCCGATAAAGACAACAACAGTAAAGACTTATTCAGCAGACAGGCTGAAATATAGGAAAGCTCAAAAGCATAACATAGTTTTCTGAAAGTAATACGCAAAAAGAGACACACACAAACCCACTACAGTGGAAACAAATTGCAGTGTGGTACAATGTGAAACAATCATCCTCCAAAGCTTAGTTATTAGACTAAATGAAAGCTG
Source organism: Aviceda cuculoides (assembly GCA_035590195.1). NCBI lineage: Eukaryota > Metazoa > Chordata > Aves > Accipitriformes > Accipitridae > Aviceda > Aviceda cuculoides. The sequence continues at coordinate 23,314,258 of JAVJGG010000037.1, read as the reverse complement.
CCGAGTTCGTATTTGAGCATCTCTCATAACTGCATTCCTAGACGAGCATCCATGTTTATGTTGTGGAAAATAGGGCTGTGATTTGAATATTTATTCCTAAATTTTCAATATAGCAAAGTGTCTTATAGTCAAGGAGAATAAAGCCGATGGCCTTCTTGTCTTTACAGAATAACACAACTAAAATCTGCCAATACAAATTTATGAATATTAAGTGTTTATTTACAATTTCACTGTGAAGTTAAACTTTCAGCAAGCAGCTGAATATTATGATGAGCAAAACTGAGCTCCTGTGAATGACTTTCACTGATCAGATATTGAAAAATTAAGAATCTATACTCATAAAAATGTCTCCAAGTGGTTTTCATTTTAACAGAGTCTTGCAGAGTGATCCTTCCACCAGCTCCCCCCCCACCATATCCTCTACAAAAAACTCGCAAAGGTATCAGCTGCATTTCAAGCAGTAAAATGGTTTTTAAACAGGGTTTTTTCTTTCCTTATTTCCTTCCACACAATATTGGAAGTATTTTTGCATTTAAGAATGTGTCAAATAGTACAGAAAACTACTTTTTTAACATGGTCACATACTGTGGTTGCCTGAATGGTTTTATTTAAGCTGAAACTATTTTGGTTTGGATTGGCACATTATTAAAAGGTTGAGGCAAGAGCAACACTAGGTTAGAAAGAATTTGTGTAATCTCCTATTTGAATCTCTCGCTTCAGTTCTGGTCATTCATACCTACATGCTTCAACAGGGTTTTTTTCACTTTTTCCTTCTGTCCTACAAATGGCGCTCTCTGCGCTGACTGCAGGCGATGCCCAGGGTGAAACCATGGTTAGGTAACTACAATGGGAAATGATGGATCCAGAGCTACAAAACTAATCCTCATTTATGAACAGGGATATACCTCCCCATACCAAAACATCAGCCTGTACCTATGGGAATAGCGTCACTTCTGCAAGCGTTTCCAGTGATGTCAAGTAGCATAAATTCCCTTTAAGCTGAAGGGTCTCCTAATGAGCCTGCGACGCTCCAACACGCTGCCGGGGGAGCACGGGAGCACTGGTACCCGCACACAGCACCATGTGTGGGGATAAGTGCAATAAGGAAACATGTCACGGCTACCAATTAACATTCTGGATATTGTACAAATGTCTGATACTCAGTGGTAGCAATCAGGATGAGATTGAATACATAGAGCAGATTATCCCTGTGGCTGCATGCACAGTGTTAGTTTTCCTTCCTGTTGTAAATTGATTCCTACAACTGCTAGAGACAAGTTATGGCCTAAATGAACTCCAGGATAAAATCTAACTTGTCCATTCTGTTCTTTTATATTTTTTTTTTGTGTCCCCTACCCCCCTGACACAAATTGCCTTCTTTTACATTGTGAAATACAGAAGAGTATTTCAGAGCATCTAAGACACACTGAGTTTCAGCAGCAGCCAGCACATACAGCAAAGAACCGTTTCCTACAGCAAGTAAAAAATACTGTATGTGGGGAAGAACACAACTACATATTTTTATCTCATTATCTCAAATAGTGCGGTGAACAGGAAATTCCTATATACAATTTTAGTAGAGATATGATACAAATGTGTTCTCAATTTTAGGTATCTGGAGCAAAGTCTCCATTTAAGAATAGCACTTACAAGCCTTTTGTTGAGATGTGTTCCTTAGTGCTAAAGCAGTAGTTTGGGATATTAGAGTTTGCCTCTGTAACAAAATCTTTGCTAAATTATTTGTAGCTCTCTACTAACAGTTATCACCTGCTGCAGCAATGACAACTCTGTCAGAGGGAAAATCTTGCTGTTAACCCATAGCAAGAAAAATTTAATACAAAAAGCTTCACCATAAACAGATGAGCTACATAAACTACAGCCAGGGCTAACCTTGAACTACAAACTACAAGTTGCATGAGAAAGATACAAGTATAACACGGGTCCCCTGACCTCTCACTGAAACATGACGTTTCTTCCAGAGCTCTGAAACGTAATCAGGTGAAAGATGCTGGTTTCAAGCAGGCTTGTGCTTGTTTTCAGTTTTCTGCTTTCCCAGGTTTAGGGTTTTTCAAACCAAATGTAGCTGGAGCAGGATCTGACCGGTGGGGGTAGAAGGGGCAGGTGGATGGGAAGCAGACAGAAGGTCCTGGTCCCAGTGGGAAGCCCCCACTGAGCTCCCGGCCAGCCTTGGGTGGGCTCCGTGCTCTGCCATGCCCTGCTTTGATCCCCACCTCCCTCCCAGTTTGTAACGCTGCTGCATCCCCACTGCTCCGTAACCCAAAAAGCAAAGACAGGAAAACTCCGGCCACTGAAAAACTCCAGCCTTTGACAATAAGCTTCCCGTCACCTGAAATCACTGCGGTGAGGCTGGGTGACTTCCTAAAGGATGTTCTCCTGGTGAATTACAGCTTTCCAGCACCAGCTGGCACAGGCTGCGTCAGATCCGACCATGAGGACCACAATCCTTCCCTTGAGAATCTGTCATCTCTCAGCATCTGTGATCACATCCCCACCTGGTTTTCCTCCTCCCTGGCCCTGAGAGCTTTACCCTTAGCTTCCTTGGAAATGCTCACCAGACCGCTCTCTGGATTGTTTTTCCTTAAACTTGCCAGCTTCAAACTCATCCCCAGACGCGTGGGGTCCCACCCCCCGGCAGCGCTGCCTGCCCCGCAGTCCCCGAGCATGCCAGCCTCTTCTCCCGCGCATCCTGCCCGGCAAGGTGCAGCCAACAGACTGACCTTCGCAGTCACCGTCTTCCCAGAGCTTCTCCCCGGTGCGAGACCCCCGTGTTCCCGCGCAGCCGGCGATGCCCACTTCCACTGGAGTCTGCAACTGGTTTTCCTTGGCTTTACACCCGAGGTGTCACCAGCTCATCCCCCAAGGGCGAGGGGCCGAGGGAGAGGAGGGAGCATCGAGGTGAGCGCTCAGACAGCACAACGCGCTCCGCTTCTTCGTTGCCCACAAGGTCACAAATCCACTCCTTTGAAATAAGAGAGTCACGGGCAGCTTTTAATACTCCTTTGGAAAGTTTAAGCAGCACATCTGTAGGGACGCTGTGCTGACCCTGGCTGTGGGGATGGGTTTCACCAGGGAGACTGCGTGATTAGGATTACACTGCCTTTGATTTCATGTTTTCTTTAATCCAAAATAAACATTATCATGAGTAAAAAGGCCTGTTGTGTCCTCTGAGCATAAGAAACCAAACAAGGTCCTTCAGGACACAGACTTTAGGCATAAAGGAGAGCGAGGAAATGCAGCAAGAAGAGATGTAAGTGCAAATGGATTATAATTATGGGAGAAATCTGCATTTGACATTTCTTCGACTACATATACAAGAATTATAGGGCATAGTGGAGTTTCAATGAATATCTATACCTTTTATTTCCTTATATTTCATCTCTGGCCTTTTACAAAGTGCATCATCACCATGTAATTCTACATATATATAAATATTTATGTATTAGTACAGGAAAAACACAAGGCAATCACACTTTTACCTTCACTGGTTTTCTTCACCTCAACATTAAGCTTGCCAGCTAAATAATTACATTTCTTCTTATCTAACTTGTGGGAAAACAAATTTAATAACAGAAATACAGCTAGAAAGCCAAATACTTAGGGGAGAATAATTTTCAGACTTAAACTTCACAAGCCCGATAGATTATTCTGGACACTGGATAATTACTCGGCATGTCTTTATCGCAAAAGTGCCCAGACATTCTAATTAATCCAAATTACTTTCTAAGGGCCATGTTATTAGGCACATGCAGAAGCAACCAGATATAGAAATATATTATTATTTTTTTTTTTAAGGTCTCTAACAGCTCTGTCTTTCAGCACCCTGATGAAAACCACACCACAGAGGCCACCAACTCCTTCCCTCACATTGCTGCAAGCCCAGAGCAAAGGAGAGGAAAGGAGCCTACAGGGAACTCTGAGCAACAAGAAAGGGTCAGAAAAAGCTGCACGGCCTGGATCACAGTGTCTTTTTTAAAAAAAAAAAAGATAAACAATATTGCCAAAAGAGAGAGAGGGTCGGGTCGGTTTTGTCCGACTCCCCAAACTCAGCTCCCTGCCGCAGTGAAGCTGGTGGCAGCAGAGCCAGGCGGTGCCAGCCCCGGCAGCCTGGGCTTGAGGTGCCGATTTCTCCGATGCCACAGCCCCCACTCCACGGAGACACCGAAACTTCCCCGGGTCACCAGGATCGGCCAGGCTGCAGGGCAGCAGGAAAAGCCTCGTGCCACGAGGGCAGCTCCTTGCAGCAGCCGCGCTGCGATTTTACTGTCATAACCCAACAGAATACTTTTCTTCTTCAATAACCTCCTATTTATTTCTCTTTTTATCCATGTATCTATCTATTTATTTTGCACTCCTCCTCATGGGAAATCATAAATTTCTAGCTCTCGTTTCATCTCCAAGTGAAAATAATTTTGAAATATTCTCATATGCAATGTAACTCCACACAGGGCTCCTTTCTGCACTTTTGCTGGTGCTTCAGCCTGCATCTCAGCAGGATGCCCTAGCTCCAGCTGCCGTGACCCAGAACTGGTGTGGCTGGTGAAGTACTGGGTGACGGAATAGACGTAACTCTCTTCCTCATCCCTCGTGTGGCAATACATCACAGACGGGAACTAATCCCTCAAGTCAAAGGAGGGCTGGTAAACTGAGTCGCTTAAAGGATTACAGAAAACTGCAGAAAGCTCCTATGTTCTTCATGCGATTATTTTTGTCATCATTCGTCCTCTTTAATAGCCTTGTTAAGTATGATTTTCCTTGAACCAAATACAAACTTTCAGTTAAAGTTTCTCTTTAAGAGGCAGCAATACATACAATTAGGGGCAGCAATTTGCCCGAACAGAAACATTCTCCCCCTAGCGATTTTAGGCATTCCTATAAAAGCACATAGATGACAAACATTATAGGTACATTGACTAACAAAATTTCTCATCCTTCAAGAAAATACTTATACACGTCTATGATGAAACTAGTCCTAAGTAAAATGTACCAATAGCCATTTTCAATGAATAAAAAAAACATTTCCTAGTCCTCATCTGCCTTTCTCTTACCTTTGCTAAACTAGCCAATGTTAGTCCATCATTAACATAATTTTCAGTCATTAGAAAAGGATCACAATTCTCTACCAAGTGTCCTTTTGAAGTTCCATGTGTGCAAATCTGGTGTAAATTGCTGTCAGTATTCAATACATGGGATGTTACATGCAATTGTTAATCAAAGAAAATATCTATGCAAAGTGCATGCCTAAAGTAAGTTAGGTCTAGTTTGTTTTCTCTCCTGATTGCAGAATTGTTACAATAGACTTGACCTGTTATACACGAGCATAGTTGCATATAGCTGGGCTTGTTTATACTTTTAAATGAAAGAAGAAAAACAAGTGCAACTAAAGCCACTTTTACCCAGATACTAACTAGTTTCAAAACAAACTTGATAGTTTTCTTCTTGCAATTCCTTTAGCAGGAAAGATAAAGGTACTCTGGAAATCTGAGCAGCACCTGGAGGACCCACATGTCAACATTTGGAACACCTTTTTTCTTCAACGAACTGACCACCTGGGCTCTCTCTGGCACTTGGCTGGTTCATTGCTGTGCCTACAAGTTGGCTTTAAGCTCTCAGATCAAACTAATGGGTTCCCTAGGCAGTCTTGTATTTTTGTAACCTTTCTTTCCATGTTTGACTGACTGTCAGTTGTGGGGATTTTGCTGGCAGTTATGCCTTGAAGCTTTGCATAAGATTTTTTAGCTGATCCATGCACAGGGCAAGTGAGCTTCGTCAAGATGAAAGAGATTGCTCTGACCCTGAAAAGCTCCAAAGATAACAGGTACAGAACCTATTTCTGGAAAGCACTGAATATTTCAGGATCCCTGCTCTATGTAACAGGCTGCTAATGCTGGAAGTCCTTGTGCTCATCATTATTTAGGGTTTGATCCGGCAAGGTACTAATGCACCAAGCCAACTGAGCAGAGAAACCTGTTTACTCTCAGGAACCACGTGAAGTAAGTGAACTACGGAGACAGAGCAGAGGAAAAGCTGCAGGCAAGAAAGAATGATATGATACCATATATTTTCCCTTTTATGAAATACAAATTGTACGTAGAGCATCACATCCTCAGCTGGTGAAAATTGCCATTGGCTTCAATGGAGCTCTACCACGTTACACAGCTTGAAGATCTGATGCACAAAATTAACACTGCAATGAATGGTGCTCTGCAAATAATCATGCATCTGTATTTATCATATTAAAATGAGCATCATGACTTTGGAGATCACCTCATGTTTATGCATGTGCAGCTTATACCCTAAATCACTGTATTTTTTTACTTCTCATTGAATAGATATTTCTAAAAGAAAGTTTATGCAAAATACCGGGTGTCAGATCATTTTGAACAACTGAATATAACACGTCTTCATCAGCTATCACCAGAACAAATTAAGCAGTGCTGGAAGGTCCACAGAAAGAAGAGCTCGTTTTGATGGTGGTGATGGGATGCGATTTTCCCTATTAGTCCCTGACCAGCAGGGCAATGCTCAGCACATCATCCTCACTGACAGAAATTAGACAAGCTCCATGACCCATGTTTACAGAAGCCTAAAGCCATCACAGTGGTTGAGCTCACTGCAAGAACAGATCAGCCCTTCCAGACCCAATTGCACAAAATGAGGAGAGGGGAGAGAGGAGGGGGGAAAGGAGGAGAAGGGAGGGGAAAGGGGTCTTTACTCTCCACTTGAAAATATTTTGGTAATTTTAAATGAAAAAAAGTATCTACATGAACGCTAAATGTCAGTGTTAACAACGCAAGCTTTTCCAGAGAAGCAGCAAACTGGGACTGTCTTATTTCTGTGCGATAAGCCGTAATAAAACATGAGTGACAAACAAAAAAACAGGGTTTTTTTCAAACACTCAGCATATGACTTCTGTTCCTTTGTTGCACCTCCTGCTCTGACTCCACGGCACAACTGCATTTTTATCGGGATGCTGGTAGCTTTTTAAATGCAGCTTCTTTACACTTAGATCTTGCAAGTGTCTATCAGATTCCTAGGTGTAAGCTTTTGAAATAAACATAGGGGGTTTTATTTCCTTCTTCATTACTTTTTTTTCAATTCCCTTCCCTCCAGTTATTTATTCCTCTGGAGGGTAAAGGAACAGCGCAAAGGAACAAGCCCCTTGTGCATACTTCATCAAGATCTGTAGACTTGCTACTAATTACTGCAGTCACAGTTATCAACCTTACAAGCAGTTCAAAAGGATCAAGCCAGTGCTTCACTGCGAAGCTCAGCAGGTTATGCTAACCCTGCAGTTTACTGAGGCGCTGCATCACGCCACATTTTTTGGAGCCGAGAAGCACGGGAATTTTTGAAATGCTGTGTTCTGGTATCACAAGCAACCAACAGGAAAATTAGCATTGTAAAATGGCAACCTAATTTAGATAAGCACTATGTGAATCCATCTAATTTGTATACAGAGTCATTATATGGTCACAACTGAGTGACTCAAGCCTCTTTCTTTTATTTTTTATTCTCCCCCCCCCCCCCCAAATAACAGTGCTCTGGGAGTACCCTTAGTTAGTTATGCATTGCTGCTAGCTGACAGTTCACTGGCAGGCATTAAATGGCAGGAACATTATTGTTAATAGCTCAGGAATGACAGCTGTCAGTCAGGGAGGGTGGGGGGACACAGCAGCTCTGCCCTGCACCCAGGGACCCCCCAGCAGCCAGCCCCGGCGGTGCAGCCTTGCACCCCTTGCTGAGGATGCTGACCACCTCCCTGTGCTTGGGAACTTCAGCGATCCCTCAAAACTCCCCTCTGCATCGCTTACCAAGCCGCTTACCAGGTTTTTCTGCGATTTTCTGGAGCTGCCAAGGAGCTCCTCGAAGCGGTTGGCAGCCACTCTCCACTAACACAATATCTACCACGTAGATGCTTTCGTTAGCACACATCTGGGCACGGGGCAGGAGACCTCTCCGTAGCTGGCAAGGAGGGGCCACACGAACCCCTGGGCTGCATGGTTTGCAGCCAGCGAGTTCCCCTGCATCGCCCCCCAGTGCCCCCCGTTCACTGGGGCTGCTGGGCGAGCGCTTGGCACTCGCTGCACTTGGAAATACATGTGTGGAACTGCTTTATTTGCTGGCTTTGTTTTCCTGTGGACTTCTTCATAGCCAGAAATGCCAGAAGATTTTAACATCCATGCCGACAGCTTGGAAATCACCATGTTTAGTAACAGAAAGCTGAAGAGAAACTAGATAAACAGAAATACTTTCCACTTGCATACTGTCCTGGTCCATTTACATTATTCCAGACATACAGCAGATTTGTATCTATCTAGGTGCTTACACTGATTCCATCACCATGGTATCCGAGCAGCTCGCAAGTCTTTAAAAATAGAACTAATAGCATTTTCTCCTTATTTCTTCCTTTCAAGCTTTCAGGAGAAATGCTCGATTCATTTATGGCTTTTATTTATTCATTTGTTTGTGAAAGAGGCTGAGTGAAGCACATAGCTACCCTTTCATGTCAAAAAAAAAAATTTTAAAAGAATTGTCTATGTAGTTATACGAGTCCCAGTACCTGTGGGTGCTCATACATCCCTGGGGACTCTGTCTCCCCTGCCTGATCTTAGCTCCAGTGGAAGCTCTGACTGCCGCACCTTACCCCAGGTAGGATAGGGAAGTGGGGAGAAAGAGAATGAGCACTGCATAATTAAGAACAATCCTATGCAGGGCTTTAATTAGTGCAGAGATCTAGACTCAAGGAAACAGCCACTGCAACCTTGGTAGTGCATTTTTTTAATCACCTGCAAACTCAGGACAGCGTGTCTGACAGTGCACACCAGGTACAGATGAGAGGGCTTTCTGCTACTCCAAGTATCTAAACCACAGGGAAATGGCGAATCAATTTAACACTCTGAAGAAAGGTGGCTGGCACAGCACAGTGTATCACAGAAGAGACAAATGGCCTTTGGATCACTTCCTTCCCCCGCTCCTTTCTATTTTTTCCTAGGTTGGAGAAACAGATGGGAGTATTATCTGTATCTGCTCTTTTACCACCCCTCTCCATGATTTTTTTTTTTCTTAATAAGATGGCAAGAGCCTTGCAGATCTTTCAATGAGTTTCTCTTCATTCCTACAGCCTCCTGAAGGTACTCCAGGTAGAACCCTGGCCATCAGGAACGTGGATGTGACCGACAGGAATGCATCCCAACCCATGCCGAGGACACAGCGGGGCTGTCCTGGCCTCGTGGGAGCAGCACTCCTGCCTGCTGGGGGGGAAATGGGGCACGGGGGTTTTGGGGCTCGGTATGAAGAGATGAGACATTATTGCATGGGTTCCGCGAGAGGGGGGACCATTTGAAGTCCCCCTGGGGACCTGTAGGTTTTGTGTGCAACATGCCACTCTTTCCCAGCAACATGTCCCCAAACCCTCTGCTGCAGAGCTCCTCACCTACAGACCCATTACAAAACACAGCAGAACAAAGCAACAAAATACTAAGTAATGCAGAAAGGGATGACTCTGTCCCCTTTCTGTTGCCCCCTGACAGAAGGAAGCAACTTCACTATGTTCATTTTATAGCTCTCAATGAGAAGGGGAAAAAAAAAAAATACAGCAAAACTCATTAAACCAGGCAGGAAAAATTCAGTTCTTCCACTGGTATCTTCTAGGACTATGGAAATTAGAGCTGGGGAAAAAAAAAAAAAATCTTGCAGACCACCTATTCCATATCTAGGCCAATGCGGAGGAGTATTCCCCGCAGATTCCCGGCCGCTCTCTCCTGCTTACTGCAGAATAATTACAGGGAACAACGTGACTTCATGTTTCCCCAGAAGCAAGCTCTCACAACCTTCTCATATCCACGAACTTGCAGGGCTCCCAGGACAACCTTACTTGGCCTCAAATGCATCAGCAGTTCTCATTTCCAGTAATGATGTGGCTTCAGCATGAACCACCAGAAACATTTCACATCTCAGACTTCTGACCACATTCAGCACAGAAGTTAAACTCTCAGATTTATTCTGTCCCATTTTGCCACCATAATAGAGAAGGAAGAGATACTAATTAGCTCAGTGCTGTTGCAGGAATGCATGAATATTAATGCAACCATCCAAACTCATTTCACCAATTACTACTGTTACAGCAGCTCTATTACAATTCATAAACTGAGGATAGATAGGAAGATCACTCTTATTAAGAGAGTGAGAACAACTGTTAGTAGAGCTCTGTCATGCCTCAGCTGACACTAACAAGGTTAGAAACTTCTTTTTTCAGATATAAAATAATAATAAAAACTGTAAATATTTTAAGAATGAAAAAAAGTCTTCATCATTTACTAGGAAAAAATATCCCATCCAGTTTTCAGAGATGCTTTTATAGCCATGAATCAGAATAGTACGATCTATGACCTGATATTTTATTCCAGCTTAAACAGCAAGGGTCATTACCTTTCTGCTCATGTCGATCAGTTACGCTGGCTCTTTACCTGAAACATTAATGTAGACTGCCTTTCTGTTATAAAATATACACGGAGCTTCCTTCATCACAGATTGAGCTTGTGGAAGTTTGTCATCTGTTCCTAAATTCTCAAGCACGGAGCATTTAACACTGAGAAAGACAGAAAGACCCATTAAACCAATGAACTGATTCCTGATTTGGGATCTTTATTCTCCTTCTAGATTTCACATTGATACTCTCCTTTAAAGTGTTTGAGCTCAGGAAGACATCAGTATGTGAAATGGCTGATTGATTATATGACATGTTAAAGCTTAAATGCACGTTTATTATGCACGTAGCATTACATTTTTGTATTTATTTCCTTTTGTAATGTTTTTCCCCCCTCTCTGCAAACACTGCCAATACTTGGAAATTACAAAGCTAAAATCTACTGCAATTACAAAGAAATTAAACCATTTCCTGGGGAAAAAGAATCATGATATACATTTAGATTACATTATCAAGTTATACTGGTTCAGAACAATGGTAAAGCATCACTTCTCCTTCCAAACTGAAGGTGACCATTGCTTTGCAACTGTCCACCATGACGTAAATAACTTGTACCTACGCATATGTGTCATTTATTAGATTCACAGCACTATGAGATATCACCAAGTATCTCACATACAAATCAGCACGTCAAAAGTTTAACTCAAAGAAAACAAGCTTATGTGGCGGCAACATGGGCTATGGAGATGAATTTCCAGTTCGGACTGACCGCGCACTGTGACTGTGACTGAAAGTCCACCTCAGCCCCAGCGACCACCGCCAGGTATCCACAGCGCTCCGGGAGCCTCGCCACGAGCAGGGCTCTCCCTTCCCAAGCACCGTCCATGTCCCCGAACGCCCGAGCCGGCCCTTGACCGGCAGCCGTCCGCGGTGACGCCAGGGACCCCCAGCCCACCGCCCACGCCGGCTGTAAACCTGGAGGCTCGTGCAGTTCCCTCGGCAAAGGCTCGTGCTACACCATACCCTGGGCCATACACCAAGGCAAGTATTCATCTCTTCTTTATTTCCAGGGGGAGATGGGGAGCAGCGGACAGGACAAGGCAACAGCACTTCCTAGTAGATGAGTATCCATTTACTAAAAAATAGCTTTAAGAGAGATATCGCAGGGTCCTGAACAACTACATCTGACCTTGGTACTGCCAACTTTTTTACCACGGTAGACTTGACTAACTACTGAACCTATGTACCTAATGTTGTGCCAGACGCTTAACAGAGATCTTTTATATATCAGGGAAACGGCAACTCAATTTAGTAAATAGCAACACAAAACATAGGGTCTAAGCACAAATTTGCTTTCCTGTTGCTTATGATGCATAAAAGTAGGGAAAAACGAAACAAAGAAAAAACCCCACTGGTAACGATCAACGACAGAGGAAGCTGTTTTTAAAATCACACAGATCAGGCTGTTATGGACCAGATGCAAGGCTCACCGAAATTATACAGTATTTTATATCCCCTAATGGTTTGCAATTTTAGAAGAAAACAGCTTCTCTGTGAACAGCATGGAAAGATGCAAGAGCCTTTGAGAGGTTTTTTTTCTCTGCTTCCACCTGCTGGTCAGTCCATAATAATTTTCAATCAAGATGAGCACTGCAGATGGAGTTAAAAACACTTGGGAACTGATTATGGATGGGTCGTGCCTGTGGCCAAAGCCCAGTCACTGCATTGAAGCTTTGCCGACATTCATTCCCAGAGCAGCACGACGGGGCATCGAGTTGCTCTTTACTTTCTGTAAATGCAGTCTCAATATCAAGTTTTACAATTATTGTCTGAATCACAATACATTTATTCCCTTGGTGGTACTGACAAATTCCTGTGCAAATACTGGACACAGTACTACATACAACATAAAAAGAAAGTAAAACAGAAAATGTAGTCTCTGTGACAGCACCATGATTTCTACAGTAATACCAATGAGGAGGAATTTAGCAAATAATAATTATTTGGGCGAAAAACGGTCTCAACCTACTTCAGAAGGAGGTTTTTTTCCAGAAGGGACACTCACTGAAAATTGGAATAGACTCATGAAGATTGTTCCTAGAGATAATTACTATTAATGACTTTCATCCAGGATGAATATCAAATTAGAGACAAATTCTGTTGTGATGTGCGCTCAAGTACATAATTTAGAATTTTAATGTAAATCTACTGCATTTGCTAAAAATCAGATTTATCTTTTGCAGTAACCATCATCGTAAACATTTCTATGCAGTATTCTTCTACTCTTGAATAACAACCCCTGTGGATGCTGCCCAGTATGTACATATGGAAGCAATACTGATGAGACGAGACCATCTTGTTCATCTCAAATAAATGCAAACCTTATTTTTGGAGTATACAGTACTATTTTGAATAGCATTTGCTCTATCACACAGAATAAAGTATATCCTAAAATACATCTAAAGTTTGGTATTCAAAAAGGATGGGGAAACCTCTATAACACTGGGAAACCAAGAAACAAGCACCTTAGGCACACAGCAGCTCTCTGCTGGGGCATCTGTCCCGTGGCCACACAGTTGCATTTTGGTCCCCCTCTACCCAGCAGAGAGAAGTACAAGTTGAAAAATCGCTGAAAATCTGAACATCCTTTCACTTTCTGAAATACATGCTGTAGGTGGTCACCAACCCATGCTGAGCTGGGTTAGGGGACCGAACACCTAACACTTCCGTGTAGATCGCAGCCCTCCCACTTCCTCGAGCTCCTGTGTCCAGCACAGGCTCGGATCTGAGGAGGTTCGGAACCATCACCTGAACGTCCCACCACGACAGAGCTGCTCATGGCCAGGCGATGCCCAGGGCAGCAAACTCTCTCCTGCACATGGAGAACGGAGACCTGTCCCAGCCAGACCCGGCAAGGCTCCCTCCAGCACCGCGGGCCTTCAGCTCTGCCTCGAGACAACCGACGGAGAAACACTCACGATGCCTTGACACCAAGTGACTGGCTTCACTGAGACTTATGAACTATTTATACAGGTCCTTTGCCAAGTGTGTTTCTGTACAAGATTGGAAAGCATCAAAAACAAGTAAGTTATGTGCTTCAGCTATTCACACGGGCCTTTCTCACTCTCTGCATTAATAATTTAATGAAATTGTGACATTCTGAAGTGGTCTTTTCACATTACCACACTTACTTTGTTTTGAAATAACACTTAGCAGTACTTTTTGCTCCTTTTTGACTGTATATGTATGTGGCATGTCACAAGGTCAGAATGAGCCCTGTCATACCCTTCAAGCAGCAGCTTTCATTTGCTTCCCGCTTTTTATTTTTCTTTTTTTAAATAAAGTGCCTCTCACAAATATTGTTTATATCACCCCAAATACAAAGGACATCAGTTCCACCACAAATGGCACTATGCAGAAGCATCGTAGGAGGCAGCATCAGTAGTAGCCAAGGGTAAGGATAAGATGGAGTTTGAGTTTCTCTTGTTTTGGTGAACCCGACCAAACTAGCAGATCTCCAAGAAGCAGCTATTGATAAATACAATACCATCAACTGTGCTTACATCAGGGTGGGAGTGCGCATGCCCCCAGCTATGATGTGCATTCGCAGGCCCAATGTACAATAGCTAACACAAAGAATAATGATGGCCTTTCACAGAAATTGCAATTTCCTTGTCATCCAACAAGACAAAATCATTTGCATCTTCACGTAAGGAATTATACCCAAATACCGGTTTTCAAACGGAAATTGCCAGTCCAGCAGTTGGAGCAGTAGGTGAAATACTGGGGAAATGCTCAGGTCCCTAAGCTGTCTGATTTGGAACAAGCAGAGAGGAGCAGCTCATGGTGCATGAAGTGGAGAGGACAAGGAGCAGAGCTTCCCAGGCCAGGTTGGAAAAACAAATTTGTTTCTCACTCATCTTATTCATCAAAGCTGCAGCAGTACTAATAGGATAAAATAGAACAAGTGTTCAACAACAGTAAACCAGCCATATTTAGACCAAGAAACGGTACCGAAAATGTTCCAAGCTGCTTTATAGCTAACTGTATCCTTTGTCATGGCTCCTTTTATGTCCCTCTTTCCCACTGAGGAGCAGGTCTTTGGTTTCTTCCCCTCAAGGCCTGTTAAGCTTTTCTTTTTCTAGGTTTATCTTTAAAGATATTGCCTATATTTCCAAGCCTTTCATATTTCTCTGTTACATATCCCTGCTCCATCTGGCACTTGCAACACCTTCCAATTTAGATTCATCTGGAATGAATCCAGCCACAGCTTCAGAAATACTGAAACAGATGCTTTAAACAATGTCTCTTCCACCTTTTGCTCTGATGGAAAAGAAGGGAACTGTCAGACCTTCCTGCCCTCTCCTCTGCAAAGGAGCGCTTCAGACTCCCGAGTCCGTAGCTCTCACCAAGACTGCTGGAGAAAAGAGCACTTTCAGGCTGTCATGGCTATTTGGGTGGCTCTGGGCACAGGCACCGAGTGAGCCCCACAGGTCCTGGGCGGCTCCTGGTTTCCTCCATACAACCTCACTCCAAATCCACACCACATCCTCACTCGCCTGTAAACAAAACCCCATGCTCGCTCCAGTTATCTGCTGCCACCATCTCTCTCTCCATCTCTGCCAGCTGCCTGCAGCTATATTGTCTTCTCCTCCTTCACCACATCCATTGCCAAGTGGCCCGAGTGCCGCCAGGCAGGTCAGTCCCCCACCCCTGAGCTACCTCCCGATGCTCTGCTGCCTCAGGTGCTGCAGCCGGTGCTGGGGATGGCAGCGAGGTGTCACAGGGACCCTTCTTGATTTTCAAGTACCCCTGAACTGCAGGGAGTGAGGCAGTGGCTTACCTCCAGAGTCCAGTACCCAGAGACATGAGGAGGAGGAGGAGGAGGAGTGACTCCGGGCCGTGCCGAGGTGCCATGCCACCTCCGCAGATGCTCAACCCAAACCCAGTGTGAGCCCTGTGACACACTGGTACTTGCGGGTTGTTTCCACGTCCTTGGCAGCACCCGTCTGCCTCCAGTCCTGTCCCGACTCTTCCCAGCAAGGCTGCTTTACTCCTGAGGAGCTCTGGGATTTACAGATCTTTAACCACCTCTGATGCTGCTGGCACAACATGTATATACATACACCCGGGAATGTTTAATTATCAGAGGCATCAGGCACATAGACTTCAGCTCCACATTCACAACTACCTACTCAGTATATATGCCACACATTTATTTAACCGACTCCATTTTCTTCTTTGTTTTCTTTTCATCTTCATGATTATTGCCTATCATTCAGGAGGAAGTTACATCCATAATTCAAAACAGAGCTTCAAAACTGGCTCCTGTTTATAATGAGGGTGTAGTGTAGCATTGATCTTGCTTCTTGTATGCTGTAATAAATATAAATCAAACTCAATCCTTCCCATTTTTAAATGCAAACCTATCATCAAATAGCCAGCCTTATTTTAAGGTTTTCCAAGTGTTGCTAATTTTTCAAGTATGTATAGAAACTAATTCTTTATCCCCCCTGCAGCTTAAATACAAGCTGAACCTAATCTGTAACTGGTTTCAGACTGTACCTCGGATGCTGTAGAGGATGAAATTACCCACCTTCACACAGAGCATCTTCAGGAGTGGGACTGCTTTGAATTGGAGTGGTTTGGTGCAAACTGGGACATACAGGCTGCACAAGGGCCTAGCTGGGCAAGATTTCACAATTAGGAACCCCTCAAGTTTCTCCAGAAACATGCCACTCTGCAAGGACTTCTCCAGCAACCAGCCCTCGCAGAGAGCTTGTTAAGCAGACATGCCACCTGAGAATATGAAATGTCTATGACCGCTTATAATATGACCGCAGATAATAGAGTGGTTTTAATTGCTGAAACTATCAAAAAGCATTTGCTCTTTTTTGAAAGGATCACAAAGAAAGCTAGAGCATAAAATTAGCAGGAAAATTAACAGTAGTCAAAAATGTAGAAAGATTCCCTGCTGCCTGAATGGATGCAGGAGCTGGATGTCCCCCATGGGATGCTCTAGAGCACCAGGAGGTCAAGCCCACCTTCCCTTCAGCACCCACCCAGACCTAAAAAAAAAAAAAAAAAAAAAAAAAAAATCACCCTCACACCTGATTGCAAGACCACTGCAGCCATTCTCATTAAGTAAATTATTATTTATCCTCATTTTTTAGTGGTCACAGGACCTCGGAGCATCTGTAAGGTGTGGGAGCCATCATGCCACCCTGGCCCCAGCCAGCCTAGGGGGCTGACACTGGCACCGACCCCCGTCCTCAAAAGAGCTTGGTGACAACTGGCAAGTTGCACTGGGCCGATCCCAGCCCTGATCCCACTCCTGACCCCATGCTGGCAGACTCGGCAGGAAGGCCAGGGCTGACCCCCCCTTGCAGGGAAGAGTCAAACCTGTTCAAGAACACTTTAGGTATTTATTTCATCTCTGACATGGTCTCACTGAAGCCATTAATTTGCCATCTTTCCTAGTCACTAACACGAGTTTGTTCAGCAAACAAAGTGAAATATGGCATCTATAACAAACCCCTGTCATTTCAGAGTGTCAGGAGGGAGGCATGGCTAATCCGTCTCGTGGATGCCTGCACCCAGGCTGCGAGGAGAAAGCCAGCAACGGAAAACCACGGCTCTTATCCGAGCATCAACGTGCCCGAAGGTACAGGGGTGCCCACCTGCTAAAATCAGAGGCTGTATGCAGCAGCTAATTGTGCAAGATGTGTGAATGAGGCATTGTGCATTTAAATGCTGAATTAAGCTTTGAGAACAGAAAACCATATTTTGTTTACAGCACAAGACAAAGCTGCTGTAAAAACCCTCCTTCAAAAAAGTTATATCAGAAAATGCCTTACACGTAATTAAGTGATACAGTTAATAAAAACCAAGTATCAAAGGGAAGGGAAAATAAAGGTTTGAAGGCAAAGAAAAAGATGTTTTCAGATCTGATTTGAAAATGATGTTGCACAAACGAGAAAGCAAATTTAACAATATTATTGTACTCTATCATTAGGAGAAAATGAGAACAAACTACTTATCACTAAACTGCATGTTTTAAACAAAAAACCACTTAAAGCAAAACACGTGGTTGATATCAAGACCATAAAAGCTGGGTTATTCACAACAAACCAGACTGAAAGAAGGTTTTAGCCAAGACGTCCTGTTTTACATGCCGCGTTTCAAAACTGCCAGGTGTCCTGGCTGGCAGGGGGAGCACAAGGGGGTCCCACCACGGGAAGGGGAAGGCAGCGTCTGCACTTCTGAACCAAGCAAGAGGGCACCCACAGAGGCCATTTCAGGCAGAGATTTTATTCCCAGGAAATCCCTTGGTCAAAGGTGTAAGATCCCAGCGAGAGCTTGCCGAGCAGTGGCATCGCTGCTGTGCTGCTGCAGCCCCAGGTTAAACCCAGTCACGGGTCCTGGGACATCCCCGAGCGGGCTCGGATCTCACCTGGTATCTCACGTGCTTCAGGAAATGGCAATGGAAGTGAGCTGATGCTTGTCATAAAATTTTATTGTTTCAATATAAAAAATGTGCAAGTCAGCTTTTGCTGTCCACCAACTTGCTTTGTGACTGATCTGCACCGTGTTTACCTTAACATAATGTACTGTCTCCTGGGAAATAAACAAGTTGTATAAGTTAAACAGCATTTTTCTACTCAGGCTCTGAATGCATGGTTCCCTCATCAGACCTGTGGACTGAGGACAGTCTGTCCCCTAAATTCTCACTGCAGGATAAGAAATGAGATGCATTTGCAAACACATAATTTGCTCTTGTACAAACAAAGGAATATAAAAAGTTAGCAAGGTGAGTTGCCAAAAATCTCCATTTGGTACCAATTCTCTCTGCTCGATAAATTTAATAAGCCAATAAACCTCTTTTATTACAGTGTCACACTACTATTTCCCTCAAAACTCAGCGAGGTACGAGGTTGCACTTGCCCCCATAAGCACCACTAGACACCAGCTTCAGATTCAGTCATTTCCAGCCCAGATTTAGATTAAGTAGAAATTTAAAAATAATTCCAATACATAAAAAAAATATTAAGTTCTCAAAATGATTCTGTTCATATGGTGGCTGAACTAGTCTTTCAAAATTTACCATTACCACTGAAGTACCAGAAAGACAACTAATACCCAAATTACTTAGACACACTCAAAGCACCTTGAGAAATCAGGGTTTATACACATAAGAATCACACTGAAGTTCACTGCAACGAATCATGCAAAATTAAACATGTGCTCAGCCACTTGACTGAACCAAACCCATAGCTGTAATTATATCAAGTATTTGGCTACTCTACCCTACGCAATTTGAAGAAAACCAGTGGCGGTCCCTGGCTGAGATTCTGTTGTAGGTGGGGGAAAGCTAAGTAAGAACAGAAATGAAATTTTAAAAATTAGCAGCACGCACAGCTCAGGATGCTACTATCCCATTACTCCTGGGGGGAAATAGGAGATATTCCTTGGCAGGGGGAATGGGAGACCAACAAGCAGCCAGTTGGTCCGGGAATAGATACGCAGCATCCTGGGCTGGCAGTGGCCGGGACCAGCAGCTGGTCTCTCTGCTCTGTCCGTCCACCAGTTGCTTTCACCTGGTTCGTTCCAGGGCCAGGGCCAGACCCCACACATCCCACAGGAGCAGGGCTCTGGCTGTCACGTTTAAGTCACTATCCACCCTCCTCATCCCTTACGCTCGTATGCGGAGCTGGGCACTGATGCTGAAAAATGCAGAAGATACTCTCCCTGCTGCAGAACATTCATAATGTAACGCAGGGAAAGCCAACTACTGAACTGGTTTACAAAATCAGTGGCTTAACTCTGCCAGCTATGCCAGGGAAAGCAGGAATGCTTGAACACACAAGCTTTAAGATATCACGTCAGAATAAGAGGAGGCTTTTGATATATATTTAATTGCAAAACTCAAAGAAAATCCAGAAGCAACCTGAGGTGAACAACTGAGATGAGAGATTCAGCTAGGAGGGCTCAGGGAAATGCAAAGAATTGCACATTTTCCCCCAGCTGAATCCTTTAGACAACACTTCAAACAAGGAACACAAATCTAGAGGTGGAAGTGGCTGCTCAGCACTCTGACAGTCCTGGGCAAGGTGTGCAGCCTGAAAAATTCAATGCCTTAACAACTGGAAGAGTATTATGTATTATCATGTATGTTTTCAAAGCAAGATTAAAAAAAAAAAAAGAAAAAAGAAAAGCAGCAAAGCCTTAAGAAGGTGATGCTTTCTCCAGGTCTAATTGTGGGAATGCTGAAAATTTACGCTACCTCACTTTTAGCATCCAAAAAATAGTAGCCACAGCCAGCAGTAGATTAAGCAGTAAAACTGGTAAAAAGAGTATGTGCTACAGATTTCTGGCACCAGTGAACAGACTGGATGGATTCACAAATCTGGGAGGACTTTCTCATTGACTTTTCCCTGAAAATTGTGGCAACGTTATTTTTTTTCTCCTGAGTATTTTCTTATTTTTTTAAACCTCTAACTCCGGAAAGGAGGAGGATTTTTTTCCTCCAACAGGCAAACTTGATACAGGTCATCTCCATCTGCATTAAACCTACTAGAAAAATACCATCACAGCTGAGACACCCTGAAATGGCCAGCTGAAAACAGGAATGCCACCTCCACAGTGCATCTGACCACTGCAGAGCTGTAAAACATTCAGTAATTATTCTTCTCCCTGGAAGCAGCAACTTCATCATGACCTCTGGTTCATCAACAAGGATGCCATGCGATGGAAAAACAAAGGCACTAGTTATGCAAGCGCTTCTGCAATTTTACACTTGTGTGATATGTTTTCACTGATGCTTATTGGGACAGGCACTGTCTTACTCATTTGTGCTCAAGAGATCACCCTGCAGAGCAGCTCACTCCAGTCCTGCTGCAGTTCCTAATAAATAATGCCTCACTCCTCTACTGCATACAGGGGGAAACGTGAAAGGCGCTGAAGTTGAATAGCTGGTGAGGTAAATGGAAAACTGGCAAAACTTGTCTGGTTTGTCTTAAAACACAGCAGCTGTGCCAGATGTGTTTCTGCACTGGAGCCAATCCTGAGCCCCTCAACTGAGGGTGCCAAAATACAAGACTGATATTAGAAGATGAGGACAAGGCCAGGTCTGATGGGGCTTTGAGCAACCTGGTCTGGTGGGAGGTGTCCCTGCCCATGGAAGGGGGTTGGAACTAGATGATCATTAAGGTCCCTTCGAACCCAAACCATTCTATGACAGCCATATGTCTCGTCCTTTAGCACATTATACCCAAGCTGGTTTTTTACATCACCTTGAAAGATACTGCATGTATGTTATGATTACCTATGCACAGACTATCCCTTGGGCGCTGTTACTTTCAAGGTTCCCATCCTCACAGCATCACTGCATGCACAATCGCTTCCATGCATTTATCCCATATTTCTACCAACTGGATAGGTAATGGAGACCCAAAGGAAAGGCATGGTGAGCCACTTGCCATGAGAACAGGGAATTGCAGTTGAACAGCATCACTTGCCCCTGCTCCATTTTTCACTTCACCTCCAGATTCCAGAAGCAGCTGGTCTCTGTATTGAGTTAAAATCCCAGCTCCCTTTTATTCTCCTGTTCTATTAAGCAGAGGTTCATGCCATCCCTCCCAGTCCAGCCCTAGCTCTCCGAAGGCACCTGCCAGCGGAAATAGAGCCCGAGAGTTGCGAACTGCTGCGTGCAGGTACCCAGCGCCAGGACCTGGCATGGCTGAAGACTTCTTTTAATTAAGAAAACCAATCCAACTGTTTTCAAAACAAAAGCAATGCACTGGGTGATCTCCTGCTAAGGGGCTGCCCTACAGTGACAAACAGGGGGAAGCGGGGGGAGTTTCTACAGCACATGCAGGTGTGGCTCACCTAACCGTGGAACAACGCGCATTTAGGAAAAGAAAACAGAAAGAAAGAAAGAATAAGAAACCATTTAGAAAGAGGCTCCTACACTGTTTTGAAGACATGAAATGTAACTTCATTTGTAAAGGCACCAAGACAGGACTGCAGCTGGTGTCAGGCAAATACAACATGTAACAGACTTCAGTGCCCGTGAGAGCAGAAGTGCTGTCCTGGGTTTTAGACAGGCTGCTGCGCTCCCCAAAGGTAAAGAGTTGAAAATACTTTGGCACATAATGTGACTGAGATCTTGGCTGTGTGCTCACTGATTCAGAACAAACCCACCCAAATCTCCATCGAAGGATAAATTATGTCACAGTTGAGAACAGATGCTTGACTGTACAGTGACAAAAGCTATAAATACATTATGGCTGCATATTATATAAACATACACACTTGTGAGCATTATGCACTGCAAGACACAGCTCAGCCTGAAGCCACAGAGAAACTAAGGGACTAATGACTCCGAGGACTCGGAAGAAGAGCCCAGCTCAGAACACACTGCAAAAGCAAAAGCTTGTTCTGAAACGCTGGGATCTTTGCTTGACAAACCCTGTATTTTACAGTAAAAATTTAACTACATCAATTCACATAGTCTTTTTTTTCCACTCACGTAGGGGTTTTTTTTGGCTAGTGAAGTTTTTCCTCTGAAACTTAGACAATAAAATAATTCCATTGTTGAGCAATGTTTCTCATTTACGGATCTCAAAGCACTGAAGGAATTCATGAGAGCATTTTCCAACAATGAAAAACTGTTTTGAATAAACTCACACAAACCCAAAACAAGCAGGGTCAAACAGGAACAGGAATCCATGCGTGACAGCAAATGACAAAGGAGGAAAAAATAACAGGTTTGAGGGAATAATTACCTCCCTCTAGTCTTGACCCACACAGGCAGCAGAGTCTGCCCTGACGCTGTAGGGTGATGGTCTCATCACCACAGCCCCGGGTGAGGTTAACGCAGGGGGCTGGTGGGACCGTGCTGGGGACACCAGGGACAGAAGATGCCCACAGTGCAGCCGGGGTCCCTTGCTTGCTAAGTGCTAGCCCACGCTCACCACCTGGTTCAGGCTTAAAAAGCTGAGAAGGAGAAAGGTGAGAACAGGCAAGGAAATCCCCTGCTCTGCGCTTGAGCCTGATCCTGCACGTCTGCTCCGAGCACCTGAAGCGCCAGCGCGTGGCAAGCCCCGCAGCAGGAAAGCAGAGCTCTTGGGTATCTCAGTCACCTGCTGCACAAGGAAATACTTTAGAAATCTGCCCCTTGGACACTTCAGCTCCCTGCCTGCAAAACTAGGCAGAACAGCAGACGCTGCACTGTGCCACTGAAGACAGGAGCTCACGGAAAAAGAAGGAGTTGCTCACGGAAAAAGAAGGAGTTGCTCTAATACTACAGAGATGGGCAAAACTGGGAGGCGGTGGCTACAGGTGCATGCAAGAAAGACAACGCATACATTAAAATACATTTTCCTGAAAGATCAGGATCTCTTGTTTAGAATATAAATAGCATAAAACCATCCTCCTGTGAACTACATAATGCTAAGGTGGAGAGGAAAGCTGGAATCAGAGAAAGCCTCCTAAAGAAAGCTGTCTCTGCCCCTGTTCTTCCTCCCCCCCACCCCACCCCCCAATTATTTTTGAGTTGGGGGTCAAACAAACAGGAGATGCAATCTTTGTTTAAGAGAGAATAAGCTTTATCTTGCCTCCAGGAAATACATATTAAAATTTAATTCTCAGATATCTTTTACAGATTACAGAGTTAATTGGATTGAATTCATTTAGTTTTCAAACCATTAAATAAAGTTTTTTATTGATTTACAGATTATAGGTTGATATATCACAGCAAAGCTCCTTCCTGTTTTATTATTCCCCTAGAATCCTTTTTAAAATATTATTCAGTGTGAAATCAATAGCTACCCTTGCAAAGGAAAAACATAGATATGAAAAGGTTCCTAAATGCAAGCTTTAAACCTGTGGGTGAATCTTACCCAAAGCACTACAAAAACATTTTGATACCATCCAAGTGCACGGAAGGGATGTGCTGCCATTCCCAAGGCCCCGGAGGCTGCCAGCACGATGGAGACCCTCGCGAGGGGGAATGGGAGGTGGAGGAGCAGAGTGCTTCGACATGTCAGCAGCACCTCAGCAGAATGAAAACCCACAGCTACATTCATGAAAATGGGACATTTTGATTTCAAAACACTTGACCAAAACACCTCTTTAATTTGCACTCTCTCATAATTTCACTTCCCACAATAACTTTTTTTTCCGATGTGAAAAAGATGATAAATAGCTAGAAGCCTTTTTCATTTACAAAACAAAACGCACCTAAGGTTTTTGTTCACTGGTTTTTGTATCCATTTTGATGATATTTTTTATATGGCTTTCAAGTAAGAGTGGATTAGTTTAGAAAGGCATGACATTTTCTACAGAAAGTGGAAAATATATCAAACATGATAATTATGTTGTAAAGAATGCATTTTAAAAATCATTCCTCAACACATTTTTTTCCAAAAGCTTTAACCAGTTCAACAGCTGATGAGTCATCAGTCTACTTGAAGATGCTCAAGAATGACTAATTTAAATTTTAAACGTAAAAATACGAGGGTTACATACTTCGAGATGCAGGCCACATTCACCTCTAACGAGATCTTAGATGAGAGTGAAGTAAGAAAACAATTTCTGCTACAGATTAGATGGAAGGCATTTTTCCTCGCTGCTGGGAAGCTCCTGGGGCTGTACATCCCTGCGCCCAGGCCCTCTCTTCCATGCTCACCCATGTGCACTTTAATCCTGTTGCAACACACAGCAATCGATAAGCAGATTGCTGAGAAAATTACAGCATTTTGCATTGGTGCTTTTACGGATTAATCCATGAAGACAGGCAGTACTGCCAGCTTTTGCAGATGAACAGCATCTGAACAGCGGCTTAGCAGAGGACCAGCCCTCTTCAACAAGTGGTAAGTGCATCCCACAGTCCGTATGGGATGCTGGGAGTCCGGGGGCACCAGGAGGAGGCGAAGACATGATCATGGGGTTAGCAAATAAAACTCTGTCAGTTAAGAGTCACACTTCTTTTCTCCATCATCAAGGAAAAAGTTAGTTAATAAAATCAGTAGATCTGTTATTAGATTCAGCTCCAGTCACTTTGACTGTTCAGGCAGTGATACTCCTACTGGGAGCACGCAGGGTGGAGGGAATAAATAAATAGCTAATTTTTTACCCACTTAGCTCTCATACCTAACAATGTGTGCCTAGCGAGTCAGAGAAGATTGAAATATATGAACCTGTGTCAGAGCTTTTTTAATATTCCCAGAGCTGAGCTCAGGAGATCTGCTCCTCCTGGGATGACAGATTTATCATGGGCAACAAAATACGATTTAAATACTTTCACGGCAGAAAAGTTATACAGTATAAAACTTCAATATTTCTGATCTACCCTTTCTTAATCACATTTTTTTAATATCTGTGAAGAAAGAACATATTTGTGTTATTGTTTTAGATCTGAAAGACTGAGACAAGCCATTGGCATAACTGAAGATCTGCAACAGAGGACAGCTTTGCTGGAGCTTCGTGGGTGCCTCCCTCCCTCCCATCAGGGCCCTGTGCCCTCACCCATCCCCTAATAAATCACTTTCCTCCAGCTGTTTTATGCTATTTTCAATAACAACTGCCTCTAACCTTTGTTATAGTAATGTAAGACTGGCTGGACTTGCCAAACACCATAGGAAGACATCAGTGACGAGGCACCTGATTTGTGAAAAAAAAAAAAAACCCTACATATAAATATACATTTTAAGATTAAATTGAACGAGATTCCCCCCCCCGGTGAGCTACCTATACACTGCCAGTTACCAGAAGTATTTATTCATGCTGTCAGCATGTTACTCTTTGTAACTTGCCACAATACAGCATTTCATCACCTTATGCAACAGTACCAGGATTAAGATCATTATTACTGGCTTATCCAGGTTTCGCCCCTCTTGCTCATGTGTAAAACCGTGATTTTGCTTTCCTTTGCCAGACCGGGTGCTCAGTGCCCCTGCATAAACGGGTTATGATAATGCAGTATCTGCTGCTTTGACAGACCTTCTCCTCAAGCACAGCAACTCCACCGACTGCAGAGCTGTCCCTCGCTGGCCTGGCAGGTCCTGGTTATTCACAAATTCTTGTTCTTTAGGAGATGAACTCATCTCCACAGCTTTTGTCTGTCTCCTCCATGTATTATACTTATCTACAGATGCTGACACTCAGCAGCTCAGCTGCACCTACCATGTCATAATCTTGCTTATTTACTGTTTGCAGTTAATCACTACTTTTTCTGTATTCTGCTTGGATTTTTGCAGGTTTTATGTTACTTCTATGTGCTTGCTTTTATTTAAACAAGCCTAAAATTGTCCCTCCTGCTTCTCCCCAAAACATACGCCAGTGAGCCCTTTTCTTTCCCCATGGTAGCTGCCCGTTTCATCTTTTCATTTACCTTAGTGCTTTTGCTTTGCTGGTTTCATCCAACTTCAGAGCCCTCCAGCGCTCCTTTTCTCATGCTGCCCAATACAGGTGTTTTGTGTTTGTGTGGCCGGGTTTTCGGCAGCGGGGAGTGGGCCGCGGGGGTGGCTCCTGTGAGGAGCTGCTGGAAGCTCCCCCGGCTCCAGCCGGACCCGCCGCTGGCCCAGGCCAAGCCCCTCAGGGAGAACAGGTTTCGGAAGGGGAACAGCCGGTGAGTGGGGGATTGGGATGCGAGAGGAGCCCCTCTGCGGATCCCGAGGGCAGGGAAGGAGGAGGGGGTGCCCCCGCAGCCCGTGGTGAGGCGGCAGGCTGTGCCCCCAGCCCAGGGAGGGCAGCGGGGGA
>JAVJGG010000037.1:23269085-23285155 GCA_035590195.1 Aviceda cuculoides | reverse complement strand
AGGGAATGTCAGTTTTCTACTCAGAATGGTTTATTTTATATTTTCAGACAAGCATTTAAAGAGATATTATACAGATGCTAGTCTGTAGCAAGCTCATCACACTCTCTCCAGTGTTTGATGCTGTCCTACTTTAAGGATCCTCCACATGCTGCTGTGCTACACAGAGACTATATTAAGCATATACATGCATAAATGCTCTCTATAATGTCTGGGTGCCTTTGAATTAAACAAGTGGTAAAAAAAATACAAAATAGGGCACACAGACTGACAAAATTATCCACATCAGTTGGGGCAAGAAGCCTCAGATTATCTCATTGATTAAAATCATATCCTTCTTCATGCTGATCAAACAGATAATGCACCTTATTTATTTTAAAACAACTAACTATGCTAAGTAGTACCTGCTGAAATTGAGGTTTCATGATGAAATTAATGCTATTCGCTCTTTGAAACAGGAGGAAGGTGCTGTCTGGGGATCCAGAAAAAACATTTAACTTGGAATTCATAAATAATTCCCTGATACCAATAAGCTCAATAGCAAGCTCTTGTTAAATGCCAGGCTAAGTCCTTTAAAACAACAAAAGAAAACTTCAGTGGTATTTAGGTACCAACATCTAAGACTGCATGGCTGAAAATCCTCTTTCAGCTACCACCTAATCCTGGAGACATGTTTGTGGGTTTCCGTTGTGAAGTTCCCCGAGCTGCTCGAGCCAGAGCCCTCCCAAGCAATGGAGCGGTGGCTGGAGCACCCAGTTGGGAGGCAAGAGCCCTGCGCCCACTCCCAGGCTGTGGGGGCATTCAGCATGCCAGCACCTTCCACGCTTGCATTAAACTTGTGCCACTCGCCCAAAATAACCACGTATCCACTGATAACAGAGAACATGAAAGGCAGCGAGACATTAAGACTGGAAAACAGCGTGCTCACCTCGCTGGAGAAATATGAGGTCCTATTCTCTGCCCACAAGCCACTTCTGTATCAAGCAGTCACTGGATAGAAAGAGCACCCCCATTTACCATGCAGGTGTGCCCCATCCTGCCCCATGGTCCAAGCTCCCCATGGGAGCACCACGGGCATCCCAGCTACCAAGAATTTCACCGCCGAGCCTAAGCATTAGTTGTGTGACGCTGATTTCGTAAATGCCCGGGTCCTTTCTCGGATCTGGTGCTCGGAGCAAAGCAGCTCTCACACTGAGTGTCCTGACGGACTGCAGCCAAAGCAACCTCCCTGTTGAGCCAGAGCCCACTAGAAAGAGCGATGACACTTTTATACACTTCATCAGTTGCGAACCAGATAATTTTTTTCTTGTGAAGTTAGAATTCGCTAAGTAAAACTATAATCATCATTAGCTTTTTTCATCATTTATAAACCTAAATACCTGCTACCAGGCAATCCATGAACAGACCCCTGTCTCCTGATAGGCCAGGATCAGTATTTCCTCCCTTCAGTAGAGGGGCCTAAGTGACATAAACCAACTTCATCTTTAGAAGAACGAAGAGTTATCTAGACTTGGCTGCTAAAGTAGAGCTGCACACAATATTTAGTTCTCCCTCTCAAGCTCAAGTGCAAAAGCAGAAGGATTTTGCTCTGTAGCCATCCTAAAAGTCAAGATCACCAAACATTTCTAAGAGAAGCAATTCAGTATATCAGTTTAATGGAGGAAATGGGGAAAAAAAGAAAAAACAATGACTGGTAGCCATAAAATTCTGTAGATCAAATGTCAAAGAGTAATTAAAAGAAAAGAGGATTTCTATGGACCTGAATGCATAATTAGGAAGGGAGCTACTGTTGAAGTGACACTGCTTAATAATCTCATTGTAAAAACTGACAAAAGTTGCATTCAGGGGAATGATTTTTTAATTATTTAGAATTGGTAGTTTGAAAATGAAATGGAAAATGGGTGCTTATACTGTTAAATGCTGCTAATGCACAAGTCTCCTGAACGAAAAAGCCTCTCAATTAAAATACTTGCAATATAATGCCATTACTTATTGGCTGAAATGCATTTTGTACTGCCATTCTCTTTGAAAATGCAATTGTTCACTGAATTGGGAAATTAACAGCCAAATCCAGGGAAGTTCTGTGCTCTCTCCTCCTACAAAGCAAACTCCCAGGGCTTCACTGGTTTTGCATAATGCTCCAAACAGAGCTAGATTTTTAAGATGGACCATGATACACATCCTCTGCCCCACCCATATTATGTGAAAAGAATAAACAAGTGATGGGAAATTGAAGGATTTTGTTACAATATACAGTTTTCAGAATAGGAATCAAGTGCAACAGTGGACCTCAGCACGTGGCCAGAAAGGCTTTTTCCCCCAGTAAGTTTACAAGGCAACCATATTGCAAATAAAAGCTGCCCTTCTAGCAAGTCCACGTGGACTGCAGAGGTGGCGACGACTGCATTGCTGTCTTGTCTCGTCACGGGCAGAAAGGTCTGCAGCGCATGTTGCCACTTCCACATCTCCAGAGAAAGCAAATTGCTTTAAAACACTTAAAACAGCTGCTAGGAGATGCAGAAATACAGACAAGGAATGGCACAGGCTTTATCTTGACTAGTGTTAGATTTGTCACCTGTGGGTGAGCGAGGTTCCCTCAACAGTCAGTGGGAAAAATGAGGTGGGTCCAGGGGCACGTTTCTTTTAGATGTCTAGTTGAGGATGAAGTGCCTACATCCTACAAGGGCCTGGAGAAGTCCACTCACTATAGATGAAGAACACTGTCCTTTTAAACTCAGAGAAAAGAAACAGGAAGGGTAAGTCCTTGTTCTTTCCTGATCCTTGGCTCTGGAGCATCGGGAACATGATGGACTATGACCTTGGCTCACCCCACCACACTCGGCAGGAGCCCAAGTCCTCAGTCCACCCGAGAAAGATTAAATGGAGAAGGATACAGCTGGACGCAAGACATAGCGAGAGTCTGCCTGATGGTAGTGCTAGGATTTTTGCAGAATAAGGGGAGGAAGAGGTACCTTAACCTACACTTCATTTTAAAATCCACGTTTAATTCAGTGCATGCACTCTGTGTTCAAATTCTGCTGGCATTAAGCACTGGGGTAGAACAGCTTTTTCTTGATCTGGCACCCAAATGCACATCACATGCAAACACGTTCTATTTTACTTAACACTGTAGGGCAAAAGGTCAGATGCAACTCCATGGGTAACCAGGAAAACACCTCAAAGAGTTGGTGACTACCCCATGGAGCCCAGTCACTTCAGTTCACATCCAGGGAGCTGCTCACTCCCAGCCCAGGGAATATCAGCTCAGCTCCGTATTTTCTCAGCAGACTGCACACCTGAAACCCAAAACCGAGCCGAGCCTCACTGTCAGATGTACTTCTTCCCCTTGCACTAAATCATAGATGTTAGATGATTCCAAGATAGAAGTGTTAATTATTAATAGAAATCATCTGAATTGATTTTCAATTACAGAATATTATTTTCTATTACATTGCAATAAGACTGCAGGAATTCCATTAAATTCAAAATGAGGATCATCAATTTCCATTAAGACACATGTAAACTAAATACATTATATCTTTGTTGAAGCCAATGATTTCCATTATCCCTTTCCATTAATTTCCATTCATTTGAAGTGACTCCATTTGAAACAGGCTTTAACGACTTGATGGCTTATCAGTATTCTAGGCTCTCTAATTTGACAGGGACATACCCTAGCTGCTGTCACCTGCTCCTGCACATTCACGAGTTGAAAGCCTCTATTGAACTTCACGACTGACTGCAGCAGGCAGCCAACGACTTCAGACAGTCGTCCAAAGACAACCGCCACTTCTCCCTGCATCAAACCTGCCTTCCAAAACCTGACACATTAAAATTGACCAGCTGGGTTTCTTCCTCCTGATTAAAAAGGAAGGGTGGAAAAAATGCCCTTTTTTTTCCCAAAGCTTATTTCTCTTTTGACCATTTCTGGGGTTGAACTAAACCCACTGATACCAGCACCATTCCAGTGATCGAGACAATTCAAGCAGGGAGAGGATTTTCCCTGAAAGCTGCATAACAATGTATGTTTGTAATACTGCTGAAAGGGAGGTACAACACAGGGAAGCAGTTTGCTGATCAAATGCCAGCCAAATGATTCTTCACCTTCTACAAAATATGATTTGGAAAGTTAAAACCAGAATCTGCCTTTAAAGAGGAGGAAATATCTTCTACACACACCATTTTGTAAATGAGGTTATTTCTCTACAAATGTGCCCTCACTTGTATCCTTAGAAGAGCGTGGGTACAAGTGTAACGCTGTTCTAACATTAAGTATCATTTTAATTTCCAAGTGTTTCTCATAAGTACCCACCAGTAAATACATAAGACATCTCCCTTGTGAAAGATTCCTGCAATGACAAGGTTTCTGGTAAATCTTAATCATGCTTCATTAATACTAGAGAAAATCACAGGCTGGACTCCTTATTGGTGCCAAGTCCCATCACGGTGGATATTCATTCTTGCCGGTTTAAATGAAAATACTTTTGGAATAGGTCAGATACGGAAGGATAGCAAAGTCCGAGAACATGAAAATGCAGGGGGTGGGGGTGTTGTAATTTCACTTCAATGATATGCTTTTAAATGTACCGTATATGGCCTGACTCCTGGCCCATCCCCAGATTAAAGTACAAATACTGAAACCTGACATGGGATGCTTTAAGTCTCAGCTTCCCCTTTCCTTCCTAGCTCATGAAGAAACGCATGATTTTTATTTTTATTCCATACTTTGATCATCCTCAAGCTGCAAGAGCGAGGACAAGTCATTTGGCCGCGTTTTTCTCAAAAAAAGACGAGAGGTCTGCCGAGCTCCCAGCTCCCACTGCGGCGAGCCCGGGAAGCAGGCAGGGCTCGCCCAGCGTCGGTCCCAGCGCCGGGGACTCCTGATGCGCTGCGACCCGTGCACCCGAACGCATCCGCTTACGTCAGCTTGCGTCACGTACTGGACCGTGCTGGGATGACCCGTTTACTCCTTTCTGTTCAAGGGTGAGGTGAGTTACGAGATGAGGCAAGCTGGGAGCGCAAGGTGGAGATTTGGAGGTGCCGCCTGCTCGTGGTGCTTGCGGGAGCCCCGAGGAGAAGAGCGCGCCGGCGGAGGAACAGACTACTGCCCGCGCATCGCCGCCCGGTAGCAAACAGGTCACTGCTCCGCGGGGCTGCATGCTTTGGGATGTGCTTTCCTATCCACTCTCGAGATTGAAGAAATACTTTCTGAGAACCTAAAGCTGCTAGTTACTACAGCGGTCAAAACACTAGGAAGTCACCTGCATAGTGTAAAACCACAGCAAGAACAGGGAGAAGAAAAACCCGCAGCCGGTCCCCTTGATGGGGTGACGTCGCTCCCCGAGCCCGCAGCATCAGCCCGTCCTCCATCCCGCTGCTTGTGCTGCTCTCCCCAAAGCGCCCTGACCCCAGATCTCCCCAAAGCGCCCTGCTCTGACCCCAGATCTCCCCAAAGCGCCCTGCTCTGACCCCAGCTCTCCCCAAAGCGCCCTGCTCTGACCCCAGATCTCCCCAAAGCGCCCTGCTCTGACCCCAGCTCTCCCTCTGCCCAGTTCGCTCCCCTCCCCTCCCACAGCAGGACACTTTGCCATACTTTCCATTTTCTGCTGCTCCGGTATTCCTCCTTTACTGCCTCAGACCCAGCCTAGCGCTGCCTTTTCAACCCTTCTCCCATATTGCCTTCTCCTGCTCTTCAGCATGCAATCACAGAGAGCAAAAATACGCAGTGAGAGTCTTTTTTTTAAATGAAAAACATGACCTATCCAGTGCATTTCCATATGCCTTTCATATCAGAAATGCTCTAACAGATGCTCAATACAGTTCAGTCATTCCCCTACATGGATGTTTCCTTCTTTGAGATTACAAGATGCAGGGCATTTTACGCATGAACACTAAAATAGTAATTTATTTCTAAGCTTTGTGCATTAAAATAAGCTTTGAATTTAAACAGGTTTTTTACCATCATCTTGAAGTGGGGAAACACAGAAGCAGGGTCTTTCTCTAATGAATAGGCCATATAAGCCGTACACAGGTGGTAGAGCAGAAACATCCAGATGGCTATTGTATTTTAGTAACATTCATTCTTTTTTCTACTGCTTCTGATACTCATTTTTTTAAGCGTTATTTTAATTTTTAAAGGGCTCTTTCAGCATAAAATGAATAGAACACACAGGACAGCATTCTAAAGACAAAGTCAATAGATTAAAGCCCAAATAAAGTAAAAATGCTCCACCCCCCCCGAAATGTAGTGGAAGTAATCTCCAGTGTGGCTACAGAAGGCAGCTTTTCAATAAAACAACATTATTATTGCTGATAAAAATATGATGGTATCTACAGCTCAGTGAGTCCCCACTACACTAGATACTCAGAGAACATCAATAAAAGTCACAATTCATACATCAGGGGATTTACTAGCTAAAAAGAAATTCCCAAACCAATGAGGTAGAAAGATCACTAGCATTAATTATGTTTGCATCAGAGGAAAAAAAATAATAATAAAAAAAATACTCTAAGAGACATTTGCTTACATGCCATGGTAGGTAGAATGCTTGGAAGACTACGATACTGGTGTGCAAAGCACAAAGCCTACTCGGTGACCAGCCTTGGCCATCGTTAAATTACGGATGGCAGTACCAGTTCAGTTGTCTTGAAGCATCCTTTTGGCAGGGATTTTGAAAAGCCGGCGTGATGCGAGCCTAGCACCAGCGCTGCTCCTGTGGGTTATCATATGGCTGGTGTCCCTGCTTTCGTCTGCGGCAGGGAAGTGACAAAGGCGTTGCTTTGCCTCACTGCAAGCTGTGGGGGAACTATTTCATCATTTTGCTTCTAGTTTCTAAAGCACTCGGTTAGTCCTTCTCCTCATGGAGGCTCAACACGTGACCGACACGAGAACTTCTCCTCTTCTCCTGGTGCTACGTCCATAGTGAGACGAGCAGCAGAGGGACTGACCTGCCTGCAGACCCCTGCAGAGCACTCACGCTCAGGGCAGGTTTTCCTTCATGAGTCTTTTTTTTTTTTTTTTCCTTCTCCCTGTGTAGGAGGAAGACTTTTATAACGACTTGGAGCAGATGGATAGGATCTGCATGTCCTATTCCAAGCTCCACTCCCTGGTATTTGTCTGTGCAGACGGGTAGAAAACAGACAGATATTATAAGAAACAGAAAGCTTTATGCTGTCCTGAATGTTATTCCCATGCTTTCATTACTGCCTCTTTTTCTCTTCCTATCACCCTGTTGTCTGACAAGATAGAGCAGTTCCTTGTAAATGCATGTAAATCTGTGATTTATATACTTTTTGTCACTTTTGATAATTAGTAATCATTTTGGATAGTGGTTTGTTGAACTTGAAAATCTTGATTGCATATCCTTTGATTTGACATTGCTTGGCACAATTATCGCATGGGTGGGAGGAGGAGAAAACTGGAGGGAACAGACAGACACCCTTAAATGGGGCAGTGGAGGGAAGAGAGGGAAATAGAAAACTGAAAGGAGCCAAGAATAGGCCACAGTTAAATTGAGAAGTACCTTGACAACAAAAACCAATGTAAAGATAATATAGGAAATAAAGTTCTTTGAATGGCTTTGAGCAGGGGACAGAGGGTCAGGTTTGTTGGAGCAACTGGTTTTGGATGTTTAGTTCTTGTTCTGTTAAACCTGGCAGATTATTCACAAACAAAAGCTGACAGGGCAGATGAAGATGAAAGACTGAATGCATGGAGAGGTCAAGGCTGAATATGCAGAGTCAAGACTCTTCCCCAAGGAGAAGTTACTAACACTAAAACTTAATTAAATTGCCCAAAGTAATAAACCAGGAGTGGCCCAAGGACAAAGCTTTCGTGACAGCTGTGAAGACTGGAAGGGAAGAAGGAAGACACCAGGAGAGCTGGCCCCAAGAGAAGGATCATCAGTATTAAATGCAAAAACTGAAAAATTTAAAGGGATGTACTTAAACAACAAACAAACAATTCTGTGTATTACTCTAAAAACCTACAGATTTAGAATTAAAGAGAGCGAGTACTACACAAGTTAGAAGATTCAATTACAGATTTAAGAACTCTATTCAATTTTACAGAAATTCATCATATTACCTTACAGTGCATTAAATACAGTAAGTTTTAAAGTCCCTTAGAAGAAAATAATTTTCTGCTACAAAAAGTTTAAGTCAAGTCAGGCCTTAATGATTGCCTAACCTTGAGAAATTGCATCTTGTTTTTTGGATGGACTGTAATAACTTCTGAATGACATATCTGATCCACTCAGAAACGTCTGGGAATTAAGCAGGCATCAATAGGCAGAGTCCAATTGATTTTGGAGAAAGCCAGGAAAAGAGAAGAGTAAATGAGCCACATATTACTCTCTTTATCTGGTTAGCAGATTAATTTCCTCCAGCATCTATCTAATCATTTATAAGCAGTTGATGGCAGCCTTACAGAAAAAAAGAAAAGAAAAATCAGTTCAAATTGACATTTTGAATGCCTTACTTCCCATGCAGAAGAAAAATATAACGGGATCAGAACAAGGTCTAAGAGGATGAGGGGAGGCAGGCTGGAGGGGCAGGGCCAGGGGGACACGGTGGTGGCACACAGCGGTTTATGGGGGAACTGGGCTCACTGGGGCGTACGGGGGCAG
Source organism: Aviceda cuculoides (assembly GCA_035590195.1). Lineage (NCBI taxonomy): Eukaryota > Metazoa > Chordata > Aves > Accipitriformes > Accipitridae > Aviceda > Aviceda cuculoides. The sequence continues at coordinate 23,276,531 of JAVJGG010000037.1, read as the reverse complement.
CTTCCTGGGAAACCCACGAGCTGTTGCAACACAGAGACCCTGAGCCAACTATATTATTTTTAAATTGTTATTTTGAAGACCTGCAAGTACAATCTTAAAGAAATATACAGTGTCCACTATCTCTATTTTACTTATAAAAATCAGTATTGGCCAGTGGGTTTTTTTACAGTTTGCCTTTCTTTGCTTTGGCATAGTTGTTCTCTGGGCAGTTTTATTCCTTGCCCAAAGGAAATAATTATGAAATCGTCTTCTTTGGTTGTTTGATGTGAATTAACCCTTGCAATAAGGCGTCTGTTTATGTAAAATTAAAGTTATGTTGAACATAAAATGCTTCTTTCCTTTAAGTCAATAAGCATAAGGAGCCTTCACACTCCACACTGTCAAAAAACATGAAGTATGCAGTGCTTGTATCATTTAGGTTGACTCAAAGATGTTCTTCCACCAGAGGAATATGTTATTCTGAAGGGGCACTAATCTGCATGAAAATTTAGTATGTTACAGCAATATCGTAATGGATGCCACAGTATCACCTAGGTATGCTGTATTTCACTTTTTGAGATTTCTGGCCCCGACTACACCTTTCAAGAGGATCCTTCCTACCTAAGGCTGATTATTAACACATCATTTACTTGGTTATTTACTATTTGCCCACATGAAGCCACCTTCTCTGAGCAACCTGAAGCTAATCTTGCTGGCTTCTACTGGCAGAAGTATTTCTCCCAGAACACAGATGTCTCTTAAATACTACGAATGATCTACTAATGGTTTTATGGGGTTAATTAACTGTTTCTTTTTAGAGATAATAGAATTTGCAATGAGGAACATTGGCATTATCTTTAGTGCTACCTCTGCAAATGGAGAATACAGGATAATTGGTACTACCATGTATTGCCCATTATGCACAAAATTAAGGCAAGGAATTCACACATAGTGATTAACATTGGTATTTTATTACCTTCAATTCTTATAATAGATTGCAATTCACACAATAGATCTGCAAAAACCTTGTTTCTGTCTTTTACTAAAAACTATATATTCTGCTAGAATGCCCCCATCTTTATTCCTCTAGGTTTTTTTCCTGTAAGGAGCCCACATCTCTCCCAAACCTGGTGAAAGCATTTAGATACATTCTGCATAACATCCTAAATAGTAAAGAAACATTCATTAGGATATAAAGTGATCCTCTATCAGCTGAGGAGAGTCGAAAGGTTATGAAATGTCTTACACTTCAGTTAAGATAAAACCCTCGTAAGGGACTACAATGCTCCAGTCCTAAGATGTTGACAAGCAAGTCAGGCCACAGTGGAGAAAACACAACTGATAGGAAACGAGGAATTAAGTCGTTTTCTTGCTACGTGCAGGTAGTAAGTGCATGAGCACCCACACTGTACTGGTGGGAAGCGCAGTTTCTGGTGTCCTCCCGAAGGGCCTGTGCCTGCAGTCCTGCGCTTTGGTACAAATCTCAGTTTCCTTACAAAACAACATAAGCTTAGCTTTTGCTCAGCAGATCCTGGAAAATGAAACCTTCGCTAAGAAGAAAAAAAATCACGGCAATTTTACGACGAGCAGAGCAGGTCTGTAGAAGAATGAGTCACGCAGGCAGAAACTTCAGCGCTTTCCAGGAAAGCAACCTCAGCGACACGCACGCTCTGCTGCAAAACGTCCCTCCTACGCAAAAACCTCCTGCCTCGTGCCCAGCCTTTGCCCCGGGATGCTCCCGGGGTCTCCCGGGATGCTCCCAGCGCAGGCATCCCTGCGCTGCCCCGCCGTGACCCTGCCGAAGGGCCGTCCCCAGCCCGGGGACCGATGGGGGGGGCTGGCCGCGATGTCCCCCCCCTCCGTGGGTCTGGGCACGGGCTGTGCCAGCGCTGCCTTCGCCCGCGGCCCCGGGGAGCAGAGCCTTGGCCAGTGACCGCGGGAAAGCGGCTTCGTTCCCGCAAGGCTCGACTCTTTTCCTGCCAAACGGCATCACTTTGTCTGCATCAAACCAAATAAAAAGTAGCCTAAAGATGCTGCTTGCTCCAGGAATACATCTAGGTTTATGGACTTCTTTTTCCATAAAAAGCAGTAACGCGAAACTTGAATGGGATCTTTTTCCTCCAGAAAGCTGATTTTTCACACTTGGTCTAATACAACGGAGTCTTACATCAATATCCATTACTGCAGCGGAAGCCTGGCCATGGGTATGGCAACCTGCAGCTGTAATTCACGGAGTAATGACAGGTACCGCACAGTTAATGCTGCCTCTGAGTTTGCATTGCCAGTCTGACTGCGACACTGGCCCATCTTAAATTCAAATATCGTCCTCGTCCAAGAATTTGCCTTTATATCTGGGACTATAGTAGAAAGGCTATTTGGATAACAAGTGAAATAAACTGGGTGCGAGATTCCTGCATGCGGACACTACCCAAGAGCAGGCAGCTGCCCTGGACCCAGCGCAGGGCGATGCACTGCGGTCCCCGTCAGCCTCTCCGCTCTGCTGAGCCTATTTCTTTCCCCCCACCTACAAAGCATTTCATTCTGGGGGTGCAAGGTTATTATTCCAATGTTGTCAAACTCAGCTGGAGTTTGGAAAAGGCTTGCTTTTTAACCGAAGCGGCTGCAGCTTTTCAAACTACTCAGACTATGCCGGTATCTTCTCTCCTTCGCCCTTCCCGCAATTAAATGCGAATACAGTTAGTACAAATATCAGATTCACCAGAGAAATCTATGCAAGATGTCCTCCTATTTTCAGCGTTGTCTGGAATTTAAGGAACAACGTTTCCAGTGTGATGGTGCAAACCAATCTAAACCACAACTGCCCGATTCCCGCAGTTATTACGGACCCTGCAGAAGGAGCTGCACCTCCCAGGTCACTTCTTGACCTCAGCTCCCCACCCTTCTACTCGACAGGAGCGTTCCTGGTGACTCCAGAGGCACGGCCCGTGTCGACACCGAGACCCTGGCTCGTGGGTTTCACCACATGTGCAGTGGCAAAGAACCTGGGTAAGTCCTGTTCACAATCACAACATTCTGGAAAATTATTATAAACCTCTTCTAAGCAAAACTGAGTCAAATATATGCAATTTGTTGTACTCCTCCCTTCATTTAAAGCTTTATGTATTATTCTTATCTTTGTCCCCTGACGACAAAGATGGCAATGAAGCTACAAAATAATATTGAGTGCATTGTAACTAAAACTAAAGGGTCCCAAATTAAATATTAGTGGTGTACAATTTAATCCGTTTTTTTTTTCCTGCAACTCGTAAAAACTCTTAAATTGTGCTTCTGCAGCTTAGGACATCAGCAAATTCTCTAACTGCTTTACAGCACCATTGTTATTTTATGAAGAGACTCTCCATCCTACATGTTCTACAGCTGGCTAATTAAATTACTTTTTTTTTTTCTTTCTTTCTTTTTTTTACAAGCAAGGTACAGAGGAACCACAGCCATGATTCCAGTACAACCAGCCATGACTGCTAAAACAGGAAAAAAGAATCTAAAGGAAAGAGGAGATGCAAGGATCAACCTCCAGTCACACCGAATCCCCCCTGGGGCACTGCACCAGGATAAGGGGATCTCACGGAGCGTGCAGACGGAGAGATCCCACCTTTGCACGGATCTCTCCGGCTGCTGCAGAGCTGGGACACGGGACCTGTGTGGTCGCTGATCCCAGCTTACAGCACAGGTTGTGTCTGTCTCAGGGCAGGGACACGGAAAGCACTCTCAGGAGCAGGTACAAGGCTGCTTCCCAGTCCTTACGGCCCACCCTTGGTTCTTAGACGATCCTAAAATTCAAAATGCAGGTCTCGAGATGTGAAGAGAAACCTCGTTTCTCACCACGGTGCAGGAACGAGGACAGTTTGGCAGTGTTTCAGGTACGTTTAAATTTCTAGAAAACCATATTATAAACTCATCAAATTATACTTCACACATCTCTCTGGATAGCGGCAAGTGTCTGTGGATACTTTCACCAACCCGATTCTGACAGCAGATCACTTCAGGAAGAGAATCCATTTCAATCCATTTGAAAGGTTTTCAGATCATCCACTTCTTGCTTTGCTTCAGACAAATCCAATTAACAAGACTGCTGGGAAACTGTTGGGACTATTAGGAGTCTATTTCCTTACTGGCAAATACAGGTCATTTGCACATTAATAAATTCATCCAACTTTTGCTTTTTCAAATAATTCATCACCATTTTCTCTGCTCTCTCACCACAAATTAAACCCCATGCTTTTCACACTCAGCCCCTCGTTTGCCCTGGTAAGGCTGTTCCTGCACAATCTCCATCCAGCCATCGTTTGCTTCTCTCAAGATCTTTTTTTCCACCTCTTTGCTGTTCTCACCTATTATGGGGACAGGCAATACATCAAGTCTGCGGACTTTCCTAGAGCTATCTGGCTTTGCTAGCTTCTACTTTTTGATCATTGTTTATTTCCCTTCTTAGGCACCTGCTAATTTCCTCGAACTCTTATGTTTTTAATCATTTATCAAAGTCTCTCCTGATGATCTTTTATTCTTGAAAGATGCAGTCCTACTGCCATTATGCATAATTAACTTGCTGGTGACAACTGCCTAATGGACAAATTTCTTATCCTCCTTTGAGTTTGCCTAACAAATAACTACAGTTACTGTTGGCCTTAATTAATACAGTTGGCCTTATTAATTTACTAAAAGGTGTTGCACCATTCTTAGGTTTGAATTCGGTATTAGTATTGCTACATCCTTCACATGATTATGATGCAATGACTGTCAATTTATATAATCTTTATTTTTAAAGAGAAGCTTAGGGAAATATGCACAAACTTAAGTGTGTCACTGCAAATCTTTCAAGAAAATTCCTTGATCAGATCCTTATAAATCCTCATCTATGCTGCCACTTGCAGTAGATTCATTTGGGGTTTGCGCTAATTCACTGGAGAGTCCTGTAATCCCTTGTCATAAATATGAAGGATTTCACCCAGCCTATTAACAAGTAGAATTATAGATTGTCAAGGAGTAAATCATCCACACTTTTCTAGTCATATCAACAATGGATTGAGAAAAATTACTCATTCATTTTTATAATCCTTTAATTCTTGCAGATGTTCCTTTGAAAATTGATTTAAATCGATGAATCATAGGGCAAGATTGGTGTAAATTTTTCAAGCCGAAGACATTGCCTTTGATGGAGCAATCACAGTATACACCCCTATACCTACCATAACTCATCGCTTTTGAATGTTTAACATACTTAAAACTCTGGAGTCAGCTACTGAGGCTGTAAGAGCAAATGGGTTTTAATTAAATGAAGCCCAACCTGTCCTGATACTTTTTTTTTCTATTCCTCAGATTGAAGAGAAGGGCAAGATAGAGTCAGAAATTCACCTTCTGCAGATGTTAGTGACCAGCTCGGTTAGTGGTCTGCTCTCGGATGGCACAAACAAGACCAGAGCCTTCAGCTCACGTCCTGTGCTCCCGGCAATGCCTCCTTTGTGGATACAGGAAAAAAAGTGATCCACAGCCACAACGTGGAGCTTGGCAGGTAGAGTTTGCCCCCGTGCTGGCCTCAGCAGACACTGCGCCTATTGAACACCTCGGGGACAAGATGCAGCCACAAGCACCTACAACAAAATTCCCGTTAGGGAAGTCCCAGGGGAGCGGGTGATCGTACACAACGCGATATCCCATAACCACGCACAACATAACGTCAGCAGAAAGATCCACAAAGCTCAGATCCAGGCTTACGCCTGAATTAACCGTCTGAAAGTATTTGGCATCAGCCACAGAAGGAAAGCACTTTCCAACTTACATAGTTTATTCTGTGAAAATAATGATGAGATAGTTTAGCCTACTTTGGGTTATTGCTGGTCCGCTGTTTCAGAAGAGGTATTTGCCGGATATAATTTGCACAAGGATAAACTAAACTAAACCCCCAAGTTGATCATAATTACTCTTTTCCTTGTTTTGTGACTACAGAGGATCTAAATTTCAGAAAAGATGAGGCAAAGAATTTCCAGGCTTAGCTGGAAGCTTTCTCTTACAGAACTAGAAGAATGCTAAAGATAATTTCATTGTCAGTAAAACAAAGTTACTACCCTCTACTGATGAGAATGGACTTACAGTCCATGCAATAGTGAAAGCCAACAGGAACAAAACCAACCCAAACACGTTTACATTAACCTATGTGGTGGGCCGACCCTGGCTGGAGGGCAGGTGCCCACCGAAGCCGCTCTATTGCTCCCCTCCTCAGCTGGACAGGGGAAAGAAAATGTAACAAAAGGCTGGTGGGAAGCTTCTAGCAGCTTCTCACAGAAGCCACCCCCGTAGCCCCCTTGGCTACCAAAACCTTGCCATTCAAACCCCATACAATCTATAAAAATGTATTAAAAGTGCCTCAAATCTCCTTTGGCCAAATCTTAAAATTTAGCTTGGTTATATACATGCAGCATGACTAAAGCATACAATTTCCATGTAGTGGCAAGGATGCCCTTTGCGTCCCTGAGGAGAGACTGACCAGTAGCAAAAGAAGATAAATACAGCCCCCTACAAGCATAGAAGCCAAATAAAGTATGGGTTTCGATGCCGTTGGATGCAGGACACATCTCCTGCAAGTTTTATTGTTACTTTTGACCATTGCACATTAAGGGTTCGGAGTGAAACCCGGACCTCCGAGGAAGCCTGACATTGCAACCCTGCACCATGCAAGCGCCAAATGCCTTTGGGGTGAATGGCCAGCCAGTCCTGGGCCTGCCGTCAAGGTAATTAAGTAAAATCAGCAGAAATTCTGCCCTCTTCTGAGCTGACCAGAGGATACCATTGCTCTTGGTGTGCATGGCACCTGCAAGGGAGACGGTTCCTTCCATTACTGGCAACAGCGTGATACCAAGTAATTATTTTGCAATGCAATTTGAACACAGAAAATAGGAGCTTGTATCTGGGTAAACAGCATCCACTGGTTGTAAACAATTATTTAGAAATGGAATTTGAGGATCCTTTCAGACTAACAATTTAAATTGGTCAGAACAGTGCGGGAGAGATTGTATTGCTCCACTGGAAGTATTGTGGTCACATTCAGAAAACTTTTCCTGCATAATCCCTTACGTCCATTAGCTTCCCACTGGAGTGCTACGGCTGTGAAAGCAGATCAGGAGGAAGCGATTGGTGCTTTACCCATATGATATAATTACCACTGAATTATACTCCGAAATAAGGCAGCTTTCATACATTTAATTTAGTTTAATTCAGGGCTGGAAATCATCCCTGTTATTGCTTCAAATATATGTTCACCTCGCATTCATAATACACAGAAAATTTCTTAGGAAAAAAAAAAAAGAGCAAGTTTTTAAAATTAATTGTAGAGGAAGCGCGCGTGTGGTACCACCTCCACCTTCCCACATGCTTTGGCCTTCTTCAGGTCCTGGGACCTTGACAGAAAAAACTTCCAACACGAGAAGGAACCTCCCCCCCCCCCCCCCCCCCCCC
>JAVJGG010000037.1:23215530-23268985 GCA_035590195.1 Aviceda cuculoides | reverse complement strand
AGGAACCCCCCCCCCCCCCCCCCCCCCGTCCTTGCCTATGTTTATGTTTTCCGAGCAATCTGTTTGAACACAGATCAGTGCTAAAATCCAAGGCAACAGGTCGGGGGGGTGGGTGTTGACTTTGGTGATGGGAGAGCAGAACGGTCAACTGCCGGCCCAGCAACAGCCATTTATTGCTCCCTCAGCCCAAAGTCACTTCTGGATAAGGACGAAGGCCGCATCAGAGCGTCGCAGCGTTTCTTTCTTGCAAGAGGAGTTTCAGCTGCGACTGCGGCGGCAGCAGGTCTTGGCCACCAACGCACGTTTGGCCGGTGCCCGTCCTGCGCAGCCCTTGCCACGCGGCTGACGCGAGTGTTTTAAGGAATCGCCGGTGAACCCCAGCACCACACTGGCCCAGCCCGGCAGACAAGGCCCACCTCCTTGAATTTCAAGGGAAAAAGAGGTTGGAAAAGACGTTAAGCCCGCAGAGAAAGCCGGAGTGGCTCCTCAGAAGCAGGCGGCACCGGTTTTGGGGTGGCCCCATCTGCCCCACCACCACAGATCCCTTTCACCTCTGCGTACAGACGCACACACGTCCCCCCCACCCCACCAGTCCCCCCCAGTCCCCCGGCGGGCCTCCTGCCCAGCCTGGCTCGTTCCTACCCCGCAGGCTGCCGCGAGGGCAGGACATCTGACTTTCTGCTTCTACAGAAACAACATTACTGCTGAATTTTAGCTGTGCTTGTTTTGCCAAGGAAGGCCTTCTGGGCTGCTTAAATGTGTGTATAATATCTATTCTGCAGTAATTGTTTCTTTTCTGGGGGTTAGAAAAACGACATTATTCTTGCAGATGACAATGCCTTTAGTGTAAGGATGTACTGCAGTTCCTGAACAAGGGGAGCTCTGTCAAAGCAATGAATGATTACTGTTTTCAGTGGTTCTCTTTCCCTGCAATTGTTTTTTTAATAAGTAAAAAGTTCCTAGGGGACTATTTTTTTCTTCTCCCTGCAGAGTGCGGGCTATTGTGTTGGGAGTATCAGTAACAGAAAAGCTTCTCATCCATCCGAGGAGGACAACATGACATCGAGGGCTCATTCGACAATGAGATTTTTAACAAACAGATACACAGGGAAATTAAATCTGGACCAACACCAAGCTCAGTGAAAGATGGTCATTCCTGAGGGAGAAGAGAGGAGAGGGATTTGAATCGAGAGCAGCAGCACCAAAATCCAGTTGCTTTCCTTGGGCTCCCCACTTTTCCCTTCCCCATATTTGCATAGGACAGCAAGAACAAGCTGCACCTTCATCTTCCCAAAAAATAGATGAATTACATGATTTATTAGATCCCAGGCAGTCCCTACAGTTTTACCTCTCTATAGCGTTTTTGTCACCAACATGCCCACTGCTGAGTTGGGAAACAAATAGGGCATCATCCAGACACCGCTAGGAAAATCTGATCTTTCCAAACACACCAGGTTAAATTTTTGTACGTATGTGTATGGAAAGCAAAAAAGAGGCTTTCTGGAAAAATCAGGTCATTTCAAACAAAAAAGATAACAAGTTGAAACTGGCATACAAGGGGATTTATAATTCACATTAATAGTACCAAAATTTTTATTCCAGATGTTGCTTGAATATTCAAATCACTGGCATTAACTTCTTTGTAAACGACAGCTGACTGTGCTTAAGGTTCATGTTATGTCAGTTGTCTTCAGCACAGATTCCTGGGGCTGCAGCTGCTACAAAACCTGCAGGACCAAGACCCAAGCAAAGACCTTTTCTCCACCACCCACCTGGCTGTGAACCGGGCAGCTGTTCCTTCCAAACCCCAGAACCCCCCCCCATCTCCCCGCAGTGTCCGTGGGGGACAGTGACACGCTGTCCCAACACCTCCAGGCTTCAACCACAACGATTTTCTGGTCAAAACCTGGCAAAACCCTACAGGGCCCTTGAGGTCCAGAAATTAACACAGGGCTCCCTCCCTGAATGTACAAAACACTTTTATCAAGCTATGCACTTGGAAACACAGTTCAAACTCCTATTAGCTGAATATATAGCCTATAATTACCATCAGCCATAACTGGATTCTGCAAGAGAATCTTCTTTATTTTTATTTTTTTCTTGTGCTGAAGACAAATTCATTATCAGATGGACAAGAGCAGTGAAATTCCAATTAAATATGCAATAAATTTCATTTTATTCTTTCAGCATAATTTTAGTAAAGGGAGCTGCCACAAGTCGTGACAGCCAGAGCAAGCTGTGTTTCAAGGTGGAAGGTCTCTACCAGTCTTCAGAAATGACATTACTAAATCAAATATATGTGAAAGCCTGGTCTAGTCTCACTGAAGCCAACAAACAAGTAAAAATCCCACAGTCTTCAAGGGTGCGCATTAAAGTCCTGAAGGCTGAGAACTAGCTAGGCAAGTCCTCCTCCATCCCTGTCTGTTCCTGTTTCTCTGCTCACACAGCAAGCCTTACAGTAAGATTTTTTTTTTTTACATCCCAGCCTCAGACACATCGAAGGATGAACTCGCTGAAGAAGGCTTGTGTAAGCCGCATCTTCCGACAGACAGGTAGACACCCTGCCTTGCCCAGCCCTCTTTCTGGTTGTGGGCTTCTCAACCCAAGGCTGAGTGCAAAGACTGGGAATGGAGGAATGACGAGGAAAAAGAAATTAAGGAGTGCAGAATAGCTGACAAAACCAAGGATGCACCTGAGCAAACACGGAACACTTGTTCTGGTCACTCGTATCCTCTCACAGCCTGGCACTCCAGGCACCCAGCACAGGCTCCCTGTCAGTCTGCAATGGCAGAGTTTGGACACCTTGAGCAGCCAGCTCGTTATAGTCTGGAAGAGTACATAGTTCATGGTGATGATGAGTTTACTGGGAGACAACACGCTGTTGCGAGACAAAGCGCATATATGAAAAATATAGGGCGCCAGCCCAACTGCAACATTAGAGTACCTGACACGAAAGCCACTGACGGCTTTAGCAGAGTAGGTTTTAAATCATATCCCAGAATATCTCCTTCCCTCCTCCTTCTCTCCTTAACATGGTTTGGAGAGCAATTCTTCCAGTTTCACATTAGGTTTTCTAACACAGTTGGAGTCCCAGCAGACCTGCCTCTCCGCTGCTCATCCGCACGCACGGTCGTCAGGCCAGGTCACCAGGCTGGCCTCCGTCACCTCCCCTCGCCGGCCCTTGGGCTGCCGAGAGCCGGGTCTACCTCCGGAACACGTGTTGGGCGAAAGACCCTGGGAAGCTGGCAGAGGAAGAAACACCAGCTGCACATCAGCGAGGCAGCAGCAAACTCGTTTCCAGCAGAGCCCACCCTGGGCAGGAGCGGGGAGGGATGACGGAGCACCCGGGGCAGCTCTGCAGCCCTTCACCGCGTCGACATGGGTAAAAGCTGCCGAGAATGTGTCCATTTGTCAGTAATCCTGTACGAAACGCAGCCACTGATCCAGATTATCTTTCTTCCCCTGAACGCCTTGCTCACAAGCCTGCACCTATTGCAAGGCGCGCTCTGACATTTGGAAAGAAACAAACACGAAAGGTTTCAAACCCCAAGTACAGCATATAGCTGACTTAGCAAACACTTTCATTAAAGAGTTCAATGGAGTGGGGAGAAATATTTCATGAAATCTAAAGCATTCTGCATATTAATTCACTGTGGAACAACAAGCACTGAAAATAAATGGAAGTGACACATGGACTTGTGACATGCATGAGATCAGGACATATTACACAACAGCTACTGTCAGCTTTCCTGGAGAATCAATGGTCATGTCCTGCAATCTTCATTCTCCCACACAATCTCTGGCTGCAGTGAACACATAATTGCCTGACAGCAAGGGGAAGAATCAACCCAGCTGTTAGTCCTTTCTGTTACTTAGGAAATCAGCCAGCCCTCCTAAATTTTCTAATAATTGACAATAACTAAATTAGTAATGTGCCCTAATATTTTAATAGCTCCTAGCCAACTTCTGGGGGAAAAAGCCAGCCAACACTCTCCGCCAATCTTGATTTTCTAGTCTTTGATTTCATGTAGAAATAAGAGATATTCCAGAGTATACAATGTTGGAGTCAGGTAGAATATAGTATAAATAAGTCATTCTGGAAAGAGAGAAGACACTTTTTCATAACATTACTCTAAACCAATAAAGTTCTTTTCAAAAATTATCTTTCAAAACAGGGTGGTCTAAGTTACATCTAATCTGAAATCCTACGAATGCAATATAGAAGTATTTTATGTGTTTGATATCATGACTCTTAGATGTAACCCCAGCACACTATGGAAATAATTACAAAGTTCCTGACTGAAATTAAAATTGCTTGCTTAAAATCCTCACAAAGACCACCTGACAGTGATACAGCTGAAAGACAATTCTGAAATCACTCCACATGGTAAAAACATTCCCAGGATCTGAAACCAGCTGGTAGGACCCAACCACTAGTCAACGGCTGCTCACTATGAACACAGACAACAATTCTCCTTTTGAGGAATACTATTTATTTAATAAGGCTGATTTGAGACAGAGTAAGTAGGCAAAAGACAGAAAAAGGAGGAGGAACGAAATAGAGACACTAGTGCCAGACTGAGTCCTCCTTGTTGGAGCATCGCTCCTCAAGGGAAACTCTCCCGTCCTGCAGCAGCTTCATCAACACGTTCAACTTCCAATCGGTTGCAAAGCGAACAGAGCTTACGAAGAGCAGATGGACACAGTACGAACGCCCGTGTTTGGATCAATCCGATTGGTGTTATCAACAACAAACCTCTCTTAGGAGAGCTGTTCACGGCAGCAGAGGACCTACAGTCCATCTCAGTCACCAGGCGATTGCTTTTACAGGCAACGCAGATCTCTTTAGCACTTGGCCTGCAGCAATGGTAGTGCAAACAGATATTTGGCCTACGGACTTTATCGCTAGAACTGACTGACTAGTAGGACACACAACATTTTTCAATAAATCTAATATTTCAAAATGTTCTTTGTGCCAAAGTAGCACTTTATATTTCTGTCCTTTACAAAAGTGAGCAATAATGCATTTCAGGTCTAATAGTCTGTCTCTCTCTTCAGCAGACGGATCTGAAAGTGCTTTGCCAACACTAAATAACTACAATGCAAGATATAAGGAAATTCACATGTAAAGATCGCTTCCCCCAAAACTAAAGAAAAAAAAAAAATGGAGCTACCTCCATACTAAAGTCCAGAAGAGAACAATTTACAACACCCACCTTACACACGCACATAGAAAAATATATGATTCAGAGGGAAAGTTCTGTAGAAGATAACTAACTCCTTTGAGCTGAGATTTAGCAGGAGACACTCCAGTAAATACATCTGTTCTTCAGAGAGCAGCCAAGGAGCCTTGAATGACTACTGTGATCACATGAAAGATAACAAAAACGTGGAGTCTAAAATACTTTTTGCTATATTCATTTGCTATTGATTGAAATGTGAAATCACTAAAACTACAACTGTTAGCATTTAAATACTCCATCCAAAGCTGGAGCGCCTTGGCTTAATAGAGACAACAAAAATAACAAAAGCTGCATCACTTCAGAGCCACCCTCTTCTTCCACAGAGCATATAAACCTTATTGGATTTGAGCCATCTAAAACATGCATTGTTGGCTGTTAACACAGACAGGCATATATATACCTCTAGCATATTAAAATACGTAATTATTTGGTTTGGACTTTGTTAATTTCAATTACACAGAATTACTTCTCTTAAATCAAGGAGTTTTAGAGCGAGGAGCACCCAGCCAGCAAGTTGAGCCGCCAGCCAGGCTTGCAAAATGCAGAAACCCTCCAAGTGCATGGAGAGTATCTGACAATTGATGGAACGAAAATCTGATCCACAAAATGTGAGAAGCAACCATCCAACCTCTTACGTGCTGGCTATCTGTCTGTGCAACTTTCTGGACTTCCAGATTACAAAGAATGATGTATTGGATGCATCTATGACTATTGCCTCAAGCACTTGACAACTGGGAAAAAATTATGTGACAGTTTATCATCAGTATGGATGTCTACAGTGCAAGAAATTCAGGATGGCCAAAAAATAATCTCCAATTCATCAGCGTTTCAAGAACCAGAGAAGCCAGGAAGAGTACAATGATTTTTTATGTTCATGGACTCTCATGCAGCTTCTCAGTTAGAAGAAGAATGAATTTTTATTCTTTTTGATTTCTGGATCAGAAACATCCTTACTTACAAACTTTTCCTTTAAGAGCTGCATCTTTTGCTTTGTCTTCTGCTCTACCCGACTTTCCCCTGATTTTAAAGTAGAAGAGATTTTTTTCTCCATCTGTAAAAAAGTATTGGCAAAAATATTTGACCAGAGAGCTTGTCTGCTTTTCCTCGCAGAAGTTGCTGTGAGCATCTACCCGACTTAAGGGTGCCTGTGCTGCGGCCGCCTCCTGCCAGAGGAGAGTCCCACCAGCTCTGTGGCTGCAGAACCGACGCTGCAAACACCAACATGAAAGACTGTCACAACTTCATTTTTGGCACATCAGAGAGCATATTTCTATTGCTGTCTGCAAAATTCAAAGGGGGTATATATCCAACATAGTGGCGGTAACCTAAATGAATGATGTAATCCATAACAATAACTCTTTTACAATGTCAGCTAATGGTTCCCGCTCAAAAATTTCTTAAGCTACTTCCTCTCTGGTACAGAAAACACAACAAAGTGATCAAGCAAAACGCCCGGTAAAAGAGTCACTAAGTAATGACTTGACTGATCAACAACTGCACGTAACTGAAACGGGGCTGATAAGGACCGGTACAAGGGATGAGCTGATAATGTGTATGTTCTGTATGCTCAGAAGCATATGGGCTGTTAAAGTCCTTACTCACAATGTACTAAGATCTAACAAACAAGATACTGTAGATGTAAAAAAATATGAGTCACAATCTTGGAGCCTGCCAGCTCAAAGATCAGCGGTGACAGAACATCCACAACGTGGCCGTATTTACTTGCCTGTGGAGGTGGCACTGCTTACTTAACAGTCACGGGTTAAGACAGAAAAAGTGATTTACCTTTGTTCATTTGCAACCCTGGACCTAAAGCGTGTCTCAGTCCAGAACTTTTCAGTGTCCTTGAACTTAGTCAAAAGGCTATAAAACCTACATTAAATAAATTTTGAATGTTATAAATCATACATTCCTAATTTTATTTCATGTTTTGCCTCTATCCAACTTCTTGTAAAAAAAAAAAAGACATAAGAAGAATCTGAGATTTTTCTACAACACTGAAAACATGGGATGGAAATTAGCTTGGTTAGGAAGAGATATCTTCAAAGAGAGAAGCCCAATAAATTGGGCTTTGATGAATTTCTGTCAAAAAAAAAGATAATTTAACTACCCCTTTTTTCCCCACTGATCTCACATAGACAGTTTACATTAGACTTCACATTTTTCTTGATAGAAGTGTAAGACATTTTTTTCCAGTGTGTCTTTTTCACTAATCACCATAGAATAATGATATCTTTTGCAAGTAGTTAGGATATACATTATTATACGATGCATGACAGACAGTTTTAGCACTATCTGTCTGGGGCTTTATGTCTTAGACTAGCAGGTTACAGATCTGCAACACATGTGATTGCGTGAAGTTTTACAATACTGGGACTGACAAATGTCAGCGACCAGATAACTCATCTTCCCCTTTTCTCACAGGCTCCCCTGTCTCCATACCACTAAAAGAGCTCAATATAAATACCGAGGCAGTGGAAAGCCTCTGTTAGTACGAAGTCCTGCTACGCAAGTATTTGGCCACACTGATGCCAAGACGTAATTCAGCAAGAGGCCACACTGATGGATCTTGTTGTCCAGAAACATTCAAACTGGACCAAAATGGCAATATTTTAACCAAAATTCAATGACCTACCTATATCAGTGAAGTTTTCTTAATGAAAGATATTACAAGCTTTATAGATAAAGATGCAAAAATAAATAAGTGTGTTCATACCACAAGAGTTTTGATAATAATTAAATTTCTTTCCTCTACAGTTAACCTTGGAAATGTACTACTCCAGCTGACTGATGACTGCAAAAGAAAAGGAAGCAGTTTAAATATGAATGATTATGCTTGAAAATAGTTATTTTCTTGCACTATTAAGGTATTGAGATTCCCAGTTGCTTAAAGGAAAGGATAAGTGACAACGTTCACTAGTACCCCAAGGCAGAAGGGTCGCAGTTACTGGAGAGGGCCCTGACGACCGGAATAGACGTCATGCCCAGCTTCAGAAAGGACAAGGAGACGGATCTGGGGATCTACAGGCTGGCCGGTCTCACCTAAGTCCTGGTAACGTTAGAGAGCAGACCCTCCTGAAGAACATTGCCTGAAGGACAAGCAGCGGAGTGGGAACACCTAGCATGGAGTTACCAAAGGCAAATTAGATTCCAGCCACATTCTCTGCACATTAACTGAACGGGCTTCTGAAGGATTGCTGTCAGTTACGGAGCCCTGCAACACAAGTTTAAAGGAACGTCCCTAGAAATGCAAAATAAAGGATGGATCTCCATGTCAAGCACAAGAGAAGTGGTCTGGGGTGGGTGCGCATTTTTCAGCCCCTCAGTGCATTTCTGGTTTTTTAGTTCACATTTACTACTATTTGGTGAAATCAGGTGCTTACCGCCAATTAAACTTTCCTATGTTGCCTCAAGAAATGGATTCAGGATGTTTACAGGAATTGCTGGTTGTTTGTGTCGGCTCCGAGCCAGCTGAGTGTTGGGAGCACGCCTTTTCACTCCGTGTTAGTGCACGTCACAGGCACCACCAGACAGCTGTTGTAACTGCATTAAATGTCACGAAAAACCTCTTCTGCTTGGAGCATTCGCTTTTCAGGACAAGGAAAATACCTTTAGAAAATTTCAAGTTCAATTGGGTGTGGGGGAATTAATTAAAACTTTATATTTAAAATATGTATCCTGCATTTTATAATTCCACAGAAATATAATATACATGGGAAACTCTGTGACTGGTGTGAGTGGAGATTGGTAAATACAGCCCTGAAAGACTGGTAGCAAGACTGGTAGCAGCTTTGATCACTGGTTACTCTTATCATCCTTCCATCTAGTATTAAAGGCTAAGCTACTTATGGGGAGCTTTTTCACTGCCCAGCATTCTGGAGGAGCTGCCTCAGGTCTGAAAGAAAGGTTTAATCTTTAGACCCATGAGAAAGGCAATGCCACTTTCCCTCTTCCTTGCTTCAGAAGATGGAATCCTAGAAGATAAAACACACTTTTCTGAGGTGCACAGGCATTATCCCGGGCTTGTCGGGAAAAGCATTCTGCTTTGGAAGCAGTGCAAGTACTTTATTTCCACTGCTACTGTCATAACAGAAGATCTTCCTGTTATTAATTTAAACCAACTAGAGCAACTAGTTGCTGAAATCTGCAAACTCTTTCCCCTCAAAAATTAAATACTTGCATAAAAGCATTTTCCAATCTTCAAACCCAATAGCACCCCCAACAAAGCGCAGTTAAAAGTAAGAAATGCAGAGACTTATGCTCCATATCCCAAGTAGATGGAAGGGCAAGTGACACATACAGACTTCAAGAGTCCATGGTATGTTAATATTAAATAAGTTTACTGCTGAGATAAGCACTAATTTGGGGCTCATTTGAGAGCAGTGCATTTGAGACAGTTGAAGTTTGCAGCAAGTTACGCTAATTAGATAATACATTACAATGTGGTTAATATTTCACTCCTGACACTTTATTTTCGCTATCAACAGCCACATTTCCCTCACTACTGAGTATCACTCACCATTGTGAAGGGCAATTTGATGCCAAGGAGATCAGAAATGAGATGCATATAAAGCATGAAGAGGTGCAGCAGGAGAAGGAAGAGACTATTTCTTGAAATTCCCTCCCTCCTTATCTTACTAATGACATTAGAGGAGTCCATAACACATTTAAAAAACAGTGAGGAGCACCAAAGACTTTCTTAGCCATAAGTCCAGAGTCTTGTCCCAGATGGCTACAGCAACGTATACTGAGAACTGCCGATGGCTCTTTCAGGTTAGGCTCAGCTGCCTCAGGAGGAGCACAGCCATTCAAGCACCTAATTCGGGGTTTGCTCATTTTCCCAAGCACCCAAGATCCACCAACTTCTGCTGCTGTTAGCTGAAACCGCTGTTTCCTTCCACAGCATTTCTGTGTCCAGCAGGTGCCTGTCCATGCAAATGGAATGGGATGCACCTACATGTCCTACCAATATAGGTTCCATACATATTTTGGAGAAGTTCTGATGACCTAGAAATCCTGTGTTAGAAGCTGAACAGGGATCTCTTTTTTTTTTTTTTTTTTTTTTTTTTTTAAACTGGGGGGTCCATGTATACAGGACTCATTAGAATGAGCAATTACATAATGAAAACAAATCCAGCCATAAACTGCCCACACATGGTAAAGAAACTCTTGGAATTACATGGGAAGAGCCTTAACCGCATTAACACTTGAAAAAAACTTTTAAAGAGACAATTTATATATAATAATGGCATTTTTCTTCACTACCAGTGTCCCACTCTGGTGTTGCTCAACAGGCAAGAATGACGCCTCAACAGGCACCACGGATACACAACGCAGCGAGGTGTAGCCGAGCGGCCCGGGTGACGTGCACACCCTCAGCACCTGGAGACCAGCACGCCCTGCATCAGACAATCCCCAGAACTAGGAAACGTTTAAAGGTATCGCGATAGCAAAGCCATGTGACGAAGCAACAAGCTTTTGAACAAGGATGCTGACATGAACTTGAAGAAAGGGCAGAACGCTTGCACCCTAGCAATTTAATTACACTGCGAGAGAATTTAGCATATTCAGAAGGCACAGAAATAGCTGGTACTTTCATTAAGTTTGTGTTATGTGTAGAAATGTTGAGTGCTAGGTCAGACTTTTCTCATTATCTTAATGGGGATACCACTCACACAGAGAGATGTGATGCCTGTCTAACTGTCACAGTGGCTCTAACGAATTGTGCTAGAAATACAGAGATGAGGGGGAGGAGATGCATACTCAGACTGCCTGAGCTGAAAGTTGTTACAATGAAATGATGACAGGAAAGCAAATGTCCCTGCAAAGCAAGATTTTGTATCACTACATCAGTGTAAATTCCATCAAACCTTCATTTGGCCCCCTGACGAACTTCCTGAAGCGGTGGCCCTCCATACGCCCCGGACCAGCCCGCTCAAGACACGAGCTGCTAGCTTTATCTTAAGCCAGCTGAGCTCGGTGTGACTTTCTGCAGGGTATCTGAATGACTAAGTACAGGAAAGAAGCTGAAATCAAATTATTATCCACTTGGATTCCTGCCAACCTCCAGATTAAGTTGCCAAATTACTTTCCATTAACTTTTATTTTTCCCACAGCCATTCAGTTTTCCTCTA
Organism: Aviceda cuculoides; assembly: GCA_035590195.1. Classification (NCBI taxonomy): domain Eukaryota; kingdom Metazoa; phylum Chordata; class Aves; order Accipitriformes; family Accipitridae; genus Aviceda; species Aviceda cuculoides. The sequence continues at coordinate 23,257,608 of JAVJGG010000037.1, read as the reverse complement.
TACTTTAGCCCTTTGCCAGTAAGTGTTTTAATGGCCAACTCTTTTTCTTCCAGCTATCTCAGGGTGGTCTAGTGGCCCTGCAACCCTCTCTGTCCTCTGTATGTTGGCATATAGTCATGCATAGTAAAGAAACTGCCTAATGCCTATAGGCTTGATGCAAAATCCACCTAAGTCTAAAATTATCTTCCATCAGCTCTCACAATCTTGAATGGAAAAGCTATATATCAGGCTATGCCATAGAAACACTATATGGATGTATATATATATGTATAAAGCTATAGAGAGCTTATATATAGCCATTAAGGAAAGCCTTTTAAACCTTTTCTCCAGGAGGACGGCCAAGCCGTGGAACAGGCTGCTCAGAGCCACTGTGCAGGCTCTGTCCTGGGAGGTTTTCAGGAGCAGGCTGGATAAATCCCTCAGCAGCCCGGCCTGGCCCAGAGCCCTGCTGGGAACAGAGGCTGGACCAGCAACCTCCTGACCTTCCCGCCTGAGCTGCTCTGGGATTACAGCTACTCCTATTTGCAACTCCACTCTTTTTTCTTGCTTCCCCAAATACACATCTTGTTTACCAAGCATTAGCACATAGTCCATCTCATGTGATGTCCATTTTGGTACACTTTTGTACACTACAGTGAGATTCAATATCAGGCTAATTGAGTACAAGGGTGAGGAAGATGGAAGGAGAGCGATGAAAAATGCTAGAGGCTTCCAACCCAGCCACTACGGAAATTTAAGTGGTCTGATGTCAAATCGTCACCATTTCCATAAGCAGGAAGCTGTCAGCTGATGGATGAGGACTTACAAGCATCTATATTTTGCAGGCAGAAGTGGGACTAAGGGTAGAAATATTACTGTGTCTGGTGTGACATTCTCACTTAAAGTCACTGGGTTTTTAAATATTTTACTTTAGGAGACTTGTCCCACAGAAACCATTTCAGTTATTCAGCCTGGAAAACTGCCTTTCAGTCATTCTGCTGGGACTGATTAATTGTGCTTCTTCTAGTGAAAACATCTGAGAAACAATGATCTAACATCTGATTTACTCGCTCTGGGTAGAGTGACCTACCCCCTTGTTGGTACTTGTGCTTCAGTTAAGAGCTCTCCACATGAAAAAGAGGAGGGCAGCACAGGGAACACTGGAAGAAGTGAAATCCTGCTGCTGGGCACTGCAGAAATGTGGCAAGAAACAAAGGTTTCACCATGTAATTTCGGTCCCATTAAAGTCAGCTTTTTTTTTTTCCCAGGGGACATTTCAATCACAGCATTAGTAGCACATTTCCAACATACAAAAAGGCCTACTGAAAAAAAAAAAAACACCCCACCAAAACAATTGCACTTCTATTAATGAATCTTCATTTACCTAGATATTTTCTGCTTGGTACTTTCTCTGCCTTGTGTTTATCGCTGCAGTGGCAAAGGCTTGCAGTGCGAGTGGGATGCAGACCGACACGTTTATTCAGATAATACTTGTGACTCTATAAATACGACTTTGAAATATCCTCTTTGATAACATCAGGCCAGATTTCATAACTTATTTACTCTGAACAGCAGCTAACTCCACAAATAATCCTGCCAACTGCAGAAGGATTACTTCCACAATAAACCCGGGCCTGTGACGGGTGGCAGAGTCAGGCCCGGGAGACGTTTCGGGTTCGGTACCACGGTACAATTTATCCGGTTCACCAGAGGTTTTTCACAGCACCTTGGGTGAATTTCATACCTGCAGTGCGGGCGCTCCGGGAATAACGAACCCGCCGAAGGCTTTCGGGGTCGAGCGGAGGAGCTTGCCCACATCCCCCATTGCCCCCTTCACTGGAGCCTCACTGGTTTGACGCTTGCCCAACCCAACCAATGGCCCTCGCACGGGGGAGACCGAGAAATGGGAGGCGTGCGTTACCATACACCTCCGAAAACAGCTCAAAACCACCACGGGGCGAGTGACTGCTCTCGCAGCTGACACCCGTGCCCACGGGCAGCAGTCGGGCCCCAGTTTCCCCCACCAGCACCCCTTTTTTCACCGTAAGGCCACCATTTCAGCTAGCCTGGCACACAGGCTGGGCGTCTTCTAGCGTTGCCTCCCCACCGGCGGGTACCCAAGAGCTCAGGCCTTTACTGGGCTATTAAGAAACGATGTGCTGGCACCAAACTCGGAGGTGGTTGTAGCACAGTGGGTGCCAAATCCCTTCCCTACCGTCAGCCCTTATTAAAGGCGGGTTCGGGCACGCGGAGGAGGCAGACGCTGCTCCCGCGCTCCAGAGTCCCCAGCGCTGGGCTCATCCCCCGCTGAACGCGAGACACCCTCCTGGTCACAGCAGGACTGAAGACGTAGCCCACAAAGCAATTCAGAAAAGACACGTCACCTATTCAGGTTTCATAATATTGGTGATCTGCTGCTAAATACCTCAGACTCCATCCTCAAACAGCGCGCGAATAACCCAGAAGAGGTCCCTGATGTAGCACCATAGCAATCAAAAAAGTTCCAAGCCAACACACAAAAAAAAAATCTAACATTGAAAAGTACCGTAACCCAGATTTTGATACTCAGGAGCTCTGCAATTTGCAACATTCACTTTGATTTCATTTACAGTGTGCTGTGCTCCTGCCCAAAATAACAGCTCATCTCCGTTTGTTGGTCACGGAGGACACCCGCCTGGCAAGAGTTTCGGGTCAGGTACGGGGGGGGCCTTCAAGTAACAGAAGGACTAATCCCTGCTGCCAATACCATGGCTTCTCTTCTTAAACTCATCTCATGGACTCGGCAGTTAAAACCACGTAAACCGCTCCAGGGAGCGGCAAGAGCCGCTGGTACACGCGCAGGCACACGCACACACAAGCCTCGGTGGGGACCATGCTCTAAAATGCAAAATTCCTTAAACTCCTCTAGGAGAAGAATGTCACCGCTTGCTGTAATGTCACTGCTTTTTGTAATTACGTTGACAATTTCTCCTCTTCTTTGATGTTGCTTTTCTTGTAAAAAGAGGAGAGGGTGGAGTTTTATTTTTGTTGTTTGTGCTTGAGAAAGACTCATTAAAATCTGCTTTGGGATGTAGATCTTTTGGGTTTTTTTCAAGTATTTTTCATTATTTTTCAGATTAATTTACTTGAAGGATCATCAGGGGACCAACTCACATGTACATTTTATGCTGTATCATTTGTTTTTGAAGCATAAGCAAGATTTTAAATAAAACAGAGATATACTATGCTGAGACACGTTAATAGACGCAGCAGGCGAGGCTTGGATCCCAAGTCAGCGACAGATCTTCTTCAAGCCGAAGCCTGCACCAATTACTCTTGCAGACACAGATGCACGATTAAATTCTTTTATCAGAAAACCAGCCTGGGACTCAGGTCTACTCTCTGAAACACCAAGTCGTAAGGAAGATCAGAGTTAAACTCCAAAGCCAGATGTATTTCCCTGAGCACAAATGCAAGGGGGCATGGCTGGTGGCTGCAACCTGCATGTGCTGGCGATAAGAGAAAACCACCCGTATTTGCAAGCATGAAGGTGGCAGGAGGAGGGACTGTTCAGCAACTGATATACTGGAGCAGCAGCTGCACAAAGAAATCGCTTCCCTTCGTCTGGTTTGTTTCTCCCAGCTGAGAAGGCCTTTCAGGATATTTTGTATGAATAAGCATTACACGGAGGACGTAAGTGACCCCTATACCGTCTTCATGGAGCCGCCTCTGGAAGCTCCCGAGTCTTCGCTAACGGCCCAAGCGAAGGGAAAACCGCGGCGCGACGCCCAGCCGCTCCCAGTCCCCGCTCGCTGGGCCAGGCGGGCGGCTGGCCGGGGGGAAGCGAGGGGAGGCTGCTTGCAGGCCGGGGTGGCCGATTTGCAAGTATTCACAGGAAGGTTTAACGGCTCTTTTATCTTTTGCTCCCTTCTGGTGTTATTTCAGTGTTGATTTGCATAGCCAATATAAAACTCTTTACACATAAACTGCCTGCAAGGATGACACCATCAATCCTCAGCTCTATTCACAACATTTATTATTTGTTTCAATTTAAGAGAGATCATTGCCGGATTACACACTTGCTGATGAAGATTTATATTTACATTTACAGCAAGCGGAATACATGTCCAATTTTTTTTTTTTTAAGTCATCTACACAAATGTGAAAGAGGGAACAAAAAATAAAATCAGTGCGTATACACTCATGAATGCTTGCAGATCATGTTCTGCGACTTATCTTTCCCTCAGACAATATTGCAAATTAGTCAGCATCTGTATAACATCACTAGCATGAGCTTGATCATAAGAAAGAATTAAAGGATATTATCGAGACAGTTCTTAATCTTATGTGGCTGCGAAACCAAACACTCATATATGTTAGTTTAAATGAGATGCAAAAGGCATCTAGTTGTGTTTCCGTGACATCGTATCGGACATCAGAAATACGCACCCTATGTATTAAACAAGCGTATTAACTTCCAGAAATCATTAACCCATATAGAAATGTCAGGTTTTGTGAAAAACAGGACTGTAAAGATTAAGAGCAGAAGAAAGTTTCAGGAGATATTATACTTAATCTAGTCTGACCTGTTGAGCAGCATAAAGCTTGTAATGCAGCAGATTTCACCAAATAAGTCTTTTGACATAAATCTCACAGGATGTGGGGAAAAAAAAAAAAAAACAGGGATGCATAACAAAACTGGTTGAACTCTTGTTTCCCATGTAACTCAGGAAAGAAGATAACTCAGCTGCGATATTCCACATCACCCACAGCAGTAGTTCATGGAAGATACGGCTTCCCTGAAAAGAAAGGATCCCTGAGTGTGAAATGGTCCAAGCAGAGTGATAAGTCCTGCCTTGGAAAAACTAAAGCAAAATTGTTTCCCAGGACAACGGCAGGAGAAACGCTACGTCCGTATCTCCCTCCGCTAGCAGGTGGATGTTCCTCGCAGAGCCAGGAGTCTCCTGCCCGCCTGGACCTGCCAACACCTGCACCGTCCCCTTCCACAGCCAGCATGGGCAACTTCCATCGACCTCCAGGCCCGCCAAAGGGAGAGCTGATAAGGTTATTTAAATTCATGTGCAAAGCAGAAAGTGCTAACACACATCAAAGATTGTTAAAGCAGCCCAGCGACCTCTTCACAAACCTCCCAGCTCTAGCTTGGATCTATCTGAGCCTGAAACAGCGTCATCTTGGGATCGAGGATTCATTTTATTTTCCCTAATTATCGCCTCCAGAAGAGAACAGATACTGGAATGACTGATCAATGAATTAAGCAATCACTAGATGACTGGTAGAGATGGAAGAAGCTTTCTCACTTCAAACTTGCTCAAACCAGTACGAACACTGGCCTCTCAAAGGTCTTCGATAAGTGAAACACATTCAAATGTGTCCTCCTTTCACTCAGCTGGTTTGGCTGTAGTATCTTCCACCGTACTTGCTTTTCCAGTTACCTGTAATTATTAAAAGGGTGTTATCTGCACACAGAACACCAGACCAGCCAGCTGAATGGTCACCCAAGGGACTGGGGGTTCACCACAGAAAGGGCAGCTCTGCTATTCCAACAGTGCCGGCTCCTGCTCCCGTGTTTTGTCACTGGAACAGACGAGCCAAGCACAAATCAAAGCCCAGCAGAGGAGTCTGGCATTTATTGGTTTCACCAGCATCTGCATCAGATCCTTCAGCCTGATGTAAACTCACCGGCTTCACTCAAGTATAAATACAAACCTAGACTTAACGCATCAAGCATTTACCCCTTCCTACCTGTTTTAAAGATTGCTTGAATCGGAGGCAGTGATACAGATCCAAACTGAGGAACACCTGACCCCTTACTTATTCGGTAAGACAGATTTGCCCTAGGCAGCTTTGGTGCAGAATAACAGTAAGCTACTAATGCAAAATAAAGACCATAATACTCAGTCAGGCAGAGTAAAATTCGAGCCAAGGAGGTCCAATCCCCTTCTTTTTGTAGCTCAGTTTGAAGTCTGATCTGCATCCCACTCAGTGCCGAGGCCGTGCTACTGTCTATCACTGAAGTCTGCTGAACATTCAGCTGTGTCTTCCAAATAACATGTGGTACTGCATTATTAATGCATTAATAATAAAAAAGAATGTGTGGATTTTTATATATATATATATATATAAAATTTGTTGTTGCTTTTAAATCACTGAGTAACATTTGTCTTCAAAATTACTTTTAATCGGATGTACATCTGTAATCAAGGAACTGCAAAACTCTCTCTTGCAGGGCGTGAACAGCACGCATATTTCTTAGGTTGATGCCCTGTTTCACTACAAGCACAGATTTGTTTATATGGACTGTGCGAGGGTTTACAATCAATTCAGACTGGCACAAAGTTATTCAAAGATGAGTCAGAAAGAAAAATAGTGCCCAATAGATTAAATCAGCCTTTGTGAAACCCAATCTGTTCAGAAACCATTGACACAACTGCCTGAGAAGGCTGCCAAAGTGGCAGATGTTGCTAAAGCTTCCACAACACGGCATCTGGATCGGGCGCTTGTTATTTAAACAAAAAGCAAACCAAGAAAGCGGAGAGCTTTAAGTGACCAGGGAAGCCAGTGCTCCCAGCAGGTCTCGCCTGCTAATCCAGCGCCGTGCCAGGAGCCGGCAGCCCCATGGCACGGTCCTTTGGTAGCGCGGAGTCAGGGGAAGGAGAGAGCAGGTAATTCCATGTTCTCCGAGCAGCTACTAATACAACTTGTTTGCCACCAAGTGCCAACATCATCTTAGTTAGTAAAATGCACTACATTTTACACCACTTCCTACTGAAAAATAGCTGTGCTTGAACTGAATTGCTGACTTTGAACTTGCTCTACAAGCAACATCTTCTGCGCCACAGGTATATGCAAATTATAGTAAAAAAAACAGTTTCCCTGACCCAAAGTACATTTTTTCATCACTAGACTTCCAAGCACCTGGAATGGGGTGGGGAAGCCAGTCACCATTTTCCCCATTTCACAGTAAAAGAAGCTAAAAAAAGAAATACAGGAGGAATTGCCTGACACATTCCCACTTCCCTAGTGACAACATTTGATGGGAAAAGAACGGACTGTGGCGATAAATTTTGTCAAGATTACGAACAAGAACTCCGCTAGCAGATAACTTTCCTGTCAAGACGTGCCTGTAGGTCGCAGCGGACCCGGCTGCTCCCGGGGCAGCGCACCCAGCCTCCGGGAGCGCGCTCCTGCTGCGGGCAGCGCGGCTTCTGCGGTTCGCACGGGTTGAGAAGTCCAGCAACCTGGGATCTGTGCCCAGCCTTGCTTCAGGGAAAGCATAATTTCTGATCTGTGTATCCGTAACAACAGATTAAATACTGCTTAGTCATTTTCAAAAGCAATTGGAGAAATGACCCAGAAATTAGTTGGAAAACATTACATGTACTCATCATTGCTTCTGCTACTAGACATGGGTGAAACAGTCATCAGTAAAGGAAAAAAAAAAAAAAAGATTAATGTCTCCCTCCTCTGTTCTCCTTCACCTTGTAACATGAATTTTTCACATTTTAAGACATTAGCACTGTTTTGCAAAGCTTAAAAACACACACACCCACCCCCCAGCAACTCTTCTGCTGTGATCTGGAAGTCAGTAAAACGATCTAGGACTTGCCCACATGGCAACAATTCAAATGCTAATTCCATCAATTCAGAAATTAAATCACCTCAATGCGTATAAACACTTACTCAGATTAAGGCTGAAGTAGGCTTAATCCACTTCCAGTGTGAATTAAACTAAACCAAACTACAGTCAGTTCTGCAGGAGACTTCCATGCAAAGAGCTACTGCAGCTTTAATAAGCTGAGCCAGAATTAATGGATTCCCTTTAGCCTGCCTGCACCTTTAGTCTGAGCCTATCCTTGATGGAACAGGCCACCTCCATACCGAAGGGGAGACGTGCCCGAGAACATGCAACAGTTTAAGTCTGGATAAGAATGTTTCATCCAAGAAAGTTTAAAAAAAAAAAAATAGAAATCAGTAATGTAAACAGTCACAAGAAACTCAGCCAAGATACCAAGTTAACACTAAAAAAAAAAAACCCCATGGAACATCCAACTCATTTCATTTGAGCATTTCTTCACTTGGTTATATTTCCAGACAGAAAGACCCAGTAGGAGCATATTTAATCTGAACAGCATCTTGTGAGGATTTATGATAATTGATATTTAATAGGGTAATTTTAGACTGATGCAGTTAGCTTTGAAACCTGAGAGATTTGAAAAATCTTGCTGTGGAGGTTCTCTGTATATGAAGAAAACTGCCTTCTTGTGAAGTCAGAAAAGCCTGAAGTCTCTAGAAAACATTTAGCCACAGTCTTCTTGAAAGGGGATAAACAGATTCCCTTAAGAGAGAACATTTTAGTAAACTTTCCTTATTGCAATGGACTGATGGGGAGAAAGGGTGGGGAAAAGAAAAAAAGTGGCAGAAGTATGGCTGTGGGATCTGGAAAGCAAGCGTGGGCACCAGGGCTGGAGAGGACACCTGGGGAAGGGAGCGAGCGTGTATCTGAGACAGAAACGGGGAGGGAACGAGAAATCCAAGTTGTATAAGGGGGTGAGCTCATACCCGCATCCCAGCAGGGGAACCGTAACGCCGAGTAAGTCTCACTCTCACAGAAACCTGAGAAGTAAATGAAGCTGGGAACACCAAAATCGGATTTTTTCCTCCCCCAGAGCAAGAGAAATCAGTAAATCAGGTGCTACAGGTACTACAAGCCTGGGAGGCCACTCCACTCCCGAGCAGGAGCTGCTCTGTGGCACTTGGCGAGACTCTCTCACCGCTGCCGTTCTTGTTAGAGGTCCACCCCGGACTCATTAGCTTAATTGTGTGTAAGATTTTGTCCTACCATTACCTGTAAGTCATGGCATTTCTGATCCATTTCTTTTACTTAATATATCCCTTCATTAAAACTCTTTATTCCTGTATTCAGCTACTTGTTTCCCAAACCCCAGCATCCTAGGCAGATGACAACATTCAAAAAGCATCATTAATCCCTCCTCCCTTTGGTTCTCCGAAATGCAGTTACATAACAATATCCTCAGACATACTGTGGCTGTGCCTCTTTAGCAATCATTTCCCTGCTCTCTCCAAGATTACAGTTTTAACTTAAAAAAAAAAAAAAAAAATCCAAGCCAGCCTAACAGCCGAGTCCTCATAGGTGTCATTGTTTCAGAGGGGACAAATGAATCCAAATTGTTTGGCTCATTCTCCCTCTCTCCACTCCCACCTCAACGAGGACGACCGAGCATTTCTCTTCCTCTCTCCGACAGCCGCACACAAGCGGAGCCCAGTATGCCTGCTGGTGCCTGGCTGGGGACATCCCGGATGACCACGCAGCATCCAGGCTGGCTTCGCCCCCGAACGCATCCCTTCCTTCCTTCCCGCTTCGACGGGAGCGCGTACCTCCCCGAGCAAATTCACCTCTAAGCCCAGCGAAGCGATGCCGAGCGTTAAGTCGGCGTCCGCCTCCGGCCCCGGCAGCCCCCCCGGAGCCGCGTGCCCCAAGCCCTGCCCAGGGACCGCCGCGGCGGGACCGATCCTGCCAGCCCCCCGAGGCAGGAGGGGACGTGCCCAGCTCACCGCCTCCCCCCCGAGCAGCCCCAACTCCCCACCCCATACGGAAAGTCACAGCAAATACTGCGGTCACGAATACATACCCAAACTGCACTTCCAGTTATCTCGGGTTTTGAAGAATCCCCTGTTACCTTGATAATTATTTCTCTTTCACACCGTTTTAAAATATAACTTAGAGTTTGGTAACCACATCTTTCAGTGCCAGCTAAAAGCCAGTTTGAGTTTTACTTTTCTGCTGTGCAGGTCTGTAACTGGTCCGGGTCTGGAACAGCCGCCAAACGGGTTTGCTCCTTTCTTCAAGAAAGAGGAGTTTACTGTAGTCTTTTGCTCCTTACTTTCCTCTACTGCATGTAAAGATTACCTCGATCTTTTGTATTGCATAATGGCAAGCCTTTCCCTTCTCACCAGCCTCTAACAAGGATAGTTATTTAAAACACTTTTAAGTATATTCCTTTGATTTGTACATTAGTATTCACTAGGCAGGAAAAAAAAAAATAGGACAAAAATAGGATTTGCTCTAATGCAGTCTCATCTTCTTGTTTATTTCTTATTATTTCCACCCTGTGTAACTATGTAGGTCAAACAGATCAAATTAATTTCAGTGCATCTGTCCCAACACTGGTAACATGTAGGTTAAATGGCATTGATGCTGGGCTCTCTGAATGAGAATACGGCTCCATTAGCTCCCTGAACCGGAATAAGTTCGACCCATTTATTAAACTTCAGTCTTACAGCCAACATTCCATAATCTGCTTAGAACTGCATACCTGATCTTGTCAAAATTCTCTCGATGCTCCTAATTCCAGGCCTCTGGCACCCTCAGACAATGCAGAAGACAGACCACAACAGCAGGGTGCGAAAACCAGTCGACACAGCCAAGGAGGTGGCAACACGCACTGGTTTGGCATCACTGTGGCTGCAGCTATTACAGTTCAGTCTGGCAATCTGTCCTTTCTGTGTGAAACGGATTTGCAGCAATATTTAGATAATTTACTGCTAAAGGCGATGTATCTATAAGTGCCTTCTTAGGGCAGCCTAGCCAAAAAATTTGGCTGGCAGAAACGCACGGAAGCCAGGGCATTCCACAGCCGCCTGCCGTCTTTGAAAGTTGCCAATTCAACACAAACCCAACCCATGTTGGCTGACACGGGCAACCCCAAGCCCATTCCCTACAGATCTTACTAAAAAAAGAGGAAAAAAAGGAGAAAAAAAAAAATATTCTGGGCAACAATAACCCGATCCCATTTCTTAAGCAGACATAGGTGGTTTTCAAGAAAATTGGAATCAAACTCACTTTGAAGATAGAAAACCTAACCCTCTGGGCGGTTGAAAGAGAAAAGCCAGCAGGAAGGACAAGGGCATCCCAGGTGTTCCTCTCTGGGATTACAACTGTTCATTTTTAATGCACTCGGAATGATTTCTCATCTGCCCGGCACAGCACCCACCAGACAGACCCTTACTCATCAGGGAGAAACCACGAGCCAGCTCTCAGACCTGTTTACCCCTTCCCTCTGAATAGGCTGGAAATTCATTATGTGTCACACACAATTCATTTCTATTTTTCCTCAACGAGGGCAGATTTATCTGAATTATTGCATCATTTGCAGAAAACAAAGATATTGTTATGAAATGCAGTTTTGAAGGAGAAAGGCTTTCTGTGAATGAGTGAGAAATTCATGACCTGACAGAACTCCGAATTCAATGGCCTCCTTGTAGGGAAAAACTCAATGCATCATTTTTGATCAATTGTACTTTCAAGTAATTTTCTTATTTATGGGTGACTGAGAAGACACTTGACCTAGCAAAATAATTCATGTTTGTTTGCACAGACAAAACCAAATTTAATAACACAGCCTTTTTTAAAATAAATAAAGTCATGCATTACAAAAAGTGCATTTAAAGTCATTCTTTGAAGAAAATTCACAGCATGAACTCCAAAGGGCTCCTTTTCCTCCTCTCAAGTGAAAACCTTCTCTAAGGTGCATGCGATACACTTCATACTCCACTACAAAAATAACCAGGACCTGAATTTCTGTTGCAAGTCAGGACATTTCTCCTACTAACTTCGATTCATTAATGCCAAAATTTCCATTCAGCTCCCGAGGCCCAGAACAAGGTCCTAGCAAAGCCGCACACCAGTCTACAAGACGACGACCACTGCACTGAATAAAAGTTTCCTCTGCCCATCCAAGGGGGTGCTTAACATACAGATTTGGGGGGGTTTAAAAGCCAGAAGATGACAGATGGGAGTTACTGGGGAGAACTTTGGGTCTCAGATATTTCACGGCAAGAGAGAAATTTTCTTTGGGAACTTTGAACCCCTTGTTTTAAGAGCACTGGAAATAATCTCTAGAGAGGAAAGCTAAAGGGCTTTTTTCACTGCAATTACCTTCCAATATTCCTTTCAAGGAACATATCCTCCAAGTACAGCATATTACAGTATCTGAATATCCAGCTCACAACAACAGCAATTACTCAAGTCAGCCGGGATTCTCTCTTACCTGGTAAGAGCACGCTCTTTCCCCCACGCTGCTCTTCATCTCCCTTCGGCTGCTCTTCTCCTGCCACTCTCCCTTCCCCACCCAGCCAGCTCCTCTCTCATTTATCATCTTCCTCATTTGCCTCCTGATTGATCCCATCTGTGTCACTGTCTCCTTAATTCATCTTCATTTCCCACCTGCTTTAGCCTTGCTCCCTCCTTGGACACACTGTGTTGTTACTCTGGGGCATGCCTTTTTTTCCTACCCTTTTTTCTTTCCTAAAGGCAATGGCATTAACCTCCTCCTATACTGGTATTTTGATCCTTTCAGTCTTAGACCCAATTTTATCAGTAAACAGCAACAGGTGCTTAAGAACTATCCTCTTCACCCACTGTTAATCTTTATTACCTGCCTTGCTGTCACCTGACAACGAGAAATCTCAACACGCTGGGAAAACAAACCAGAGTTGTCACTACCCACTGCTCCTCCAACGGGAAGACTTTCGCCTTAGAGGTGCTGGGAGCAGCGTGGAGGATGCCAAGGAAAACAGGGCACGAATGTCGAGACCTGGAAGCAAGGAAGAAGGAAAAGAAATGGCGTCCCGCGGGAGAACGCTCCCTTCGCCCCCGTTCTCCGGGTGGGGACGGGTGATTTTGTGGCCATGGTTCTCACGGGCACGTACGGTATGGAAGTCCACTGCACGGCTCTCGCAGATCGTCCGAAACGATCAGCGGCAATTCACTTAGTCTGGTATGCCTCTCAGTTTTCCAGCTGCAAGAGGGAGATAATACATCTTCCCTCCAATCCCTTTGGGTTTTTTCTGCTTAGATGGTAAATTCTTCAGAGCAGGGACTGTCTCATTGTGTCTTTAAACAAAGCCTTGAAGAATGGTTTCGGTTAGGGTCTTTCAAGTCGATGATAACCCCCCCACAAAACCCCACCCACAGAAAAATAAACAAACTGGCACCTAACCAGGATTCTGCCTGTTCTTCTCAAGAGTAAACAGCATTCAGATGCTTTTGTTTACCTTCCCCACAGTCTTAGAAATTGCTTTAAGAATTATTTTTGTGCTTTCTTATGACTTTAAATAAAAAACAAATTATGAGAACGTTGAAAGCATATATATATATATATATATATGTAATTTTTTATATTTGATGCGTGTCCTGAATTTAATTTTGCCCCAAAATGCTCTTAGGGGATTTGCGTAGTTATTTTAATAGTCCTAATTTTAAATCCATTTAAATGTATTTATGCACCTTTAGACCAAACTCATTCAGGCATTTATACCACAGTAATGAATTGTATGACAGCAATGTATACACAGGAAGAAATCCTTTCCTTTTGTAGAGCATATATTAGCACCGATTTATAAATTCAATAGTTAAGTTCATTGGCATGCATAGAGTCAAGGGACCTTTGTTAAACTAGGACATTTGACGATAACTATTTGAGGAGATGCACATTGAGAAAGTCTCTCTCCTATTTTAATGTCAGGAAATTAGAAATATTATAATGAATTCCAATTTTTCACATCTTTCATCAAAGCCTTCAAAAAAGGTCAGTATCTAAACTTGTTATTTTAAAATGTCTATTCCAATTTGCCTTACTGTGGTAATTACAAGGAAAGTTCCCATAGCGTAACACCAAAACAATCCTGGGGGACTCCTCTTATTCCCGATTGTCAACAAATTTCAGCATCCGGAGGAAAAAATGATGCATTTCACAGCCATAATGAGTATAATGGTCACAGTAAACATTATATAAAGTATTTACATTTCATGCTTTCTCTGAACTGGGAGCTCCCTAAGTCTGGGGTAGCCTGAATATGCTGAAATGATTTTTTTTTTTTTACATTTTCAAACTATTCCTCTACCTTTTTTTTTAGACAGAACTGTTTCAAAACTATTTGCTGAATTCGACCCACATTTCAAAAAGGTTACACTCCGCTGCCTCTGCTTTTCTCGCTGCGCTGAGTCCCAGCTGCAAGAGCTCCCTCAGACCCAAGCTTTTAATCTCTTTATTGCCTATTCAGGTCCCGTCCCAGCCCCAAGAAATCGGGAGCTGTTGCCATCCCAGGGGTGTTCGATGGCTGTGAATAACACCGAGTTAATGCGGAATAATAAATTGGCACCCCGTCTCCAGTACAGTGATTCTTCCAGCAGCGCAGCCCGTGCTGCCGCAGAGGTGACGCTAACTGGCGGGAGCACCGGTGACGGCGGGCGAGGACGCTCCGGCACCGGCAGCGCTGCCGGCGTTGACCAGGTCAAGCCGGAGGAAAACCGTCCAGGGCTACTGGGCTCAAGTCGGAGAGCAGGTTTAGGAGCACGAGCGGTGCCGCTAACGTCTGCTCAGCCCGTCCTCGCCAGGGACCGACCGCGAAGGGGCCGACAGGGCCGACCCGCTCCCCGCTCAGAGGGAAGGGGTCGTCCTTCCTACGGAGAAAATCCCCCTCCGGACCTGTTTGAAGCGTCTCTTTCCATGCTGCTACCAAAAGACTTCACGCCTGCCAGGGTCCTGCAGCAGCTCCGAGAGGTTAAGGGAGGGTCCCTCCGGAGTACCAAGAAATAACAGTCCCTGAAGAATAACTACCAGCTATTCAATCTACATTTAAAAGTCGGGTTCAGTCTTCCCTTATTACTGTTGCAAAACCCCTTGCTATCTAATTCAGATAAAGTAACAAAGCTGCACTTGCAATGATTGTAACTAAATGCAGTTAACCTTAACAAGTCACTTTTACAAACAGAGCAGATTTATCTGGATTTAAATTTTAGTTCTTGTACAAAGACTTTAGAACAGGTTCCTCCCCATTATTCAATTTAACAATAATAATAAAACCCTCCATGACAACTATAACAAAAAGGCTGTGATAAAGCCTGAAACCTTTTTGATAATGAAACATACAATTTCCCTGTTTGAAGCATAACTCCCCAGAGAACATTTTTAAAAAGATATAGAAGAACTGTCATTTTAAAACTGTTAATGTAAAGCACTGCGTACGAGAACAGCCCATGTAAAAAACAGACTTTCAGAAAAGCTAGAGAAAAAATAGTGGGTGGGAGAGACTAGACAACTTAAACGCAGTGTCTCATTAGGACAATTACAGGAGTCAATAAAAACTGGCAAAACTGAAAAAGATTCACTAGGCTGCTCGGTTCAATTTCCATTTAGTTCCGAGACACAGAGGTCAACGACAGCCACTAGTCATCTCATTCGGCTCCTGCGGCACAGATGACTTAGCCGTACTGGTAACTACCTTTTTTCTCTTGCCATCTAAGTACACCTTTTGTTGGATCGTGACAGCTACTCACCATCTCATTGCTTTTTTAAATAAGTCTATAATCACATTATCTATAATGTACTTTGAGCAACATTAATTAAGAGAAGATAAACTGTCATATAAGAAACAGTAACACGCATTAATTAAGGTTAGTCCTACTCTTACTCAATTCAAGTCTTAATGTTCCAAGTTTTCTCATCAATACCTTATCATCGTAATGCCAGAGAGGAATTAATGCACTGAGAGGATGTCAGCTATTTGAAGAGGATCAAGCACTTGGGATGCCAAAATAACCAGCTGAAGCGCTGGATTAGTGAACTAAATACAAGAGAGAGAGTCGAAAAGTGCAAAACCATCAACGCGATAGGTCCACATGGCTCCCCAGTTGCGGTCACGGACGGGTCTTCAGCGCACGTGAATTATCCTTGCATGCTCTGCTTCATACACCACATGAGTACAATTTTTTACCATATAAGAATTTAATCAAATTTCAACAGCTTTCTGTACTAGTGGGTATTTTTAAATTGGAGATCATGGGACCTCTTGGTTTTTAACGTGTCTACCTTCACTTGTCAAAGTGCTGAAATCTACTGAATGAAAATGTAAAAACTGCCTATAAACATACATTTTTTTCGAGTTTATGTTCTTTTCTGTACTGGACAAAGTCTTGAGAAATGTCCTGAGCACCTTACAGCACATTTAGATCTTTGTAATTTTACTGCTGTTGCAATTGTATCTGCATCACTTTTTTATAATCTTAGCTCCTGTAGCCAGGAGTTACTGTGAGAATCTACACTTTCATTGCAATAATTGTGTTAAAAATTCACAATGTTTTGAGTTTTGAACCTTTGGGGCAGGGTTATGGCTGCAATTTAAAAAAAAAAAATCTGAAGTTTTAAGTGTTTTTTTCTGACTGGGTAGGGGGCTTTTTTACAAAAAATGCCAGTCCCCAAAATCTGAAGAGTGTGATCACATCTTAAATAAAGCGTATGATCACATTTCTCCTTTTGTCTAGATAGCTCTATTTGTTGCTTTTTCCAGTGCAGTGCTCCTGTCTCATCAGGAACTCATAGATGCTGTTGGTTAGACACATTACCAGCAAAGCTGTGATCACTACTCCCCAGAATAATGTTCTTGTCAACAAGGTGTGAATTTACAAGCTCATTTGGAGATACATAATGATAAAGTGCAAAGTGGGGGGAAAAAAATCAACTAATTAACCTGAAAAGTTCGTTTTTACACACACACACAAAAATACTAGAACACATTTGCCTCCCCTTAGGATCCATCCTAGCAATCCCCGCAGTCTCCACGGGCTGGATTTTCAGTGCTTAGCGCTCCGCAGTTCAAACTGAGAGCAGTGAGCTGGTCCTGACAGAGCTCCAGTAAGAACCACCGGCGGTTTTGAAGCGGCAAAACCAGGGTTTTACTTCTGACGATTCAGGGATAAGGCTTCTTACACAGAAGTTAAAGGTATCATTGATTCCCTTTGTACTGCCAAGAAAAAGGCACTAATCCTCACGCAGGCTGGGGTTAAGACTCTCACAACTCCGTGCTCATCCATACCACCTTTGGTTCGTGGCCAAAGCTACTTCAGGCGCAAATATTAGCCAGGGCAGAAACCAGGTGTCACCACAACTCTTTCCATCTACCATTACGTCGAAGCTGTTGACAATACCCGTACATCCATCTGACCAAAACCAGGGATGGTCATACTACTTAATCGCCAAAATAACGTGCATCGTTCTCTTGATCAACTGGGATTCTCGAGCCAAGAAATGGTATGTTGAAAAGTCAGCAAACCTGACAGTCAGAGATTAATCCATGTTAAAAGTGGACAGGATTTTCTTTTGCATGAGAAGACATTTCACTTTATTAATGTGTTAGACTATTGGCAGGGTTTCTCTCTTTTCAAAGCTGTGCAAGAAAATGTTGCATTGGTTATTTATGGGTAGATTTTGTGTTCATCTCTGAAAGACAATGAGCAAAATCCTAAGGTAAGGGCAATCTCTGCAATTCTGCTGACAAATTCACTCCAGCCAAAAAAACAGCTCTTCAGGCACTCTCATTACAATAATTCATGTATTTTTTTAGTATTATACTGGCAGTTAGAAGTCCCAGTTGAGGTCAAAACCTTGCTGGACAGCTTTCCAGACCCATGTACTTAGGACAGTCCTCACGGTGAAGGATTTATACACTAGACAAAATCTGCTGAGTTACACCCTGATTTCTACTACAGGGTGTATTTTATAGGTCAAAAACCCCCAAATAATGTCTTCCAAATATTTTTCTTAGATCTGTGATGCCCGAAATTAAGATGAGCAGTATGCTTTTAAAAAAAAAGGTGAATGCTTTGTGGATTTTGCACCTGCCAAAGGATCCAGGTTTAATAGTACATACCACACTTTGCCAACCGTTAGGGAAAACAGATTCCGGTTGTACCATGTTTTGCTTAATTTATGTGAGCACCGGGAGGGAGGTAAGGGGTGAAAAAAATGAAAAATGACCTGGAGAGCAAAAATATTTTTTTCTTCCTTTTTTTTTGCTGTTCTGACAACAAACTTGCCAAGTTTGAGAGGCTCCAAAGAGCTCCCACAGCCGAACGCAAGGAACAGCCAGACCCTGCTCACCCCGGCCGTCAGTGCTATGGCTCTGCCGCGCAGCCTCGGCCGCAGAAAGCGGCGGTGAGACCGGTCTGAGCGCCCACGGGGGATTCCCGGGCGATGGGGGAGTTACTCGGACAGTCTCCGGGTACGAGCAGGGTCCCTGGGGCTGCTGGGGGCTCGCTTGGAAAGCTCGCAGGACTGAGAGCAAGGAGCATGCAGGAGTAGATAAAAACCACATCTCCGTCTTTCCTGGGCTTACACCAAGTACTCGGCTGCTAGACTGGGGAGCCAGGTCATGTATTAGTTTGCGAAACCGGTATTATCTAATCTAGGCCCAGCAGATTTCATACGATGCACGTGTTCACAAAGTAAAGCAACTCCTACAGAGCAGCTGTGGTTTTGCTGTTGATTCCCCCATCACGCCCGGCCCAGCCGCCAGCAGCCCCTCGCAGCAGCCAAACAAGGGAAAGTTCAAGTCTGAGGGAGTTCTTTGTCCAAATTAGGAATAAAAATAAATTTGATAAGGGGAGACATATGAGAGCAGTGACTTTGCTCCCACCCGCAGCTAGCTGCCCTGGCTGAGCTCACAGCCCTCCATCCCCAGCACAGCTCAAGGCCCATTAGGACCAATTCCTGTCTGTCTGAGTGCTATGTACCTTCCAGTCCATTTTCTCCCTGGTTTCTATTTTAAAAATTGCTGTAGCTTGTAAGAGTGTTTTGTTCCGCGCAGTGACAGGCTGTCATTTAGCCTGAACATGCCCCTTCCCTGCCATAACCATCCCAGGTAATTCACTAAGCACCTAGAGACTTTCCTTAAAGGCTCACTGTAAGGCATGCTGCAGGTTCTCAATGGAGTCGCTAGGTCCCGTACCACCTACTGTCCCAGTGTCACTGGGGGACCACCACGGACCATTGGAAAGCATTCCCAATACAGGAGCATCCCTACATTGCCCACCGATCAACCAAAGTTATGATGGATTTAGCCATCCCAAAGCAAACAAAGGAACTGACTCTGCAAACGTAAAGCATGGGAAAAGGATCACTCAAAGCGCATCGGTGCAGTAAGAAGGATGACTGCTAACAAAGGGTCTGAGTTATTCATCATAACTTTAATTTTCACCATTGAAACACTCTCCAAAAGACTGCCACCAGTTAAAAACAAAATGTCATATTAAGTTTTATAGTAACAGTCAATATAACGATTTGGCTTTCAGGCATAGGCTGGGATAAAATGCAAATGGCAGGAACTGGAAATGTACTTTATTTACACTTACTGGCTTTGACAATCCCCAGCCTCTCAAAAGCCCAGGGTGCATTTCCACCCTTCCCCGGGTAATGCCGCAGCAAACCAGCGCTATAGCCCAGACTCCGTCTCGCCTCTCAGCAAACCACAGTACCACCGAGAAACGCTCAGGGTACCAGGTATAAGGCAAAGCACGAATCTGAGAGGTAAAGCAGCACAAACCTCAGTGCAATTTTATTTCATTAAATAACTGGCATTTTTAATTTGTCTTCATGGAGCATATTAAAAAAAAAATATCTCACTCAACAAATATGACAGAAAGATTCATGAACAGTACAAACACAGTTCAACTGAGAAAGATCATGTTTTCTCCTAGCTGTGTGTTTAAACTATACCTCATTATTTTTGTTGGGTTTAAAGTGTGCCATATTTACTATAATTTAAGTGATAAGATTTAACATGCTCTACAAAAACAGTAGGAAAGACAAAAAGAACAGTTTGCTAGTTTTGCTAGCTCAATGATACCTTTATCATGGCACAAGAAAAAAAAAAACCCTTCATTTCATGAACCCAATAGCATCTTATCTAAAATTCACCCTGGAGATTAAGATCAACTGTCAGACCAATTTTCCAGACTGCTTAGGAGCTGAGTGAGGAACAGCGGCGGGAGGGAGGAGGGAGAAGCGCACACATTCTTTGCTAAAAAATTCAATTCGAAAAAGTAGCAAAAGGAAAAACAAAGCAATATGCATAAACAAACCATTGCACAAAAACGCGTACAATAATTTGCTGCATAGAGGCACCACGAATCAGCGAGTTCACCTCCTGGCATAGTTAATATTTCCGCTAAACTCTTACAACTTTTTCCATAGTTCAGAGCCCAGAATGACAGACCTCCGCTCCCCGACCGCTGCAGCACCTGCTTGCTCCCGAACCTGCGAACGCGTCGCGCTGCCCGTAAGGAGCCCCAAAGCCAGGCTGCAGCGGGGGGGCTGGCGGCCCCGCTCGAACGCTGCATCTGGCTTTTTCGCTGGGGCCGAGAAGAGTTTTGAGCCAGCACCGACCGCCGGGTTACGATAATCAGAAGAGAGCCGTCACTTATGTAAATATTAAGTGCAGGGTTACAGCACAGCATAGACGCATGCTCAGAAACAAATACGGGCTTTCTTTCACACCTGTGCATTCATCATAAGCGTAGCCATATAATGCACTTTCGAATAAGCAATTATTATTTCACTAGCAGATGGATTTCTTAGAGAGAGCAGCAGAAGCTTTGCTTGTCTCAAGCAGGACATTTTCTGGAAGAGTTATCAGCCTCATTCCTCAGTACTTTTGTGCTTAGAGGTATTTATTTTCTTCTGAAATGTAAGAAGATTCTTCCTGGGAAAATAAGCACGGGATTTGGAGGCTTTTTTAATAACAATTTGATTCTCTAGCAAAATACATTTATCACAGGTGGAAAAAAACGTATTTGTGATTTCTTTCACTTCTTCAAGGATTTAATGCCCTTCAGAGTTTACCAGATCAGAAAAATATTCCCCAGGATGGAAAGCTGCCTTCCAACGGACTTCCACACCACCCGCCTGGTCTCACGTTGGGATGTGTCGCAGATCTCAATGTGTTACAGACCCGCTCCTGCGGCAGTCCTGGACATCCTCCACAGAGCTTGAAGAAGTCAAGTCATTTCTCCATTCCCCCATAACCAGTTTAGCCAACGAACTGAAAACAAGCTGTAGCCCCCTAAGGGCTGATGCCATCACGGTTGCTGCAGGCAGATGGAAATTAATTTTTTTTGTGTCAACGTCCAGAAGCCCATACAGTACACAAATCACTTTACCTAGGACACTAACATGCTACTACGGGAAATGGTTTCAAGGACTGGAACAGGCAAGGAGCTCCCAGTTGCCACAGACTTGCTGGGGAATCCAGACATCAAAATAGCCTTTCCTAATTTTGAAAATCCTTCACTGTGGTAGTGGTATACACACCTTAAAAAGATAATTTCCTTTACATCGCTAATACTCGGAGACTTTCTGTACCGCTGTCAGATAGAAAAACTACAAAACCACAAAAAATAATTTAATTAATTTTTATTGTCAATATAATTTCTGTGCATTGAAGTACTACCACAAAATTACCTTCTTCAAAAATCACTAAAACATCTCTATTAGTGCTGGATTTTATTTCTATAAAAGTAACAACTTCCAGCCAAATTTGAGTTGACAGCTTCCCTTTAACTTTTGATTTATTCCTGCCATTTTTTTATTAAATGGGATTTGGCCTTGATCCTACCTATTAGGACTCCATCTTGATGGGATCAGCATGGGAAACAACTCTGGGCACTTAGTCTTGTTTCTATAGCTGCAAGGCACTAGCACAATTAAAACTGGTGGTGATGCTGTCTAGGCTTTTACGAGCTGTCATGAAATTCAAGACAACAGGATAATTTATTAGCTTTCAGCCATCCATTAGGTTAACCTGTACCTTATTGTTTCATATTCATCTCTTCATCACGCATTGTCCCGAGAAATAACTGTACACTGAGGGCATCTCGGCATACCTGCCGCCCCAAAGATCACAGACCTGGGGAATGTACCTGTTTCCAAAGGGAATAAATACATAGGGAAGGAAGCCACGGCCTCAGCTAGTGTAAGCTGCCAGAGCTCCACTTATATCCATCAGCAGGGAACTTGACCCCAACCATGGAGAATCACTTTTCTAAATTGAATAAACCCAGCCATCAGCCCTCCTTAACCAGCAATGGGTGGGTGGTCCCAACGTATCCTGAGGGAAGCAGGGTGGGAAGGGTTCTCACCAGGGGTAGGGATAGAGAATGCAAGAGAAACAGCAAGTGGAAAAGACACGACGAGGAAGGTAACATTAATAATATCGCCAAGAAGCCTTTATCAACTCCATTTGATAGGCACGAGGAAGGACGGGGAGGTGAGAAGGCAGCACAGGTTGTTCTGGCTGCATCAGCCAAGATGGAAGTTCTGAACTTCGATGTCGTGTGGGGAGAGCAGCAGCAAGCGCTGGAGACAGCCAGAATAGGTGTTCCCAGCACAAGAGAGGTGCTTATGGACCTGAGTGTCCAAGAAAATTCAAAGGCTGAAGGCTGGGGACTGGGGAATCAATGGAGAATGTAACACAGTGAATACTAAACTCTGTGTTGTCCTTGAGGTACACAAGGTGCAGGCTGATATGTGGGATTCGATCAAGTTGCCTTTGATTTGGGGTTTTTTGGTTTTTCTTTTAACATGGAAATCAAGTACTGAGATACATGGGATACACTGTCAAAACTCAAGATGAGCATGAGAGATCTATCAAACATCTGCAGCCAGTTGAGCTCATCCTGGAAAAAAGATAATCTTTGTTTCACTTTTAATTAGAAAGTATATGCTTATATCTATATTCAGAGTTTAAACTAAGTATGTTACATGGAGTCTTGTATTACTGGGATTAAACATTAGTGGTCTCTGATATCATGACTGACAACAAAAATGTTGATTAAGCTTACCAAGTTGTGTTTATCAAACAGAGGTACTTAGAAAGCAGCAAATGCATGGCTCTCCCAGGACAGAGGGCCATATTCACAGTGAAAAGGGAATTTGCCATCGAACTTGTAGTCGGTCCAGTCAAGCTTTCTTTGGCAACAGAACTTTTAATACTAATTTGTCTGTGTTTACCTCAAGATGTCTAAACATGAATTTGTGTTCAAAAAAAAAAATACAGATTTATCACAAAAATTGTTTACAAATTTATTTCAAAAGTAAATTTGTGTCACTCTTAGCAGTGTTTTGACAGCCCAGCAAGCAGCGGTGGCTGCTGCAGTGTGCTCAAACTGGGCTCCCAGCATGCACCCCATGAAGTCTGTGCCGTTTCCTCACGATCGCATCAGCTGTGGCGCAACCGGCACCTCTGCCTCTCACAATTTGCATTTTATCTGTGATCTCGTATTAAGGAGCTCATTTGTTGTTGCTGCTGGAAATAGAAGGCCGCTGAAGCTTTTAAGGCCGAAATCCTCCATTCTCATAGAAGAAAATTGCCTGCTGTCCTGTTCTTCTTGGTATACCGAACATGCCAATAGCTGGGGCCGACAATCCTGCAAAGACGTAAATTCCTCCTGTGTCGCCAAGCGCTGCAATACATTTACAAAGCAATTGCACTCAGTTTGTACTGTGTGCAGAAATACCATGCATATAATTATGAGGCTGAATTTAATGACATTGAAACAAATCTCCATTCTGATGAATGCATAATTACTGTTATTAAAATATTTATGAAATAATAAATTTATTAGAAAATCTTCTGCATATGGGCTTGCAGAATGCTTTACCGTACACAAATTCTAAAATGGCAGCAGAGAAAAACTTGCAAGGCACCAAACCTGAGCATCTCCACCTGAGACAATGTCAGCACAAAGGTCTCCTGAGATCCTGAACCCTCTGACCCCTCCAGCAAAGGTACTGAATATAGAGAATTGGGATTTTTTCTTCATTTGGAAAATTTGCAGTTCTTTAAACAAGGGCTATTATGGAAACAAACTTCTTGTGGGGTTTTTGGTTGGTTGGTTTTTAACTCAGGTAGCCCAGGCTGGAAATGCATCACTGGGACAAGACAGAATTTAAAATAACCACTAGTACCCATCCAGACCACTGGAAATTTAGGCTGACATCTCCAGCCTGAATCGGAGAGAGATGGAGTTTCACAAGTCCCAGCTGAGTGAATGTTAATCTTGCAGATAAATCTCTCCCACTAAAGCATTCAAACCCTCTACTTTTTGTACCTAGCTTCCAGCACAGAAGGGAGAGCAAAAGCCTAGCTTTAGGAAGATTGCTATTGCATCTTGTGTTGCACTTAAGCCTCACAGCCTGCTGTGAAAGTACAGTCAAAACAAAAACAGGAAAATTTCCAGCAAAGAGGATCTAAGCTGACTATTAAGAGGGAAAAAATAGTCTTTCATGGAGTTTGTAGAACATTCTTCAGAGAAGTTTATAAAAGAACTTAGCCAAGCACCTGCTCGGACCAGCCTGCCTATATGGGTCCCATCTCAGACCAGCGACTCAGCGCGAGTTCGGAGGACCAGCGCTGAAGGAGTCGGCAGCGGGAGCCACATCGATACCCTCTGCTCCCAGAAAACAGGAGGGGAGGACCCGAGGGGTCAAGGGGAGGGTATCAGGGCAAAGGGGTGCTTGAAACTACCCACGCGAATCAGCCAGATCCTCACCCAGCTTGCTGCCTTCCCACCGACATCAGCCAGTGCTGGAGCGTCCAAAGAAAATGCTGGAAAATTGTGCAAAGACAAGTGTGCGTTTCTGTCCTCTACACTCTCTGGATTTATGGTCCTATTTATGTATGGGCACTCTTCTAACAAAAGTTAGGATTAGGGCCTTTGCGCAGCATAGTAATAAACGGCTGCTACAAAAATCGCATGCAGGGATCTATATTCGCTTTGACACCGTCATTTCTATAACTGAAATTTGGTCTGTGCACAAAAAGGGCGACTTTTCCAGCTACCCCTGGAAAGCCCCCACGACCACGCTACACTCGACCTTCTCACGTTTCCAGTGACAAGGGGAGACCTTTAGAAGGGGGCGCGGGGCTTGGCTCGCCCTTCGGCTCCCGTTAAGGCTGAGCACCGACGGTGGCGACGCTCGCTCCTTCCACGGGGCTCGCGTGGCTCAAGCCCACCGGCTGTGGGCACCCCGAGCGGCGCGGGGCCGTTCGCTCCACCCTGCTGCCAGCCGCAGAAACGTGAAATTTCTCATGCAGGAAGTGGAGATACGGGTTTGTATCAACCCACCTGAGGAGAACCTGGATCAGAGTCGTTTTGCGGGACAACTACAGCTTAAGGTTTTGGCTTTGTCAGCAGTTGTTATACCTGCAAGTGAAAAGCCAAAACCAGCTGTAAAACTGTAAGAGCAAGATCTAAAGGCATATCTACAGCAGGCGAGGGAGCGCAGGGACCACACCAGAGGCAGGTCCAGATTAGCTGGCTTTTGAACTGGGAGCAGTAAAGCAGCTCCAGCAAGGCACTGCCCTTGGGCTAAGGCGAGCGGCCCCGTGCCAGTTACCCACCGTGAGGCACGCTGACGGGGCTGTGTCCTCCCCGGGACTCCCGTGTCACTGCCTGGCACCGGTCTGGGCTGGGCAGGTACCGGCCTCCACCTCGGCCGCTTCCTCTACCAGGGCGATGCGCTGCAGAGCGACCACTCTCAGCTCCTCCGCCCCGACCCTGACCCTCCCTTCGATCCCTCAGAGCAGCCCTAGGCAGAGACGGAGGTGGCAGGCACACGGCCAGTAGCCTGCCGCAATGGGAAGGGCCACCACAGCCCTGTTGTCCCCCCTCTTTGCCCATGCTGGGGTCCCGAAAGCCACTGAGCTGCTGCCAGGAGAAGACCTGAGGCTCCTGCTGCTGGGAGGAGAGGGAGGGAGAGCTGGTCCCGCAGAGCATCCTCCTTCCAGCGCCCTCTCACCCCGCACCAGCCTCACGCCAACCTCTCCACCGTCTTCCCCGTTTTCCACCACGGTTTCTGCCTGTTCTCCCTTCACGCGCTTCCCGGGCAGGAACAGCCAAGCCTGAACACAACCCATTGACAGCACCGCTGAACGCCTCTGAGGTGGCTCTGTATTACTAAAATGCGTCTTTTCTCTATTAACCACACATCATTGATTCTTCTGAGTCCTAACATCATAATAATGCAAGACAGACAGAATCGAAAAGCCAAACAAGCGGGTGACATGACTGTCGGCACACTGACAGCAGCGGCAGTCAACGGAAGCGGAGGCGTGCTCCATCCCATCCTCGCCCACCATGTCCTGGCACTGGTGCCTGCTCTCCCCTTCCCAGCCTCAGCCCGGAGCAAAATGTTAGAAGACAGGTCACTTATGTTTACAGCATAAATATCTAGCAAAAAAAAGGTATTTTTATATATATGCAAGTATGTGTGTATGTGTCTATATATATAAAAAACACCTACATACACAAACATATTCACAGACATTAAGCAGAACCATCATCAGAATGAAATCTCGCAGGCCTCGTCTGCTCTTAACTGTCCCCTCCACCCCCACAGGTCAGGCAATCCTTTTAACAAAAACAGAGCTATTTGATGTGCCCTACATGTGAAAAGATTTCATCTGTGCCGCGCCAGGCAGCGGGCAGCGTTCGGAAGGGAAGGTCTCCCCGGCCTGCCTTCTCTTCCCATTTAAATCAGAGGCCAGGGAGTGCTTCACATGATCTCTACTCAAGGAGAAAGGCGATCTCTAGTTAGGAGCACTTCACAGCGTTTGGGCGTGCTTGCCAAGTTCATCTAAAAGTACTCGCAAGTGAGGCATTGGCCTGCATTGCCCCTTCAGCCACGGAAGAGGAGGATACACACTTTGCAACACACTCCCATTCGTACGGCATGCTAATGCCTCTCCCGAACATCCCAAATGACACAGCAAAAGCATCACTCCTCCACTGCAGACTAAATTAGAAGGAAGGTGGGCAACACTGCTGGAGTTACGGTTTCTTTGGAAATGTACCACCACTTGCCAAATTTTGTCAAGTGCAGGCGCTTGCCCCCCCCGGAGAAGGAGCGAGGCCCCGATGTGAAGGTCTCGGCGGCCGCCCCGCTGTGCTCGGGGTGCACCATCCTGCACCCAGCCCCCGGGTCCGCGTGTGCACGGCGCCGGCGAAGGGGCTTCGCGACGAGCTACGGAACACGGGAGCCCGGACACCCCACGGCAGTACCTGCTCCGTCACACTCAGCAGCCCCCGAGTTGCAAAAAAAAACCCCCCGTGCCACGTCAAGCTCTGCCGTGCTGTCCGCGCAGGGGTAGCACGATGACGTGGGGACACAGAAATTAAAGAGCTTTTAGACCATTCCTACGTATTAACTGCTGTCTTTTGAAGACTCTCTTCCTGATGTAGTACGATGGCACGGAACGACGCTAGCTCTGCAGGTATGAGAGTTATTCAGCCAGGTAAAACGCCTGGTGACTGTGCACGAGTGACTGGGGGCCTGGGGCAGGGCAGGGCTACCATATTTTAGTGGACCGTAATAGGACCATGCTTTATTCCCAGCTAAATTGGTGATGATTCAGAATACCTCCACCGCCTTCAGCAGAAGGGCTTTATAGGACCTTGTGAATCATCAGTAATAAGGAAGGCCTTAGAAATCCTTGTTTTTCTTCAGATTTCTCTCTGCCTGGATGCCCACTCCACCACACTAATGGCCTGACTATATTGGATTCCATGCTCTCCAAACAGCCTTAATTACATGCTTCGTATCTTCCAATATTATGATAAAATTCATCATAGTCCCATGTCTGGGACAGTCAGCATTGTCACTCATTGAGATTAATTTGAATATCACCATAAATAGAAATAACAACAGCTGATATTACGATGCAGAGTATTGTGCTGGATGCCTCCAAGCAAAACTCATTTAATAGAATAAAATACAGAATATAGAACATGTAGTTTTACAGTATTAGTGTTATAAGATTCAAAACCAGATCAATATTTCTTTCATAAAAATTAATGCCTTGAAATGAACCCTCCATTTGTCACTCCAAAGAGGTCACCTTATTTCATTTCAAAGAATAAATTGGGAATGGCACAAATGTACTTGCTGAATAATGCTTTCACCCTAGAAGCTGACATGTTCCAGCACCCCCCTGTGCTGCCCCCCGCGCCAGCCCCAATTATCTGCTAATCCTTTGCTCACGTAAGCACCATCATCCCTCTCCGTCTCTCTCCATGGGAGAGCATCCCTCTCCTGGCAGAGCCAGTCTTCTTCCACACGACTCTTTGCAGTCCCTTCTACCTAACATCTACAGAGAGACACTCGAAAATAGATTAAGAGCCAAGATTATTGCTAATATCGAATTTTGCCTTGTCAAGAAAATAGATTTTACCCCCAAAACACCGGTTT
Source organism: Aviceda cuculoides (assembly GCA_035590195.1). NCBI lineage: Eukaryota > Metazoa > Chordata > Aves > Accipitriformes > Accipitridae > Aviceda > Aviceda cuculoides. Next base: position 23,229,529 of record JAVJGG010000037.1, on the reverse strand, counting down.
CCAGAAAAATATCTTCATAGCACCTCCAACCTCCCATTAGTAACTCCTCATGGAAACACGTGAATTCCTGAAGCAAGGATTTTCCTTTACTTTTGATTTATACAGGCGAAATAAGATTCCACATCTATTAAATGTAGCCCAATATTTCAACAACAATACAGTAGAAGGGCATGGCTCAGCTCGTTGACACGTGTTAGGTGCATCAGTAACAACAAGGACAAATATTTGGAGACTGATGAAAATGAAAGCTTGCTGAGAAACACAAAAGCCATTTTTTTAAAAGAGGCAAAGACTTAGAGTTTACTGGTTCCTATTTTCAGTTTTTTGTTGAATTCTCTATAGGAGTCCGACTGAAAAGTGTATAGTTCTCCTGAAATATCTTTTATAAAATTAATCATTACCCCACTTCCTAAAACCAATACTGTCTTATTAAAAGTTAGAAGAGGAAAATGCAATAAACCGGTAATGAGTTCAAAATATATTAGCATCTAGAGAAAAATATTGCTAAAGTGTGTTAGTTTTCTTCCCAAATACCAGCAACAACCCAAGAGTCCCCCCGTGCCAGGTACACTGCAGTCAGTTAAATTGGCCATTTACTACCATCTCATTAAGTCCAGTCCAGCAGGAGGGGGCTCACCATGAGTCTTTGGCTTTGCACCCAGAACCTACACAAATGGAAACCCTTGGGCCTATATCCCATATTCCTGCGAGCGAGAGGGAGAAAGGGAGGAACAATCGCTTTGCAAATGCTTTTGCTGCAGAGTGAAGGAGTTCACAGAATCCGATCAGGTGAGCAGCACAAAATTAATTAAAACCCAAACACTTAAGAAGAAATCTCTTGAAATCACGGGATCGCACATTCCGTAAAGGGATTCTCGTGCAGCCCTTACCCTTCTTCCCCGTGACCGTGCTGCCAACCCAGCAGGAACAGGCACCGGTGCTGCCGAGAGCCAAACTGCATTCCCCCAGGCCAGAAGCCCAGACAGAACCACAGTCTCCACTGCCACCAGTCCAGCCCCTCGAGCGCGGCAGCTCGGCCAGCCGCAGCCTGGGGACGCAGGCGGCCACCACCGCTTCGGCAAAGAGGCTCTCCGCACTCGGAGAGCCCTGGAAAACGCACGCCCTTTTCTGAGAAAAAAGCAGCATCCAACTCAGAGCTGCACTTCGAAGCTGCGTTCCCTTCCGAATAATGACACTTCTACCGGCTTCATTGTCTCTAGAGCAGAAGGCAGGACCGCGACTTTCAATCTGTCTCATTTTCTACAAAGGTGCCCACAGATGGAAATAGAGGCAAAGGCCCCCAGGGGATATAAGGGAAGTTTCAATTTACACTCCCAATCTCATTGTACTCCTTTATCCCACGCTGGTTTCTCAAAAGTTCCCTGAAGGGGATGGTAACACACCCCTGTGGGCCATGAGAACCATCACTGATAAAAGCAAAAAGGTATTTAGACAAGAAAGAACGATTGTTGATTGACTATTTAAAATTACATCCACTGAGAACAGACACCTGAAGCGGTAATTAGTTCATTATTAAAGCTTGTAATAAGAAGTCTGTAATTCTAAAGGAGTCCAAAAATTAGTTTTCCATTAAAAAAAAAATAGAAATCAGTGTGCTGATATTCCTCATATTGTGTGGTTCTACTCCCAGAAAATACGGAACAGATGAAACATTTCACTATTTTTTTTCAGCATAGTTATTGAATTTCATGGAGTTAAATTTGTAAGGAAAGCTATGACACTGTGAAGTAACAATATTTTTTACAATGCAAAACTAGCAGCCTATAAACATATTGCCTTGAACTCCCTGATGCGTTCGGAAACAGCTTTCCAAATTGCTTCTGTTTTATTTTTAGAACAGATATTTAATTTACAATCGGCATACTATTTATTGGCATGCTGTAACAGAACTGTATTTTGAAAAAGTCACCGTATTTGACATACTTGAATATTTACGCATTTACATCTCCACGGTCCAGCACACATTGTATTATCCCTTCTGTTGCATTAATCCGAGGCCCTGCAGCAAAGACACGGGCCCTCGGTGCTGGGCAGCGCACCTGCGCCACGCAGCCCTGCTCCCAAAATTCAGGGCTCAGCCATCCAGGGCAGGGATGGGGCACAACCCCCGGAGAACCGGAGCTCTCGTCTGCAGAGGGAGGTAGTGGGAAGGGGCTCCCTCACATGAACCCCTGCCAGGAGCTCATCCCTGCTTCTCAGGAGGACGGAGTTAAATACCACAGAGCTGCGAAAACGAAGCAGCCGGCCAGAGGTGGGCACCCCCCAGCTCGACCCCTCGCCGAACTGGAGAGAGCTCGTCCGCGTCGTCTTCAAAAGGGAGTGGAACATCCCGCCGTGCTGCGGCACGTCTCAGGCGCGGGGTCCGACTTGCTCCCCAAGACGGGACCTCGGCGCGCCGCCGGGTTCTCTTCGGCGTTTTAAATGAAGTAACTCACAGAAGATCCCACACGGAGTTCACGGCGATGACGGATACCGAACTGGGGCGTAAAGCCTCCTCCTTCCGCTAGACCCTGCGCTGGTGCAGGGCCGTAGCGTCTCTCATTAGTTGTAATTTTGGAAGAGAAACCCTCACGTACTTGGCCTTAGGAGACACGCTGCCCTCGCTGGCAGCGCCCGTGCCCACCTCCAACGCGCCCCCACATCCCGCGTGACTCGGAGCAGCGACCCGCGCCGACTGCGCCCCCGCCCCGGCAGCCCCCCCGCCTCGGCGGCCCCCCCAGCTTCGCTCCGTCAGCCCGAGCAGGGCGAAGGCAGGCAGAGTCGGGGGGACGGCTTCCCTTGGCTCGGGCAGCAGCTGGGACTGGGTGCCATCCCCGCGGCTCCAGGGAGAGTCCCCCCGCCCCGACTGGTCCCATCATCTGTTATCAAAGGTGGGATTCAGGGGTAAGACAGAGAGGCAGGGGGAGGGACTTTTGCTTTCGTCACACGGGAGAAAGCCCGGGTCTAACGCGGATCATTTTTTTTTACAAAAGGAAAGCCTCTACCAAACTTCAAACAGTAATTACATGGATGAATTCAAACCAGAGGACCTCAGTACCATTTTCCCCTGCTGACCCACCTGTTGGCATTAGCCGAAGATGCTCCCAACCCTCTGTGCTAGGTTGGGAACAGGCAGGTGAGCTGCATGGAGAGCTATCGTAACTTCACATGCAGAGAGGGAGATGAATAGTCTAAATCTTGCCCATCCTGGAGAGAAAGCCCCTTAAGCATCAGTAGCTGGCTGAGGAAACCCCACTGTGCTCTGCATGGGTTATATATATATATATATTTTCTCCCTACATTATGGTAGAGTACAAACACTTCTCTTCCAAGATACTGTCAGACAAATGTAAACACTAGTAAGATTTCTTTGCAGAGGCCTCCACAGATGGAAAGAGTTTTCATCTACAAGATGTTAGGGAAAAGCTAGCTTGGGCATGAAAATAAGTGTTCCAGAGCCATTCACCCACCCTTCACCACTGCCATGGTCAGTAAAACCTTGAGTGACCCACGAGAAGCAAGCTGGCTGCAACAGCTCATGCATTTGAGAAAGTGTTTTTTGTGGTTGGGGAGTTGGTTGGTTTTTTTCTTTCCAGTAACTTACAGCTTCCCACCCACCTCCACGCAACAGTACTTAGTTGCTTAATAGGTCCAGTTGTCCTCCTCTCTCTTAAAAGAGTTCTTTCTTTCTTATTTCTCTCCGGCTGGGACATGTTCTGAACTGTGTTTTGAGGGAGGAGAGGATGGTAACAAACAGTTCTATTGCATGAAAAATCCATTTAAAGAAGGCAGAACTGAGCTGTAAAATACATATTCAGTAAAATCTCTCTCAGTATGTACCAGTTCCTGCTTTCTGGATGATTTGGTTAAAAAGCAATTTTGAACAGATGCTTAGTCACAACACATTAAAGTGTTTAGATTTATATAAATCTCCCTAAATGCAGAAACTGCCCAAATGTCTGATTTTCTGCAAACTCCATTACATAACATAGCATCAAAGATTTTGCAGGTATTGTGGCATTACACAAAAGGCTCCTGGTGCCCAGGATTTCCTTCTGAGTAAGATCTCAGCCGAGAGCGCCCAGGATTTGCTCTTGAATGAGATTCAGTATAAAACAGCTGGCTCATCTCAATCTACTGGCTGGTGGAAGCCTACAGCCGATCAGCGCCTGCCGAACCCGTACTTCGGCAGAACTTCAGCTCCGCTCGCATCCCTCCAAGCTTCTCGGCTCCAGCTCAAGCAGAACATGAGATCATCTGTTCTGCAGCCCAGGAAGGGGTGTTTGCAAGGCAAGAAGTCTCGAACAGAAATAAGTACAGCGTACCTAGCGATGCCAAGCCTGCCCGCGCACACGAGCAGGGCTGCTTTCTCGGCGGTAGCGTTGCAATACAAAGACCCGCGCGTTAAAGCCGCACAGATCGTTAGAGATTCAGTACACCGCTGAATCCAGAAGCAATACAAGTCGCATTTTAATTTGCCACGAGGGGGGAGGCGAGCAAGGGAAACAAAACCAGATCCTTAATGTTCTGTCGGGAAAATGGATAGGACCGAGCCCGGCTGGGCAGTGCAAAGGGCAGCGATGGGAGAAGGCGCATCGCTCCGTCCGTCTTGCATGTGACGGCCGTACCTGGCACCGACAGCCAGATGGGAATAAGGAGTAACGACGACTGCTGACAGCAGAGAGTGGATTTGCCGTGAAAACCTCACAAGTTTCCAGCTGGGAAAAGCGGGGGATCTCTCCGCCCGCTGCACAAAAATAAAAATAAACCCCACCACCACCTTCCGCATGCGAAGGCGTAGGATAGGAAGCGAGAAACTCCGCGGCTCACGATGCATCTGGTGGCGGTTGTGTCACTGTCACCGCACCCGCGATCGCTGCCGTGGAGCACCGGGGGCTCGCTGCCGGGCCCCGCCGGCTCCCGAGGGGTCCCGGCCTGCCGCGGGAGCAGCTCCCTTTGGGTGGAGGATGCTGCAAAGGGTCTTCGTTAAAAACCATCAGCTCTCCGGTTGCCTGACTACGGTGCTTCACGTGTTCGCCACAAAATTTCTGACTGTTGCTAGCCTGAGTTGGCAGCCTGCTTTTCCACCGAAAAGTGACGTGCGCTGCCTGTGGAGGATGTTTCTGGTGTATCTGTGATTATTTCAGCCGGAGCAAGCCCCGTGCAGCCTCTGCTACAGACGGCTACTGCTCACTGCCCCAAGCAGCCGGGGACGAGCTGGATGCCGTTGGCATTCCCCCCAGTTGCGTGAGAAAACGGGCTCGGGCTCGGCGCGCCTCGGTGTGCGCAAGAGGCCCTTGCTGGAAGCGCGTCCCCATCCCAAGCAGAGCTCCTCACCCTCTAAATGCAAAACGGCCTGTGGCACCCGTGCAGCGAGTCCTCTTCATCCCCGACATGTACCAAATGCTGCACAAAGGGACTGTTACCTGGGAATGTTTTTCCTGAGCTGCTGCCTCCCACAGCCTAATGATGCTAATTGTCTTCTGGGTCGCATGTCTAATGCTCTAATTTGTTTTAGAGCTGAAAGAAGTGTGGTGTAGTTCGACTCAGAGCCAAGACAGGGAAAGAAGGGAAAAAGCAGTGACACTCCGCAGATGGGGACTGGCGCAGCTGCAGAGGAGGTACGAGCCTGTTCCTATCAAAGGAAACCACTGCTCCTCGCCGTCGCAGCGAGTGTGTTTACGGGTGTGCTCTGTGCATGTCAAGGCACTTAATGGACCAGGTGCGCTCGATAAAAGAAGACCAGGAACTACAACAAACTCATTCACCCACTTCTGAGGCAAGACACCGTAAACCAAAGAGCGAGTGGGTGGGAGGTTTTCTTCATATGTCTGTTGCTGTGTGACTTAACAGGGAGAGGTCTGCACTCTGTTTTGCTTAGACAACAAGACGAGTAATAATTCAAAGGGGCAATTTTGGATCAAACTCAAAGTGCCACTTCGCTTTGCCGTTCTTTAACATCCCATCTAGGATCAAGTGCTCTGCATGGCCCGGGCCGAGTGCCGCCAGCTGTAGGTGGGAAGTGCTGCGGGGGGATCCCAGCCAGGACATGGGCTTCCTTTGAGTACCTTCGAGGAGACCCAGCACTGCTGGGATGAATGAAGCTGTATGACAGCTGGAGACCATGTCCTTTCTCTGGCGCTGGTGTACAACGCCCTGAGCACGGCTGTTTTTTTAGAGAAATGCAGAAAACGAGAGGCCAGGGATGGCAGAGCTCAGGTGAACAGGGAGCTGCCGGAGCAGCGATGGGCGGGAAGGGCAGGCGCGAAGCTGTAGGACAGCACCGCTGCTGCTGCTGCTGTTTCTCCATCTTGTGGAAAGTGGAATGGAGTCCCTCCTGTTCTGTGCCACTGCTTTTTTGTCTCCTTTAAAAGACGGATTTAATATTAATCCCATTAGGAATTTTTTTCTTGTGAAGAAAACAGGATACTGTTTCAGGATATTGGGCAACAAAGCTGTCCTTGAAAAGCAACTCTAAGCAGCCTTGCAGTCTTGCTACTGGCTGCGTTTGTTGTAGACACTAATCAAGTTCAAAGTCGGGTACAGCCAAACCATTTTACTTCCAGAGTGCAAGAGGCCACAGCAGAGCAATTCAAGTGCAGGTTTTCTGTGTCCTGTTGTAAACACCAAGGACCTGTAGTAATCTTAAAATACAATCACTAGCTCTGGGTTCTCTTGGAATTAATGTCTCTAGCAGACGTAAAACTCTAGCCCTCTCATCTGTCATGAATACGCATGTCCTGCTTGATAAGAAAGGTAACAACATGAGTCCAAATCCAGGAATTACTGAAAATCTCTTGGGAAAGTCTGTTCTTTTGAGATATCCATCCTAGCTTCCTGACTAGGCTTTGGGAAAAGGTTTTCTGAACTTTTGGATTCATATTTCACTTCAACTGAGCTACAAGGCTTTGCGTTTACCCATCATAGCGACCCTGTGACAACGGGTGGGGAAGAGAAGGCATCGGAGTGCCGTCCTCATGGAACGCATGGGTTCTGCCCCCGTCAGATGATAAGGGGACAATATTGTTCAGGGGTGTGTTGGTGTAATGACCTCTGTCATTGTTTAGAAAATAATCTGTCTTAGGAAGAAAGTGTCTGCTGATAAGATGTTCAGAATGGCCACTAATACGCCACAGAAAACCTTTGCACTTGTGGTCGTCTTTACGCTCATTTAGGTCAACATTTCTTCTCCCCCATTTGGGCCCCTTTCGCTGCTCTGTCCTCCGCCTGCCGTCAGGCCCACACACGTGTCCCCCCGGGGATGCAGACCATCCCTTAGCAAGGTCGTGTCTCTGCAAAGTGGTCCCAAGTCGCCTGGGTCCAGACACTAGTGACTGCATCAGCGAGACCAGCGTCTGCCAGCATAAAGAGGAGCTGAGGGTTTTCTTACACTTGCTCAGCACACTAGTTGCACCCAATACATGTTACCCAATGGTAGCGGAGCTAATTCCTTGTCCAAATCAGTTGTAGGGGCACAGTGTGACCAGTGAGTGGTGAGACAAATACAGTGATTTGGGGCATGAGATGATGTGAGGCCAGCAGAAAGAGGATAATCTCACGTAGTCTTTCCCAGGAGCCCTGACCGAAGGATGACTGCCACCTCCACGTGAGCCCTGGGGAAGTGGGAGCCGAGGAGGACGGCACGGGGTGGTGGCAGAGGCACATGGCAGCAGGTCAGCTTGCCCCGCTCTTGCTAGACGCGAAGAGGGTCGCTGTGCTCTGTGGAGAACTTTGCCTGCTGCAGTTGCTTCGGCCTGGCTTTTCTGTGTCTTGCCTAAGAAAGACAAGGCTGCACCGCGCTTCATGCCTGGCTCCAGCCCGCAGGCTGGCAGCTGTCGTAGCTGATCTTCGCTGCCAGGAGAAGGATGCTTTCCTTGGCAAGCTTGCCTAGAAATAAGGGATCCTTGACTGCATGGGGACCACATAGCAAACGTTAAAAGTTGTCACACATACGCTGTGGTGCTCCCTTGACCCTTGCAGTGTGCCTCTTCCTCATCTTCTGGGGTGAGTGCTCTCTGGCTCCTTTCTGTGGGCCCCTCGGGCTGCAGCATACACCAGCGTGTCACCTTTTACCAAGGAGCTTATCTGGCACAAGAAATAGTATCTCTGTTCCTCCTCCCTTGCCGTCCCTGGAGCCAGAGGAAAGTGATGCTGTTCGATGTACTTTCCAATGCTAATTCACTGCTCTATGAGGCCTCGGGAGGGTCTCTGCTCGCTCTTCAGGGAGTGTGGGGGCTGCCGTCCTTCCCTGCAGATTGCCATCCCATATGTTCCCAGTGCAGTGACTCGTTCCTTCCACGCTCTCCTTCTTCATTTCCCGAGTGCTGGCTGCCTGACAAGCACATCTTGGCAGCGCCAGTCCTCCGCTCAAGTAAGCAGCCCATCCTATAGGGCCTATAGCAGGTGCTGTCGGCACCTCTGCGCGGGCAGGGGAGGGGGCTGACGTCCCCCCTGGCAGGAGGGGTTCAGTCCCCTGCTTGGAGGCGGATCTCACCCCAAGGAATGACTGCGCCTTCGCAAGCGTGCAGACTGCTGGGATGGGGCACCACCATGTGCTGTAGGTGACACAGAGGCCCCGTCCTCAGGGCGATGCTGGTGGATGAAGACCCAACTGCAGCCCAGCCACACTGCTGTGCTCTTCGAGCTGGGGTCACCCAAACCAGTCTGACCAGCATGAGATCCTGTTCTGCTACATACATCAGATGCTGGGATCATCTTCCTCAAAAACCCTTCTGGCAGACCTGGGGACACCTGAGGAAAGAGGCAGGGCTACCGGGTCAGGCCACGGCGGTAGGCGTACTTCTCACCATGTCCAGCTCTCCCATGGGATCACCACTGTCCCAGAACATGCTGTTTTAATGACTCTATTCCTGTTCTTGGGGTGGGGAGGAAAAGGTGGGGGTTCTGCAAATAATTTAACCATATCCTGCACCAAATAACTTCATATGTCGATAACACTGCCTCATCTGCATTTTTGTCTCCCTTGTATCCCTGCCCAGGGAGCCTGTTTCCACCTCATTTCACAGCCCGCCTTGCGTGATCCCCAGCTGTCAGAGGCTGGTGGCATTCCTGGCTGTGTCTCTTGATCTTCAAGCAAGCTGCAGCACCTCTCCCTCTCCACACAATGCATCTTTAGGATCGGTTTCCACTGCTGGTGGGGTTGGTGACTGGGCTGCTTCTGGGAGGCCGGCACCTTCAGTGGTCTCAGGGTAGCATCACCACGGGGATAAGCTGGAGCTCCAGGCTGCTCTCCAGCTCTGGTCCTGCTTTGCAGCGTCTATAGCAGCTGTTTCCTTGGGATGTCGCACAAAGCCCGGCTCCTCTCTGTAGTACTTGAAATTTTTGTTCCTGCGTCATCTTGAGGGAGCTTGGGGCACTCTCAGAGGTGTGAAAAGGAAGGGAGAGGACTGCAGGCAGCCTGAGGGCCAAGAGGATTGTAGGCAGCCTGCCTTCCCCCAGGCACGGGGCTTGCCCAGCTGGCTCTGACGCCTGTGGAGTTGCCTCTCGGCCCCCGGGTGCACCGCTCCCACCGCCCAGTTGCGCAGGGTTGCCCGCAGCGCTGGGGCAGGTATTCCTGCTGCCTCCAGTGACCGCCAGCCCCCAGTGCTCCCCCGATGGGTGCCATCCCGGGGCAGGCCCAGCGCACTCGGTGCTTGGGCACGTGAGCGTGCGGAGTCCGGGGAGCCGCGGGGCAGGGCCAGCAGGCTCCAGGGCTCTGCCGAGCGCTGCTTTCGGAGGGGGAGGCTGAAGCGGAGGGCGAGCAGCGGCCAGGGCGAGCGCCACGGACCGGGGTGTGAAACGCCGCACTCCCAAACCCCGCAGACGGCCTCAGCCGCTGTCAGGCCACTCCTGGCTGATAAGGGGGGCTGAGCGCTCCCTCCCGCCCTGCGGCGCGCAGCGGATGCCTTGCCCGGCGCGCTCCACTCCCGAGGCGCGACATGGCCGAGGACGGCCACCGAGACGTCACGGCTGCGCGGGTCCCCGAGGAGGCAGCGAGCGCTGAGCCAAGCGCCTGCCGAGAACAGACAAAACACAACCCCCAGTATTTGTTCTGAAACCCGCCCAGAATTGCTTTGGCCTCAATGAGAGTGGAGGATTATTTTCCCTAAGTATTTTTAAACCTGGAGCCTGGCAAGTACCAGAGGGCTGGGATTTCCTGGCTTGAGCGCACAGGTCATGGACGGCAAGGAGCCTGCTCCTGCCACTCCACCTGGGAAGCCCGGACTGCCAGCCCACGGCTGAACGGGGACGACCAGGCTGGCAGGCACTGGGGAAGGAAGCCACCTGTAGAGCGACCGTGCCTGCTGCCCTGGGGCTCCATGGGTGCAGCCCCCAGGGGTTGAGCACCCCTCCGTCCTCGGCGGAGGCACCGAGCCCCCTCCCTCAGCACCAGCGCCAGCAGCGGCGCAGAGCCCCGTGCCGCAGACACTGCCCAGCCTGGGCTGCTCTGCGTCTGGGCAACCGTCAGGAAGGAAAGGCAGAAGCTGCAGGGAGGAGGTCAGGGATGTGCTCGCTTTCTCCTGCGCCAGTAAGGGGGACGCAGAGAGCCCTCGGGTGAGCTCCTGACGGTTCAGCTCGGGTGTCCAAGCAGGAGCTCCTCTGGAGCCATATTCATGTCTGTTGAGTGAACGCGACCCCGCTCGGGGGGCCGCGGGGAGGCAGGACGGACATTAGTGTGTGTGTCTGTTCCCTGGCAGCCCTACCAGGTTCCCCCATCCAGCACCCTTGCAGAGCCTCTTGTCCACAGGGATGGCAGCGGTGTGGGACCATCCAGCCCTGCTCTCCCTCTCTGGGCTGTCTCAATACCTGTAAGTCCCCCCAAAATAACCTGCCAGAGCCCATCAGGTAACAAAAAGGGAGAGAAGAGCAGCACCTGCACCATGCTATGCCAGCAACGCCCCAGCTGGAGCGGCCGCCTGCCCCCTTCTCTGCAGCCGCTGCTTCCCTGGCAGCGTCCCAAGCACGGCTGCACCGAGAGGTGCCCTGGGGCATGCTGGCACTGGGCACTGCTGTGCTCTGTGTCCCCGAGATTACTGGGCACGGGGGAGAGTAGAGCACAGCTTGGAGGAGTGGTGAGGCTGCTCTAATGCAGGTGCATTTTTTAAGTACCCTGCCATTCGCCCACAACACTGCAGGCTGCGTGAAGGCGAGCACGGGTGAAAGGAAAGCAAATGCAGACTCTGTGTGCTGTCGGTTTCTTCGTGGATGAGTTTATTGGTGCTGCTGTTTCACTCTTTCCCTTGCTGGCGGGACCCAGCAGCAGAAGAGCCGCGTTTGCTCCCATTCAGCGCTGGTGAGCACACGACCTATTGTGTGCACATGTAAATACACGTTTGTGCTGCTTGTTCCAAAACCCCACTTGTTCCGTTCCCAAAGAGCCAGGACTGACAATGTCAGGAAAGCCTCCGTCCCCCCGGCTTTGTTCGACCGTGCTTGTTTGGAGGAAAGATCCCCGGAGAGGAGCTCGCAGCCGCTGCGTGCCCTGACACAGCCTTGCTGTTGACAAGGAGCAGCCCCTGGTCGCAGGCAGAGGTGGGGGAGCCCGTGGGCTCTGCTCCCTCCCAGGGCCCAGTTCAGCATCGTTCCAGGCCCTGGAAAGGAGGGAGCAGGGAGCGGGGAGAGGAGGCGGCAGGGCCCCGGGCGCTGGCCGGAGCCCATCCCAAAGGCTCGCTTGGAGCCGGTTCCCTCTGAAGTGAGTCAGGTCCCTTCCCTGCACAAACACAGGCCTAACTCCAGCACCACCAAAGTACACTGAAAGCTGGAGGCAGTCCCGGCCCCAGTACAGGCTTTTGGGACTTTGCCTTTTGCTGCCACAGAGGCCGGGATTTCATGCCCTGCCGGCAGCGAGGGTCGGAGCGGGATGCAGGTGGCTTTTCCCCGGGAAGCGGCCGCTGCTTCATCAGGGACCTGCCTGCTGCCGTGTCCACGGCTTGGTCGACCCTCCTCCTGCCTCTGCCCTGCCGGGATGCTCTCCCCACTCTGCCCGCTCTGCCCGCTCTGCCCGTGGCCTCTCCCACTCTGCAGGTCCCAATCCTGTCTTCACCCACCGCCCCCTCACCGAACACCCTCGGCGTTTCTGCTGCTGCACGGCCGGCTGCGCAGCCAGTCTCCAGGAGACAGTGCTGTCCGTAGTGGTGAGCAGCGAGACTGAAAACACATTTAAGGAGAAAACAGAAAAAGGAGAAAACAGACTGGCAGACCCCGAGTCCTTCCAATCCCTTACAGACTTCCAAGTCCATGTTACCAGGGATAAGGTTTGGGTAAATACTGCAAAGTGTCTGTTAAAATTAGCTCTTGCTGGCAAATTCAGTTCTGCTTTCTTCATGTGCTTTTTTCGTTTGGTTTACACAAACTCTGGTGGCTGAGCCGTACAGGCAGGAGAAGTTGCATAAAGCAATTTAATCACTCCTACGTGCAAGCCAGAACTGCTTCCTCACCCAGGCAGGTGCCCCATGAAATGTCTTTTGACCTACCTACCCACCACGGTGGCACAACAGCCTATGGCATGAACGCCGGCATAGGCGCGGGGCGCGTGCACGCTCTGTCTCCAAAAAGCCTCAGAAGAAAATCCTTTCAACAACCACAGCTACCATCTAAACAAATCCCAGATCTTCCATAAACAGAGAGCGGGGTTAAATGTGCCTAATAAGCTGCTCATTCTGAATTATCATCCCTGCTCTAATAATAGCTGATAAACTAGTCTTTTGTGGGACAACAAACATTTCTGTTATTCCCCAAGTCCAGCTTCGGGATAAATAAAGCCAGCCCTTGTTTTTAAGCAGGAGGTCATGCTCCATCTTAGGATAAAGGCGCTGCTACCCTTTCCCTGGTTTACAGGCTTAAATGAACAAAATGTATCAAGTGATACAAAAAGTCAGAGAAAATTAGAGCGGGAGCAGCTAAAGACAAGTCACACATGCTGGCATTAAGCTCCCTTCACATGTGTGTTTAGCAGATAATTTGTTATCATCCCAGTCCAAAGTTAACCTGCTGGAAAGCTGCTGTGGGAGAGTTGGCTGCATCTGCAATGTTTCAGATTTCAGTGTTTCAGCTGGGTGCAAACAAACCAAAAAATGCTATAAAAGCTTGGTTTTGATTAAACCTGTTGTTGCCGCATATGAATACTTATCTTCTGGGTGGAAGTTCATTGGGGCACAAGCACCGAAGATCAGTGATCCCCGGTAAAACACAGACTGTGCCCAGTGCCGTGGCTCGGCAAGCAATGGCTCTCGTGGCGACGCTGCCCCACGGTTTCCACTTCCCCATCCCAAACCGGAGGGGCGAGGGAGGAGGAGGAGGAGGGTGCCGGGGTTCCCTACTGCTCTCCGGCAGCCCCGGGCTCGGGGGATCTGGGCCCAGGCCCCGGCGGGCCGGGGTCTCACACGGCGGTGCTGGCTGGAGGGCTGCCCTCCCCTCCCGCCAGCGCTCCCGACCCCCCGTGCGGCTCCGGGCGCCCCAGCGCAGGGGCGGTCTCCATCCATCACCTCCATCTCCCCGGGGCTGCAGGGCCACGGCAGGAAGCTGTGGTCGCGGCTGGTTTTCTGCCTGAGCTCATCTGCTATTCTTACACACCTCGGGAGGGTGAGCTGTATTTTCACTGCCTCAGAGACGGGATTTGCCTCCGTTACGCCTTGGAAAAGCAGCCGACCGCGTTGCAGGGAGCCGAGGGAGCGGAGGCGGAGGCGCGTGGTCTGGGCTTACCGGAGACGTTTGTCACAGGGCCAGCGGCAGCCGCAGACCCCGCTTCCAAGTCCCACGCAGCATCCCAGGCGCCAGCCCCCTCTGCCTCCGCGGGGTGCCCTGATTGTGCTCCCCCAGCATACCCGGGGGGGCTCAGCTCTCCCGGAATGGGCGCTTTCCCTCTCGGGGTCTGGGCTCTGCCGAAACCAGCCCACGCCGGGGGAGCCCAGCACCGGGGGCGCGCGGTGGGCAGCGGGCTCCCGAGTGCTGCGTGCCGGCCAGGCGATGCTGCGTGCCGGGCTGCGCCGCCGCCTCTCCC
>JAVJGG010000037.1:23158724-23214271 GCA_035590195.1 Aviceda cuculoides | reverse complement strand
GACGTCCCATGGTATGGAATACCCCGTTGGCCAGTTTGGGTCAGCTGCCCTGGCTGTGTCCTGTGCCAGCTTCTTGTATCAACAAGTATCAACAGTTGTGCTTGTTTGATAGCCAGTGCACCCAGTTTCCCTTCGCACTCAAGGCTTTGTTCAGCCCTCACACGCAGGAAGGGCAGGAGCTCCCAGGCTGCCTTACCAACCCAAAATGGACCAGTACCACAGGAAAGCCTGCCTCTGGTCCTTGCACGGAAGCACAATAAATGCTCAGACATAAGTTTAGGCCAACCCTTCCTCTTAAAACCATCAACACTGCCGGGAAACAAATGAAGCAGCGCCGCTCCACGCTGCAAGCTGCTGGACTCTTCTCTCAGCCTTTACATTCAGCCAAGAACTCCCACAGAAACATTTTTATATCTCAAGACTACTTGAGACTAACCTAAGTACTGCACTTTCGCTGCCAAATTTAATTCCTTCGTGGAGCCTCAGCTCAGCTAAAAAGCTCGCCAGCCTTTCCGAGGACCGAGCGCTCTCCAGGCCGCTGCCCGGCCTCTCCCATGGAGGCACAATTAGCCACGGCAAGGCCGTGCCTGCGTGCCGGTAACGAGCCCGCGCTCGCTGCCCCATCGGGTTTTCCCGTTCTCCTTCTGCATTCGCAGAGAGCAATTCAACACCTGAAGCACGTCTTCTACGGCGGCTGCAAAACAGCACCCTCCTGCGAGAAGGGCCCCGGGACCCCGGCCGAGGCGGCGCTCCGGCAGCGGAGGGCGAGATGCCCTGGTGGCAGCCGGGTGCCGGCACGCGGAGCCGGCAGAGCCGGCGCTGCCGAACCGGCGAGGCCAAGAACGGCGCGATTCGGGGGCTGCGGCCGCAGCGCAAACCTGCGTAGGGACGAGCCAGCAAGGAGATATCAGCCAGCGTGTTTTGCGTACGTGAAGGTGAGAGGGCAGATCCTAGTGCGTGTATATAAATATATATATATGTAAAAATATATGTATAGTTTGTTGCGATAAAAATCTCAAAAAAACAGAGAGTGAGAGAAAGAAACAGACATATTACAGTACCCAGAGTAAATTAAAGAAACAAAATTAGAAACAATCTGTGTTTCAAAATGTGGTCAACAGAATGCATCACCATGACAATTCTTGCTAGAAGCACCAAGGGATGCTTCCTGGCAGTGCTGAGGGAGTGCTCTTTCAATAGTGGAGAATCATCAAAATGCAATTTACAGCACCAAAAAAAACAACCCCAAAAAACTGTAGTGGCATTTTGTTGACTTTTATTCTTAAAATGTGAGAACTAGACTGGAGAAGCATCACCTCACACTGAATTCTATAAAAATCCTGATCCCAGTTGTAATGACAGAAAATCAAAGACATCTTTAGCATTTTCCTTAGTGGTTACATTACAGACAAAGCTAAAATAAAGATCAAAGATTTATATCACAGATATAAAGTGAAATCGAACAAGAGTCTCATATTAAGGCACACAGAGGTGGGCTTTAAACAATAAAAATGGGTTTAAAAGGAAATGTAAAGAAAGGATCAAAATACCTAAGCACTGAAAAATAGGAATATGAATGCCTTTTAAAGGTCATCATCTAGTCTAAAATATGTAGAACATATAGCAACAAACTACAGCATAACCGTGCTTATATAGGAGCTAATAATCTCCCTGATTATGAGCGGGGGGGTGAAGAGCTCGTCTTCCAGCCTGGAGCTCTGCGGGCAAACCGCGCTGGGAGGCTGGCACAGCTCGGCACAGCCCAGGTCCCCGTCCTCCTCCTCCTCCCCTTCCAGCTCCCACTATGGCCCAGCTCCCAACTACCGGGTAAGAGCAGAAGCTGATGCAATTTTAATGACGGCCCTTACGAAACATCACATTCGCGAGGCTGGACGTCCCATCCCCGCGGCAGTCCTTGCCGGCGTGTTGTACGAAGAGCCACAGCCAACAAAAATGGATTGTTTTAATTTGGGGCAGCCGAGAGGCAACGACAGAGCTCTCGTGGTAGAAGAAATCATACAAATGTGTTCATTTGCATCGTGCTGGTGAGAAGGCTCAGTTGAAAAGTGAGAAAATAAGTTTCAAATGTACCTGGAGAGAAAGCCAAAGAGCCTATCAAAAAAAAAAAAAAAAGAAAAAAGAAAAAGAATGTTTTGATGACAAATGAAAAAATGAAAAACTGTGTCTGGGGGGGCAGGGGGCAGGATGGAGTCCACGTGTAATTTACTGTCACACATGTCAGCACAATACATGTACTGCTGGTGGCTCTCATCGCAGTTACCGCACAGATAGCATAGATAATAGCGCTGAGCAGTAATTATCTCCAAGCCCTCCTTGGATACAGCAATAGCAGGTCATCCCGACCGCACTGCTGCCGGTGGAAATCACGGCTGGCACCTCTGGGGCTGCACCCAGCAGCTCTGCTTTTCGGGGTTACTGTTTACTACGTGTTAGGGAGTTCAGGCACCGAGGATAAATTTCTTCTCCTAAGAACATAAATCTGTACAAGTCTGGCTGAATGTAAAATGTGGTATACGCACATAGCAAGGGCTGACCTTGAGCTAGAGAAAAGTTTGTTAAAAAACTTTTCCTTTTGAAAAAGAACACAAATTCCAGATGATCTAAATGCTTCACAACTATCCATCAATTTCAGCAAATTGTCTTAATTTTTTTAGTGTTTAAGTAACATTTCTTTCTCATCAAAACACTTTGGGTCAAATCTTTCATTTGGAATGTTATTCTATGTTAAAAATAGTAAATTACTTAGCAACTAAAATGAAATGTCTAATGTGAGGTCAAATTGAAGATTTTGTTGATTCTGCGATGAAACAAAAATTTTTTATTATTTTTGTTTTAAACAAAGCTCTATGTTTTTCCCTAGGCAATTTAGAATTGCCAGGGAATAAAAAAATATACTACCCACAGCTAGATACCATATAAGTAATATATAATAGAGTTATAATAGAGAACACTGAAAAACTCCATTACTTTCCCATTCCTTTGTCAGAGACAGAACTGCCTGGTTAGAGTAGTGCTTGTATATCTAAGTAATATCTAATTCTTGGAGAAAACTTACCAGCAGTGAAATCAAAGCTAGCTGTAGACAAACAAGATAATCAAATACTGTCAGAAAACAGCCTATTCATGTAACTGGAGAAAAAAAATGAATAAATGGGAAAAAAAACAATGTGTATAAGATTCATAATTCATAACAAAATTATGTGTACTTTAACGAGAGAGTACAATTCAAAGTATGTCATGAAAATGGGGGGTCAGACTTCTCTTGCATGGCACTTCTGGCGGTTTCAGTAGGGCCAAGGAATCTCACTCCTCGCTGGGATTTTAAGGGAAATACCCCAACCACAGCATCCTTCCTAAGGATCCAGCTTTCTGAGCTCTTTCCTACACAGTGGCTGGATAGTGCACCTGTTAATTGAATGGCAAACCGTTGTCTTGGAAGTGGAAAACCATAATACGTACACTGTGTGAAAGCACGAGTACTTGCACTAACACTCTGAATCCTTCGCGAAGTTATTTTCCCATAGTATTGCCTCCTAAAATCATAAAACTTTTAAGTAGATCTGTGGCACAATATATACAAGTACGTAATTAAAACAACTCATCTTGGTCAGATAGGGATTATCTGATGCATGCTACTCCTCTTTGTCACCCACTATTGTTCTGAACAACATTATTAAAAGAAAATCAAATTAAGGATGAAAAATAATTGCGAAATATATCAAAGCATAAAACAGACGTTAAGTGCATGGAATAAACAGCTGTAGGGAAAAGCTTTAAAATATTGTAAGAGCTTCAAAGAATAACTTGTATTTCAAGCACATTTTTATCTCTCATTCTTCTCCCACACTTTTGTGGTGTGGAAACAGGCTTAAAACTCAAAGATAAAGAACAAATAAATGTTGTCTTTCATTTCCAGATATGAAATGGGGACTTCACTCTCTAAGTTGTAAATACTAGATCTGCTTCCTTCAGAGTTCATCTCACCAAAAGTCTGGTTTATAGATTAAAAAAAAAAAAAAATAGCGTCAACGTCTAAGCAGCTGGGCATTACCTTTATTTCCCCCAGCAATATTTCACGTGTTTTGCTCCT
Source organism: Aviceda cuculoides (assembly GCA_035590195.1). Classification (NCBI taxonomy): domain Eukaryota; kingdom Metazoa; phylum Chordata; class Aves; order Accipitriformes; family Accipitridae; genus Aviceda; species Aviceda cuculoides. Next base: position 23,210,160 of record JAVJGG010000037.1, on the reverse strand, counting down.
CCTTTATGTAAAAGGCCCGTCAGACACAAAGTGACTGTCAGCGTGGCTGGATCCAGCTTCAGAAACGATGCTCAAGCGTCCGGACTTCGCAATGCGTAACTGCACATCACCAGAAAATTAAACCTCCTTCGTCCCAGCGTGGCTGGCACCCGGCGGGACGCCCTCCCTCTGGTGTTAGCAAGGAAGAGCCAGGCTGTGACCCGACTGCCACCTACCGTACCCAAAGCAACCAGTTCTTTGGCCAATAACTGCCCAATAACAAGGTATCGTACGTTTCTACAACATCTTCCCTACCAAATCACCTGAAGCTGCTCTGTCTACTTGACGCTCCCTGTCCTCAGTTCACGACGACGGTGAAGGGAATTGAGGTTTTCAGAGCCACACGAGGTGCAAATTTGCCACTCCTATCACAGAACGCTTCTCTAGAGCTCAAAAAGAAAACCCGAGTTGTTCCCGCGAGTACCACCAAGACAATAATAGCACGAGGCTCTGCGAGAAAGGGAAAACCAGCCAGAAAAAACGGGCCCACCTCCACGGCCGAGCTCCTCCGCACCGCACCAAGGCTGGTGGCCCCTACGGACCGGGGCTGAGACCTGGCTCAGCTTTGCTGGGCTACAATGCAAATATATGCAAGTACATATATACAAATATATGCAAATACAATGCAAGTATAGCTTGGGCGACCATTCGTAACCACGACTTTATTCTGTGCGAGTCATTTTCATCCAATGGACTCGTACAGACACGGCCACGTTCAAAAAAATAACCATGATGTCTACCGACGCACAGCATCCTGCTAAATCGTGCCAACCATTCCCCCGCCCAGCACTCCCAGTCGCCGCCGTAGGGTGGGATGCCTGCCTAACACCCTGCGCCCGCGGAGGGGAGCCTGGATCCGCGTCGACGCGAGCAGTTGGGACCTCTGCGCGGTGACTCACTTTGTCAGCGGCTGAAGTGACAAAGTGTTGAATTTCCTCCACGCCCTGTGTCACGGCGCATCAGTCAGCGAGGGGGCACAACTCTCCTCTACCCATCCTTCCAGCTATATTTGTTGGTGCAAAGACGGAAAAACATGCTCCTGTTCACGTTTCAAAACAAAATATACGTGAATTTTGTGAGAAGCACCGGATGATTGCATGCAAGGAGGAACGGATATTAATGCAGACAGTGACACCTCCAGTTTCTTTGTGCTGCCTGGAGAACGCACCAGCAGAGCCGGCAGGCTCGCCTTTGGGAACCTGGTTTCGTTCTAGCTCAGACCTGGCTGGTTTGGGCAGAGGGAGGGAAGGGCAGGTGACGCATCGGAAACAAGATAAGCACCAAAAAACCCACAGGCAGGCCAAATTCTGGTCTAACTTGTAAGAGAACCTGGCAAAGGGTACTGGGGGAAAACAGAAACACTGGGATATTTTGAAACATTTTCATTTTACAGAAATTTAAATTCTATGAAAGCCACATTGATGCATTTTTAACAATTTTTACTTTCTATTTAAAATAGTCATTCTTCAAAGTATTTTACAAGGATGTACGGTCTTCTGACTGAAATCATACATCAGCAATTATAAAATGCAAAGGGCAACACTACTGAAATAAAAGAGACCTTAGACACAGAAGGGTTTTAGCTTCTCTAAATCTCATTTGTAAGCAGGGGTAAAATGTAAGAGTAAATGGAAGAACCTGATAGCTTCATGTCAGAAAAGACGTGAACCGTGACACAGCAATGTCAGCAAGACTAAAATGAGCTGTTAAAATACCTGGAGTGAAACAACACACGGTTTCTAAAGTGGCAGACTGAAAAAAAAACAACTGATAATGGGTCAAGTATGATGAAATCTATGCCTTGTTTCTGCTGTGCACTGGGACTTCCACTTTAAAATTTTCAGTCAGAACACATTAGATTGCCTCCAAATTAAAGTGTCAAGGTAAAACTCAGCAAGTGTAGTTCAACAGCTCTGTAAAAACATTGGCAGTGAGGGAAACAAGAAAACAAACCTCATTCTGATTTTACTTGTAGCACTTGCACCTGAAGAACATGCCTTTAAGTAGAGGCACTCCAACAGCGTAAATATGATAAAACCCAGGCCCTGTAGCAGTGGTATATAAGGAAACTTTAAGTGCCTGTCAAAAGATTTTAAATAAGATTTTTGGAGCTAAAACATGATTTAGCTTTTCCAATATCATACAAAACTAAATATCAAAAAAGGTGAGGTTTTTTTCTTGACCTTCAGGAGAAAATACATTCTTGATAGCTGACGGCCACTGAGGGAGGCAGAGAAGAAGCAGATCCAGCTCATGTGATTATTGAGCAAATAACTTTTTCAACCATTTTTTCCACTACTCCAAGCAATGGCTCAGCACAATTTAACAGTTTCCAATTCAGTAACTAAAAAAGCTCAAGGGTCTTTACTTTTCTAGGGTGAGAAGAGCAAATGACAAAACAGAAGCACCCCTGCTGTCAGGGTACCATAGCATTTGTCTAGCACAAAACACGTCTCGTCGCAGACTGCGCGACTGGGCACCCACCTCTGCATTTTCAAGGGCTCCTGGGATGGAGACGGAAAGCTCTGCATTGCCTTTAAATATCTCCAGGAAAAGACTATGGGGAAGAGGCAAACTAATTTTTCTTCCTGACCCCGAATGAGTTCCCTCAAAAAAAAAAAAAAAAAAAAAAAAAATACAGTCATGTGTTAATTACTTCTCAGGAGATTCAAGAAAGCAGCAAATCGATCATACCACGTGTACCCTCTGGAATGGCTTCCTCTTCTCTAAAAGTTTAGTACAGCTTTTTGGAAATCGTATCAATTGAAACAAGAGATCTTCCTCGGATCATAAACTCTGAGGGGAATCAGTAGATTCTGCTGTTTTATTATACTGACCTTTAGACCATCCTCTGTTTTTTCACTCTTCACTTTATATATCAGAAAATATCACGACGTATTGAAGCATGCATGCTTGCATTGCAGAGCCAGCCCTTCCCATCACCAAAGAAAGACCTTAAACTCTTTACTCACTGAACTGGAAGATAAATTTTTTTGAGTGACTGCTTAAAGCAATGGGCAAGAAGGAAAAAAAGCCCTTATTTATAAACCGCTTTTAGCTGGTGTCAGCTATCAAGATTTTGTTATTTGCTTACATCATTTACTTTTAAAGGCATATTTTCTCTGTTAAGACTATGTTTTGAAAATCCCTTGGCATTTTAATTGGCTTGATATTTCAATTCTCTTGTCGAAAAAGAGACTTGCTCAATAAGCAGAACACGATTTCTCTGCAGATCCCTCCTTACAGCTGCGTAAAGGCTGCTCACTTTCTGCACAAGTTTGCAGTACGCTGGCTGCAGTTATTACAAAAACTTCGACATTTCAAACAAGTGAGTCTGGAAAATCCAGTAATCTTGAACAGCGATCAACCAGTAACAATCTGCCTGTGGGTGACTGACTCGGAATTAGAGATTCCAGACCAAGCTTTTCATTTCTTCTTTTCAACCAAAGAGCTACAAAGACAGAGCCAGGAAAAAAAAAACTACAACTGCCTGGAGACCTGCATAGCTATAGGTAAAGCCTTCTTGTGGCGGCTGCAGTTTAAAATTGTACCTTCGGTCTCCAGTTCCTTGTTTTCATCCATCCTTCTTAGCTCGGTTGGGATTGGAAGATCGGGATTGTTCTCCCTTGAAACTGGGCTACCTGGAAAACGACGAGGAGGCACGACGTGATGGAGCACCCAGGTGAGTGCTGCTCACCCCGGTCTCGGTCTTCCTGCAGCCCGGCGTATGCATTTACCAACACGCAGCATACGGATTCCTAGGAATTGCCTAGTACAAGGGAAACGCTAGTGAGTAGCAGTTATTGCCATTTAACATAGCAGGAGTACTAACAGGGTCAGTCTCTTTCTGTTCTGCTCGCTCTGCGTTTGCCTTGCAACACGCTCACACACCAGTTCAGACTGTGGGAAAACCGGAGGGGATATTTGCTGGTTAGATCACCCTGCTAAATGTTCTCCAGCTGGATTTTCTGCAAGAAATAGGTTCCTCCAGTCTGACACGGAGGGCAAACGATGATGCTACCTGTAGCAGCACACGTGCGCAGTGCTACCCAGAGGGGCTTGCAGGCATGAGTTACCCAAGGGCTGGGCTTGGGCTGTCCTACCAGCTCCCCCCAAAAAGGCAACATCCTGCAGCAAAGGCTTCTGCTTGTCAGTTTCCAAGAATTTAGATACAAAATTTCTGCTAAATCTCAGCCTTTTTGCATTATATAACCAACAGTCTGCATTTTTACTTTCTTCCACTATCTTACTCAGGTTAGAAATATTAGGAGTTGATAAAGCTTATCCAATTTCAGATGCTTCAGGAGAAAATGAGGAAGGCTGTGATTTTTTTATACCAGCAAAGAACAGTTTGCTTGCTTCAGTAAGTTATAGGTTAATGGCTCTGCATGAGAAAACAGTGATAATGGCCAGTTCCAAGTAAGATTCAGTTTCAAGTTGCTTGAAAACTGAAAAGGTCAGCACACCCAGTCAGGTTCCTCTGAGCTTTTGTTTTATTTAGCTTTGCAAATCGGAGTTCTCTTCATTTCCCAAGCCTCTAGTGTGAGAGTAAAAAAAAAAAAAAAATGAAGTTGCAACACTGAAATTTCAGGTTATTATGTTTCCCATCTTATTATCTAAATTGCTATGCCATGAGTGAATTCAAACCAGAAGTCTGTATTGATCTACATCTCTGTGACTAGAACTACTTTTTTTTTTCCTCCAAACCCTAGTGTGTTTACATATGGCTGGAATAATTTGTAAATCTGTTTACAAGCTGTCCAATGTAATTGAGAAGGACTTTTCTTGTGCCTTGGAGGTCACATACTTACAAAGGTGAAACTTGCTGCAGTAGCTATTTTAAAAGGATCAAGGACAGAGAATAATTACTTGTAGACTGGGGACCAATAAAGGGAAATCCACAGAGAGCTCTAAAGACCTAAGAAATAATCTAGGCGATGCACTGAGAACAGAACAAGTCAGGAGAGGAGAACTTGGGAAAAAAGTGAATGCAATTTGAACAAGTTGAATATTATTAGATTGGAAAAAAATTGGTAATCTCAACAATTTCACTTATGGATTTTTGCCTTCTCCTGCCTATCGATTCTGGCCGTGGGCTCAGGTCGGCGTTAGCTGAGGGGCTGCCAGCGTCTTGCTTTTCGTATGAGAGGCCTGACACACAAGTATCATTGGAAGGTGAAAACTGATTACGCGTTCTCCATGGATGTAATGTGCAGGAATTTCAGTGCGTAGCCTGAGCTCTAGCATTTAAAAAAGTTCAGCAAGCGTTTCATCAGGCGGAGAAGTACAGTGACGAAGTCGGAGAGGTCACGGTACAAAGCGTGGGGCAATTAACAAGATAGCATTCTGTAAGTACATTAGTAATAAAGGAAGACCAAAAAAGGAGTGGGAAAGCCATTAACCAAGCAAGCTGAGTGTTTAATAAGCTTTCTTTGCTTCAGTCTTCGTGAAAAAGGCCAACTGAGAGCAGATGGTCGGCACAATAATACTGTAACAAAGAGGGAAGATTGTAATCTCATAAAAAGGGAATGGTGAGAGTGTCTAGCTAATTTAGATGTTTTCAAATTGGTTATGCTGATGAGCTTTATCTTCGCATACTTAAGGAACTGTCTAAAGCAATATCAGAATCTTAACGATTATCACGGAAGACCAAAGAGGGGAAGACAGGGAAAAAGTAACCAAGTCTTTAAGGAGGAAAAGGTATAGCTTTACATACCAGCTCACAAACCATCGATTCACAGAAAAACAATCTTCCTAGAAAAGCAACACGATACTGAAAGCACGAGCAGAGCAAAGAGCACTTGTTGAATGGCACCGTACCAGCTGCACTTCCCTCTGGGGGACACTGAAGCAGCATAGCTTGACTTCAGCCTTAGCCAACAACGTGGCGTTTGGTGATATGTATACAGGCTACAAAGCTTGCTAGAAGACCATTCATTTCCAGAAAACAGTTCTGTTCAAAATGAAAGGATGAATCAGGCACAGTTTCAGAGAGACCTGCCTTGAACTCAGTATTATTAATTTTATCATTAATGACTTGCATGACAGAAGAAGGAATATGCTTGTTACATTAGCTGATAACACTGTGCAGGGAAGGACTGCAAGAACATGAGAGGATGGGATTAAAATTCAAAAAGGTCTTGACAAATTGCAGAAATAATCTTTAAAGAAAGCATGTTATTCAGAAGAGACAATACAAGGTACCATACTTGGGCAGAAATAAACAATTGCATAACACCAGTCTGGGGAAAACTGGGCGGCTTGGGGAAAGGGAGCTGGGGATAGCTGCTCGGACAGAGGCAATCATTCTGGGATGGTAAATGGAAGCATGGCTGTCAAGATATGGGAAAGAATCCTTCCACTAGGTTCAGTCCTAATAAGTCCTCATTGGAGAAATATATTCTGTTTTATAAACTAACTGCTAGCAAAGTTGTGGACTAAATGGAGGGAATCAGAAAAGGACAACAAAGGACATCAGAGGTCTAGAAAACATGGCCAAGGGGTGAAACAAAGTTGGGGAGCTGAGCCTTAAGCAAAAAAGAGATCGAGGAGAGAACTCGGAAACTTAAAATATATTCAACATAACAGCAAAGACGAAGGAATGACCTGTTCTTCAGGGGGTTGCCCTATTAGCCACAAACAGGCAAGGAAGATAAAGGGCAGCCCGCCAAGGAGCGCACCCCGCGGGGCAGAGCTCCGTACGGCACCGGCTCCGGCTCCGCTCCCCGGGGGCAGCTCCGGGGGCAGGGACCGGGTCCCCCCTGTCACCGGCCGCTCCGGTGCCGCTGCTTTGCCCTGCCAGCCCAGGAGAGCCTGGCTGGCTGCTGACACCAGCCATCCAACGGCCCTGCAGACCATTTACCGAAAAATCTTTGAATATTAAATGAAAAATTCAGGAAGGTCAATTAAACTGTTCATGGATATTTAATAATAGAGAAGATGAGAAAAATAATCAAATAAATTACTTGTTCCAAATTATCACTCCATTTTACCTGTAGTTCATTACTGACTCAGATTAATGAATGCTGAAAAGATATTACTCTCGGATGAATATTCAGACTTTGCTACCTGATTGCAATTTTTCAAATGAAAAATGCAGTATATCAAATCTTGATGAATTTTTTAATAGAGTCAAATGCCAAATGCCCTCACTAGTAGACCTATCATTTAAACAGATCACATTGGTATACCAGGCTATGAAGAAGCTCCCTGCTGAAAATACAGGACGCCAAACAATTGTTAACACGGGGAAATTAACTCGGGAATCGAGCTCAGGCTGGCCTGGGGAAACGTATGCATTTCTCCATAGAGCTCACCGCACTTCAGCTGCTTTATGTTATAAATAGTGATAACTGTGAAAAGACCTAACCCTCCCCTCGGTGTTTTGTGGGCTTATTTTATCCATTTTCACTTTCAGTAAAGGAGCATTTGCCAGGGAAAATGCTTTTGTACTTTGCAAAAAATAAAACCTGTGAATCACCAGGGAAGCTGAGTGGGAAAGGTCACCAACTGGCTTCTCTACAGCAGCAGACATTTATTTTATCATTTGTAGGACCTGAACTTGTTCATGTGATCATCCAGCTTTAGATTTTAATAGACGGGATTTGGTGGAGGTGAGAATCTTGCGTTTCTTCAGGAAGAAGTAGAAAGGAGGTGACAAACAACACGCTGTTCAGTGCCCACGCTGATTTACTTACCCGGATATTGCTAAATGAGTTTATTCCGTTTGCTCTAGCTCGGGAAGTGGACCAAACCAGGAACCCCAGGGATGAGTAACGTGCAGAATAGCAGGCCCTGGGGAAAGCCCTCATTAGCCCAGTAGAGGCTGGTTTATACCTGTCAGCAGTTGAGTTTAACCCTCTCCAGGCGAGACGAGCTCCCTGCCCGGGAGCGAGTCCGACCCCTTCTGCCGCAGACCCGCCTCGGGCAGCACCTTCCTGACCCGGCGCCTCAAGCAGAGCACGAAGAGCCCTCAGCAGGGCCTGGGAGATTCCCAGTGCAAAGCAGACGGGGAAAACGTGACACTTAGCTCCTCCAGAGCCGAAGCACGCTAAACTTTCTGCCAAACTCGCACCTTTTTGTGCGGGGTCGTGGCACGTGATGGCCATACGTCCCCCCATCGCCCGAGATTTATTTAGCTGTGGGAGTATTATCTTTGCGAGGCATGCTGTTCATTTATTTACGTGGAGAGGCGGGTGACTAATTTCCTCGGTTCCTTTGGAAACCCCAGCCTGCTCAATAAAGGCAGCCGGCGTGTTTACAGCTCTGCAGCAGCTACACGTTGTAAACCGTGTCCTTCAGCGCAGCGCTCGCAGGTGAGGTGGCTGGAAATAACAGCTCTCAAGAGTTACATAAGAAGTAAAATTTCCTCCTTCAAAGCATTATAAAGAAAGATAAAATGACTTACTTAAAGCCAGCCTTGTCTTCACAATGATTTAAACTAACGCACTTCCCAGCTGGAACTGGCTGCGAATACGACACGGCCGCGTACTGCAGCATCAGGGATGCAAACTCATTCATAAAGCCTCCCTAACTCGATGGCCTTGGGCCACAGGGCCACAGCTTTCCTTGACGGACTGGTTTGGGAAGAAAAAGATTTAAAGGAAAAAATGCTTTTACCAGTCCTCTTTTTCCTTCCAACACCTGAATTGTCTTCGAATTCTGCAAAGCCAGATTGTTCTGCCCTCTAAGGTTTTTAATAACTTCCATTTGTTAGTGAAATGCTGAGTTAAATGGCAAAGCTATTTAGTTCAAAGGGATTTTAAACTCATGACAGTCATCTTAGACCCCTATCAGCCATTTTAGAGATATATAGCAAATTCATAGATAATTACATGCAGAAACATCCATAACTTGCATGCGTGTGTATACATACACACATTATCTACTGAGCAATTAAGTAACTAAATCTCTGCAATGAACATGTTGTGAATGCCTTATCTAATTACTCTGCTGCATAAGTCATTTGTTCACATGGGGCTTTTTCTTACTTTCCTACCTTCTACATTAATCCTTCCCCTAATGAAGAGGAGCTCCCTAGAGCTCATCTCATACAAGTTTGACATCAGGACCAAATCCACAAAAATACCTTCATTTGCTACTTTATATTCTCCAACTTGTGGATTAGTGACAGGGAGCCAGGCTCCTTTCCCTTGTTATTCTTTATTCTTATTTTATTCTTCTGCATTCTTATGTTATTCTTTACCTACTAATATTTCTACCACATAAGGTCCCTCCTTTTCTCATACCACTCCAGATGCTCAGAAGATCCTGTCAGGTACACATCCAAATTTTCCCGTTTTCTGTGCAGAAGGGGACATAGGCAAGTGGGCAAAAGAGCACGGAGCAACGAGGCAGAACTGGGGGGGAATGGCCATGCTGCCCGCAGCTTGCAAACTGCAGGTTTGGTTTGGAAATGAAGTGGGACCTTGAAGAAAAATCCCAGCTGGCAGGAGCAGGGCACGAGCACAGCTCTTGTGCCGAGCTTATTCCTCTTCGCCGCGCTCAGCCCAGGAGGACTCAGCTGAAATCGCTTGAGTGGTTTTAATCACAGATTTTTATTTTTTTTTTTTCTTCCCTATGGCTTAGTGCAGACCGTTCTTTCCTCAGTCAAACCCTCTCATCCCCAGCCCTGGGTTTTCCAATTACTGGTTCAGTTCAGTACCTTTCCTACATGTGAAGGGGTAGCTTGCAGATCTGCAGCTTCCAGAACCACTCAAACATTTTCTTTACTATACACGTCACAGCAGCTTCTTGCTCTGTTTGTTAAGATTTTTTTGCATATAATTGCTCAATGTTACCCGTTGCTCCCTCTCCCAGGTTGTGCTGTGGTGTCACATACTGGGCATCACTGTGCTGTGCCAGCATCCCCTCTTCTGCCGCCATTTCGCTTTGGCCAGTATTTCATTGCTTTCCTCCCTAGAGAAACCAGTATAACCTTCTGGCATTTGAATCTTATTCCTCTTTTTCAGAGACACACCAAGCTCACTTCATTTTTGGCCAGAATTACCTCTTTTAGCAAGAAATGAACTTCTCTCACCCAGAAATCAGGCAGTATCTCTCACTCACTCGCTTCTCATCTGCCGAGATGTTTCTACCCAACTCTTTAGTCCATTCCGCTTCCCCCATAACTTGCTCTTTCTATAGAATCGAGTCTGTAACAAGTTTTTGCGCAAGTTTTTCTGTAAGCCCCACAATTAGCAAAACCCCGCTGCACATGAAACTCTGTTTTACGGTGCTGCCTGGTGCCCAGATTTCTCCACCTGCTAGTTTCCTGGCCAGATGCTGCTGCCAAACTGTTTTTGATGTCCAGGTTCTGCCTGCTTTGCTTTAGGACAGCCCTTTCCCTCAACCAACTTCTTTTTAGTATTTAATTATCTATGAGTTTTCTCTCCCACTGTAAAATCTAGTTGATTTTACAGAGACCAAAATAGATGCAAAAGGCTCAGCATTTCTGTGGGCATCACATGAGCCTCACTTTCTTAAAAAAAAAAATACAACTAGGTCAAAATGAGAGCTGGGGTGGGTGATTTGTGGGTGCACAGGAACCTTGGGAACGTGGAGAGCGATGGGGTCAGATCCCTCATTAGGAAGTGTAGGTGGGTGCAGCAAAGTTCGCACCTCGAAGCGCCTTAAAAAGGAAACGAGGACATACAGCAAGTCATATTAGTCCACATCCAGATTTGGCCTAAGCAAGCACAAATTGCCAAAATGGGAAAATTATATGCTAGTTCCTTAATGGTTGGGATGAGGTAAAGATCGGTCTGCCCGTTTCTTCCCCACTCTGCTCCACGCACCCAGCGGTTCCAAGAAATTATGCTTGATAAATGACTTGTTTTCTTCATGCTGGTGTTCAGGTGTTGCTGAAGTAGAAGAGTGGGGAATTACAGCCTGTGCTGCTGCTGCTATTATTATTATTTGGCAGTAATTCCCCTAACTTTCTTCCCTGGAGGAAGACACAACTAGCTGGTCTCCTGCTCCCCAGGTCATCCCACCAGAAAATATTAGCTATTTGCTTCTATTAGTTTCAATTATCAAGGTACAGAAAACCAAATAACAGTCAATTTACAGTATTTCATGGCTTGCCTTAAATGCGGGACTGGAACACGTACCCCAAAGCACAAGTAACTGCAGGACAAAGTCTCCACGAAACCAGTTGGCACCAGGAGGAGGATGGGGGGGAACTGCCCCCTGCGCCCCACTCCCCAGGCAGGCCCGGGGGAGGCTCCAGCCCTTCTGTTTTTCTGTCCTTTCTGTAAAAAGGGGCAACTCAACATACTGAGGAACCGAGCAGATTAGTTCCTAATACAATTATCACTCTTTTGGCCTCCTTTATAGTCCTCTGAAGGTGTGAAATAAGTAATTTTCTGCAGTTTTACAGGTACAATATACACACTCCCGATAGCTGCTGATGCATTCCCAGGCTACTGCTTCCCTTTCGCCTGCATTATTTAAATCTTTTCTGACTCACATTGTAATACAACATCTGTCCCCTCTGCCTAGCCGCGTACTAGTGGGCGGCGTGTTATTGGTTTAAAAGACGAGGGATATTTCATTTCAAAGTGCAAGCAGTGATGATTAGACACACTTAGATAAATTACCCCACAGTCCCCATAACCTCTCAGCCCAGACAGGCAGCTCTGTGTCACAGCCACATCAAAGGCAGGGCTGGAGCGAAGGACCTGTCCCACGGAGAGCAGACACGGTCTCCAGCTGGGAACTCCTCGGTGGGAGCCCTGGAGAGACCGGAGACGAGCCTTACTGGCAGCGGAGCTGTGAAAGGTGGAGAGAGGGTGTCAACGAGGGACACGGAGTCCTCGGCTCTCTCGTGGGCTGAGTCTGCTGCCCGTTAGTCGGTGCCTCAAAGACAGCTCAGAGCATTCGGTCTCCGTCCAGAACTCAGAAAACATCAGAAACACTGGAACACCTCTCAAGATTTTAACGTTAAATTGTTTTGAAGTTCATTTTCTTTTTGGCTTTATCTTTCGCAATGTTTAACCTTGCTGTTCCCGTCTCCTGTTGCTTGCCTGTGATCCCAAAGGCTCGCAAAGATCCTGAAAAGAAAGGGTACGGGAGAGGAGAAGCCCCCTCTGCACCTCCTTCTCCCAGGAGCCAGAACCTGGTGAAGAAGGAGCACGTTAGCGGTCTCAGTATTTGCAATAAAATGGTGCAAACCAGCAGTGATGGCAAGTGATTCTCCCTTTACATCTCACATGGTAAAGCAGCACGTGCTAGCTGTTCGATGCCATCGTTTTACTGCGAGACGATATTCACCACAGATTATCTCCTGAGAAAAGCTATGTGAAAACAGTCATCCAAAAAGAAACAAGATCTTCTTTGGGATGAGTTGCTTACTTTTACACACTGTTTCTATGAGGAGACACAATTGTGAATAGAATAAGGTGTCCGGATATGTCCCTGAACATACCTTAGTACAAGTATTAAACCAACTGCAACCTCATCTGGAAAATGCTGCTGCCCTGCCCCACTTCTCCAAGTGGTCATATCCTCACACGAGCAAAAAACGAAAAGTAGTTTTTCCTGAAAATTCTCAAATGGAAAGGTTTCACCCTTTTCCTTCCTTTCAAAACATTTATCCTCTTTTTTCTTGCAATGATATGAAGGATGCCTCTAGAGTAGCCAGCCGGCTTTCTGTATCACGGCCAGCTAGAACAAAGGCTTTTAGAATGTAGCTCAGAGATATTAGGCAAGACCCTAAACACTTGCTGGACACCCTGACCTGTCCCTCTGTCCCTTTCCCTGACCCCCCCCACACACACCGTGTCCTGCTGCCGCCTCACCCACCAGCTGTGTCCTGCAATACTGCCCTGCTTCCCTTCAGCATCCTTTTTTTCCTCCTTGTAAGATGATGTATTTCTTTCCAAGGAAAAAGGGCACTGGTGATAAATGCTCTACTTCCCTCCCTCCCTCCCTCTCAATTTCCCTTTCGGCTTTTTAGTGCAGGCCAATTTTTTTTTTTTTAAACTAATGGATATTAAAACAAAAAACAAACGGATATTAAAACAAAAAACAAACAAAGCAAAAAACCCCCACAAAAAATCCCAGCCACAGAGGAAGCATCACCCCATCTTCAACAAGTCATCCATGTGAAAGATGAGCTAATGAGCACACCGTGAGGAGCACTGCAAAAGTCCTGCATGCATGCATTTTGCTGTTGTTTTGTTTTGTTTTTTAATGGATTTAAAAATCCATCTTTTTTGAATGGATTAAATGATGTGAAAAGCTCACAGTGGGAAACATCAGTTTGGTCTTCGTGAAACAAACTTGAACAACAAACCATGGGATTCCAGAGGGCATGTCCCACTTCTAGATGAAGCTCAGAACCAAACCAGTTCTTCCATGGTTTGGTAGGTTGTGGTTCTTCATGAAGGGCTGGGTTGTCTTTTTTCCTCCCGGCACAGAGGAACGATCGTCTCGCCACATCCAGGCTCAGCTCTCGGCTCCCTGGCAACAGCCCGGCATGGGGAGAGACCAGAGCAAGGTACGGTGGAAACCCTGGAGGAAAGAGAGGAAAAAAATACGAAATCAAGTCAAGAGAGACAGCAGAAGATGCGGGATGCCGACCTGTGTTACAGCCACGGTTAGTGCCACCGAGGCATGGTGGCTATGATAAGCTGGCAAAGGTTTGAAGTCCTCCAAGCGCAGGGATGCGGCTCCAATATTTCCATGGGCTCTTCCGAGCGTTTTCACGGCTGATCTCTGGCGTGCTCATGGGCTGCCCTGGGTTACTGGTGGGAACGAGGAAACCCGTGAAATCACACCATCACCTGAACTGCAATGCTCTCCAAGCTGTAACTCGGGAGAAAAAGGGGGAAAAAAAAAAGATTTAAAGTGCAGATTCCATAGAAAACACCAAGAGAGTACAGGTGGAAGGGAGGTGAAGTGCTCCATGTGCTTTGTGGGGTTTTTAAAATTTGACTCCTGAAAAATTAACCACCACGCTAACACTCACCAGAGCGCTTTGCTTCTGCAAGGTGGGCAAGTCTCACAGATAAGCCTGAAGATTTCCCGTTTTGAACACTTTGGCAATCATTTCTTTCAGACGTAATCTGGAGCATTCTGCCAAAACAGCTTTGAAACTCAGAATTAATTGTATTAAACACAGGAACAAATAACCATTTATAAAGATAGGTTTGTGCATGTAGAGAGAGGGCAGCTGCAGTGGGGAGAAGAAAATAATTCTCAGCTTGCCTGGCTGAATATAAATATTGGGAGGGGGTCTCAAAGGTACTCCACACCAGGTAGCTGATAAACTGTTTACCATAAAACGAGGTTTTCCATTTTAGCACTGAAGGTATTTTTAGTGAAGAAACAATAAAAGTAGGCTTTTAGCCTCATTTATCTTCTCTATGTTTAGACATTTTCAAATTTTTTTCCCAATTTTTGTTTTCATTTTATTGTTGCTTTATTTTCTTTTATATGGAACACTTAGAAATCCCTGCAGGTTCTGGTGAGCTTTCATGGCCATTTGCACATCTTGTGTTTAGAAAGAGGAATTTTGAGTTGCTGCAAACCTATAGAGATTATACTGCTTTTCAGTAATGCCTGCCCTGAAAATAGTTTTCAGTTGGCTTTATAACTATCCAATATTGCCATAGCATTCTCACCAGGCTTTATAACTATCCAATATTGCCATAGCATTCCCACCATCACCACACTGCTCCTACAGCAAACATCGCTGCCATCATTATCCAGTTTGCAACAGCCAAATCGAGTTTCAACTGCTCCCACAACACATGATGTATTAGAATAGGTAAAACTTTGTAACATGCCATGAATATCAGTGAGAGTTGGAGGTAAATTGAAGAAAGGAAACATTTAGGTTATACTTCTAGGCAAAAAGAGTGTGCAGATAGCAAGATTGATTTGCCTACCAAGAATTTACCACGGGAAATGGAAAAGAGCCCAAACACTCAAACTGAAAAGGTACTGTGGCGAAAGGAAAGGAAAACATTGGAGGGAACAATCCTGAGCTGAAGCCCATGAGTTTTGATTCAATGTTTCTTTTTAATTTCTAGACTTGTTTATTCTTGCCTTATTTGCACAACAGAAAACTACAATAGTGGAGGTATTCCTAAAGTGATTTTTTTCTAAATGTTATTCAAATTATCTGTAGGCTAAGGGACATGATAGATATGAATTATAACTCCTAGTATTAAAATACCAAAACAAATTATTAGCATATAAAAATTGATATGATCTATTCAAATGCGTTACTTTGAAATATGGTACATAGCACAGGGCACCTATCTTGAATCATAAAACTTGTCAAAGGTACCAAAAGTTTATTGCCTTGGAAGATTCATGCAGCAACACTGGCACACTTGATTTAGGCCTGAGCAGCCTTTTATAATTCTTGCAGGCATGCGAGCATTTCGGAAGATTTATTTAAATACAGAAAAAATAATTTAAGACGACAAAGCAGCCTTTCCTCCTAATCAGATGAGATAGAAACTCTTTCAAACCACTCTAAGAGCTGGATTTTTCATTTTTCTTCCTATAATTGCACACTAGAATAAACCTTCCCATGCGAATTAATTTCTTAAACGTAAGAGTTATTTATTAACGCAACAAAGCATGTTTCCACGGTGGCACCAGCAACAAGTGTACTATACCCAAACGATGTAATGACACACGTTTGCTCACCCGTCTGTGCAATATAAAGCCGTCAAAGCGGGCGATGCCTCCCGCCGCCCCGTGCACTTCGCCGCCGCCGGCCGCCCGCCGTGCTCCCCTCCGACCTCCTCGCGCTCCGGCGGGTCCCCAGCCCCGCCACCGCCTGCTCTCCTCCAGCAGCGGCTGCCTGCCGCAGTTTGGGAAAAAAAAAAAAAAAAAAAAAGCCCCGTTCCTTCCACTAATGTAGCTCTGATTGGGTTTTTGCTGCGTGAACGAGGAAAAAAATATTACTGTAGGAAAATTTCTTAATACCATAAAAACGCGAAACGGAGAGGAACAACAGCAGACAGAATGGGCCTTAATCACAAAGTCTCTGGCAATGCAATTTCTATGCGGCTTGCAACGTAATCACGGCTTCTCCCATAACAACCTCAGCCTAGGAATTACTCTTCCATTCGCATAACTTTCAATCAAGTCTCAGAGAAACCAAGATTCAAACTGCCATTCTTAAAATGCATGTTCTCCACATACACTATTCCAGTTCTCCTAGATGTAGGCATGCTTCCAAATACAGACAGCCAGTGCATTTTGAGCGGGATCTGTTCTAGAGCCCATGCCTTTTCCAGCAATAATTAAGAAGATTAACATCTGTTGTCAGTAACTGCAGCGAAAAGCAGCAAAGGCTCAACCCTTAATTACAAAGGGAAACACAAAAATGCGGCAATTAACCTTTATTCATGCTAACAGCAAAAAGGCATGGCTGGAGGCTTCTGTGTTTGTTTCTGAGAAGGAAAACCTTCGGTATCTGCAGTGAACTTTTCTCTTGATGCAGACTATGCCTAAGAAAGGGAACGGTACGCTGTTGATTTTATTGCCGGATAAAATGCCATTCACAAACCCGGCAAGTTCGAGGCTACAGAAAAATTCCCATCGTTAATATCTTAATAGCACCTCAATTTTAAGTGTTGGAAGGGCGCAGACACAGAACGCACGAAGAGGCACGGCGCCAGCACCGCTCTCAGCTGCGGCCATCGGCCACCCAGCGCTGCGTCCGCAGGTCGGTGGGAGCCCCCCGGACACGCGTGGAAGCCAAGTACGAGCCGGTCTCCAAGCTTCAAAGTCCAAGTGTCTCATGTGGACCCGTGCTTGACGCAGAGAGACTCATTTAGGTGCCCAACAGAGGAAACTGTCTTTTCCCCCATTTTGGTGGGGGTAGAATTCAGGCAGGATAACTTCAACTGACCAGTTGAAGCTGGTCCAAGGGGTGCTGGGTTCACTGCACTCCCGTTTGTCAGGTAGAACCAAGCGTGTAGGAACATCCCTCGCTGCTGGTAATGCCGGCAGCCATAAACGATTTATTTTACTAAGACCCGAACTGTAAATAAAAACATAAGGGATCTCCAACGTATCCAAGTACTGCTTCTAAGAACGTTACAAGGAAGCCAGCTTCCAGGAAGAAATTAAAACCGTCAATATTTATTTCAAGTCATTGAAGCCCACTGGCTGGAGGAAGTCTCGCAGGGGACAGAAGCCCTGGGCAGCCAGCTGTAAAAAGTCACTAAATCCAGTCTGTGGAGAAGTACTGCCCAATGATCTGAAGCTAATTCAAAGGCTTTCTTGTATGTAAAGTGTATAAGGTGGCAAAAATCTCTTTTTTTCTACAGACTGCATAGCTGCAAAGGTCTTTAAAATTACCAAAACTCCATATTGCAGTGCAAAATCATATTGCTATCTTTACGTTAAACCTGTAAAATGAGGTACGCCATCACAAAAGACAAATTTAAATCCTATAAGAACTAAGAGAATCTCTCAACAGTTTTTGTTTCAACATTCTCTTATGATAACACTACGGTATTACAAAAACCCAGGATATACCTCCACCAGAAGACACTCACCAGAAACACCTCTGAGGCATCCCAGGTTTTATTCCAGGTGGTTAGGTCCTCTGCTTTTCTAACAGGCCCCAGAGGATGCTGGAGATGATGGCAACTGATGCCTAGTGCTGCGGCTGTCCTCTTCTGTTTTAACCCGCCAGGGACTACCGAAGGAAGCTGGGAATTTCCTCAAAGATCAAGGCAAGTTTAACCACAGAGCTTTGGTCTGGGGCCAAGTCTTGCTCTTTCAGGCAAAAAAACTTTCGCCCCAAGCATATGGCGAATGCTACCTCCCTCCAGATCAATATGTTATCCTGTCGTTTACGGGCGTGAAACACAGCCAGCCTGTCTCCTCGGCTGGCCACAGAACTTCTCTCGGTTGCAGCACACTGCGAGACAGCCGTGTCCCCACGCTAAAACAGACTTTACAGTAGTGCGGTAAAGGTGCAGAAGCACAGTTCTTGACAGATTTCAAAGGCTAGTATAAATTCATGAGCATGTGATTATTTCAAAAGGCACAAGAAAACCGCTTAATGTTTGGCAGCAACGTACTTTTTTTTTGGTCAGTCTGCTGAAAAAGCTGGTTTAGAGATCTTTTAATGCCAATGGATATTTCTGGGAATTGCACCGTGAGGAAATATGTCACCATGTCTCGCTCTCCCTAGGGCTGAGTATGTGAACATACCACGTGTTGCAGCAACAACGATGGTGCATGTTCATAGCAGGGCAGTTGTTCCTCCAAGACTTGTACAAGACAGCAAAACCTTCTCAATGAGCCTGCAAATATTGAGTCTTGAAAGAAACAACAGCACCTGTGAGTCCATACAAACTTCCTGAGGTCTTCTGCGAATTCCCATAGAGCTCAAAGATTAAAAAGAGAAAAAAAAAAAAAAGTGGACACTTCTCTAAAACACGTTTTATTTCAATTATACTGTTATGTTTATCATCTGATAAGAAGATTATAGCGATGTTCTGATCCTACAGTATGTTGATGTGATACTGTTGCTGAGTTCAGGGGCACATGTGCACACCTAAGCCAAGGTGTGCTACAAGCCTTTGTGGGTTTATTTCATACCTGGAGTTGAACCTGTACAGCTTAACATCCTGGTTCCTATGTTGATCTAAGGACGTGAGTGTTTATCACAAAGAGATAACTTATTTACGTAGTAGAGCTCTAAGTTCTTTGAGGTCATGGAGTGTGCTACATACAATAAATGCACAGTATTGCAGTTATTAATAATAAGTAGTTTTGGCATTATTTTGTCCAGCCTTTCCCCCTCCCCCCTTTTCTATTAATCTTTGTGGCAATTCCTTAAGAAAAATGTAAATGTTCCTCTCTTTTGCAACTTTATCTCCATATGTTTATCAGCTGTAATTGCAGCTTGGTCACAGTAATTAAAATACATAACACCTACTTGTTAATGTAGACAAGTAAAGTCATTTTCTCTGTCATAATTTCAAAACATTTGTTCAAATTGTAGCCACAAAGAATACACACATGTTAATGCGTTAGGTGCCAAAAAAACCCTGTCTGTATGACTCAAGAGAAGCAAGTGCCAGCTTGATCCAGCAATTAATTCAGTGGATAAAACAAAAATCTGTTCCGGTAAAAGCCAACATTTGTTCTTTCCTAATGTATGATAAATTGTAGTATGATAAATACTGCATTTTCCTTCATATAATGAGAGTATCCCTTCTGTCCTTCAGGGACACAAAGAGCGGGGCTCCCCGGAGCCACCGGGCACTGCTGGCTGCAGGGTCAGGGTCAAGGTGTGTTTAAGGAAACCCAGGGCTGTATAAGAGACTCCACCAACCAACAGCCTCCTCCCCAAACCCCTTTTTTCTTACCCTTACAACAACCACAAAGTTATGCAATCGACTGATATTTCATGGAATGCAAGTCAAAACAAAGATGAGAGAAGCTTTAGAGTAAATTAATGAACCAATTAATATAAACTTTTGGCTGAAGGAGGCAATAAGATGTAAATAAATAATAGCTTAAACATACTCCCGAATTTGTTCGTGTAGCACCAGACCATATTTACCACTGACAATAAGGTTGGCTTTAAAGTAAAGATGTAAGAAATGCAAATTAAGAGGATCTTTATAATTTGGTTGCGCTCAGGTGGCTTTAGTCGTTGACACAAACCGTAGCCCGGTTGTTTTGCCACACACAACAATCATTACTCATCTCCTGGGTCACACCGCATTTTCCATCCTTTTAGGTAGAGCCTTGGGATTATTGACCCCATGAATCAAAGCGCCGGGGCATCGCTGCTGCCTCCGAGCCGCTGCCGCGCACCGGGCTGGAGACGAATGGATCTGTTCTGTCTGCTCCTTGGGGACAGGGGGAACCGAGGACATGGGTGAATGTTAAGTATTTTTCTAAATGGCTGTCAAGTCACTTCCAGAGAGCAAGTAATGAAGTCAGCTGTCTCTATTTTTTTTTTGGTTTTGCATTCAACTTGAATGATGGTGAACTCGAACCTGAAAATATGTAAAAGCCCAGCAAACTTTTAGGGGGCATAGGTGGTGGTGAGTCATTACTTAAAATCCCATCGGAATAAGACAAAAGCTTAACGATTATCCTATGGCGCATCTTGTCCTCCATTAGCCTCTGAGCTCAAACTGTGCTTATTTCGAACAAAAAAGCCATAATATGAGGCTTAGAAATGAAACTTATTTGAAATCATATATTTTGTGTCATCCATTAATTTGGCTCTTACAAATCTGGAGTACTTAGTCTTCTGTAAAAGACTAAATTTTTTTTCAAATAGCCAAGGAAATTTAAGGACTGGGAACATAAGAAAACCCCAAACAAGTCACAGGCATCTTCCCTTTGGAGAAGAACAGAATATATATAGAAAAATTAGCATGAACTGTGCAACCCCACAGATTTATCTAACAAGCCTAATTAGACAATGTTAGCTTGCACTTCCAAACGTGGTATGGCAGCTATATACATCCTGGTAAGGCACAGCACGCACCAACGAGAGAAGCAGTCAAAATCCCAGACGTGTTTGAGACCGTCCATACCGCAACGCAATAACGAGTACTCCCTTCCTCTGTGTATTTGTAACGCTAATGCCAGTTAGGAAATGTTTACGGGGAAGGGTGAAAACCCGCCAATTTACTGAGCAAAGCAGAGGTTATCAAATGCCATCTCTTTGACAAAAAGACTAATCCTTAACAAGAGAGAGCAGCTGCCTTTTGCCGCAGCTTTGATCCGCGAGGAGTCATGTATAATGTAACAGTGCCGTGGCTAATAGCAACAAGAAATAATTTACTCCTCTTTTAACGGACACATACTCCTCTCCCGCTTCTCGGCATATTAAAAGAGCTCCCAGCAAGCGAGCGCTCCCGCTTGGAGCACGCGTTACCCCTTCCCGGCAGCGCTGCTGGGGGAAGTTCGCTCCCAGGGCCCGGGCAGACCCGCCGGGAGCCGCGGGAACGACGCGGCGCGTGGGAAAAGCCAGCGCTGCTGGCCGACACCTGCAGCGCTCCCCCGTACGCGCTCCCGGGCATCTCTAGAACCGCACCTCTGCTGAAAAGATCCTAATCCTTCCCACCAGCCAGCGATGCACCTTCTTTCTCCTCCCCGCACACCGGGGTCAGCAGCGTGACTCCTGGGAAGATCTTCTCGCGTTGTCTTTGTCAACATGTGGATACCTTTCCCGCTCTGAGGTGAGGACGACAGCTGGAATCGCACGAGGCAGGGACGTACCTGGATGCACGAAGCCGGTGGCTCTGCTGCGTGCCACGCGATGCGCGCTGGCAGCGATCTTCAGCAGCACCATCTGTTTTGACAGCTCTCACAAACTTTTACCTTGAGGAGTTTACGAGAAAAGGGCTGCCTGTTTCTTTATAGCACAAAACACGTTACCTGAGAAGATAAATTCCATTAGGCAATGAAATGTGCTTCGTTTCAACAGTAAAAACTGATTTCCAGCATTTTTTTTTTTTTCACCCTTTTCTTTTTATAGCATCTCTTTTTGGTAGTGAGATGGCCTTCCTTCATTCTTTGAATACTTCTGTGGAGGAAATAAAGTCTGCAGTTCCCCAAATATTAAAGTTAAGCGGGTAAGGACACAGACCTAAGTAGGGGGATTGCGCAGTCTTGCGGCCGTGATCGTATTCTGTCGTGCGGAAATGCGCAGCAGCTGGAGCAAACGGTGGTAACGGAGGAGGAGAGGAGAGCTGTGGGAGCGCTCCCGCTGCCCGCGGCCGAGGTGAACGTCACAGGTATAGAACCTAAACCTAAAAACGTGCTACCGCCTACAATTAACGGGAACAACGTGGGTACGCGCCTGCTGCTTGTAAAATGGCTGTTTGCACCCCGATAAAAAGAAGTTTCAATTAAGGGTGAGGCAAAAAAAAACAAAAAAAAAAAAAAAAAAAAAATCTTTCACATCAGTGGGGTCTTGCCTTCGTGCAGTATCAGGGCTACGATGCGCAGAGAGAGAACCAAACCCCTCACCTCCCCCCGGACATTCTTTCGCACCCTCTCCCTCCCTCCAGGCGTTCCAAAACAAGCCTCCGCGAAGGCAAAGACCCCCCATCGCCCCCCCCAACTCCACGGGCCCAACACGGAGCCCCCGGGGGAGCGCCCGGGACCCGCCGTTGAGCAGAGCGCTGGGCAGGCGGGTGGCGGGGGGTCCTTAACACGGGGCGGGGGGGTCCTTAATTGGGTGGGGGGGGTCCTGGCAGCCAGCCCTCCCCACCCCCGGTGGCCGGGGAGGCTGTTCCGTGCAGGGTTCCTCTCCCTAAGTCCCCCCCCGGGCTGTGCTGCCTCTGCGCTTTCCCCCTCGGCCGCTCCGGGTACTGGGAGCGGTGGTCAAGCTGGAAGAGCGTCAGCGGCTGGACTGTCGTTAGAGGCATTGCCCCGTTACTTTTAATTATGATTTCTTAATTGGTTTTGTTTTAAATCATTATTTGAAAAGGCAACACCCAGAGTTAACACAGATAAACATTATTCCTTCTTCCCAGACACAAGGCTTTAATGCGTTAGCCACTGGAGGAAAATTTCTGGGTGGCTTTGGGGTCCGTACCACTGGAAACAGAGAGATCCTCTGCGCAGATGATCAGGGATTTCTGGCTGAGCCATACCAAGGTCAATCTCTCTTTTGCCTTGGAAACAGGCTGGAGGCAGCAAATGCCTACATAAACAGCAATATTATTATGCCACGCTACGGTGGGTATTTCCACTGAGGATATGGGAGTTTTGTTTTCAATTCCACTTGTAATGAGATACAGTCGAGACTGCTACCAAGTACAAAATCTATTTAAAGTATGTTCTAAGGCTTATCAATGAAGTTACATTATCTCAAGTTAACGTCCCATTAAAAGCACATAATTCACTCTTAACCCTTGGAGTCTTAAATGCTGTAGGAAAGCCACAGCCTAGGTCTTGCTATTTTAGAGTAAATCCAAGCCCTAGAACTCACTATGCAACCTATTTTTCAATAAATAGGGTTTTCACGCTACACTAGCACACAGCAGGGTCAGAAAAAACAACCCTCATTTATTTTACCAGGGGGAAAAAGCCACAGACTGAAACTCACCCTAGCTCTATCATCATTAGATGCATTTTAGCAAATGTATTTCAAATGCTATGCAAGTTCTTTACTCGGGGAACAGCATGATAGTCTCTTACTGATGGCTATGCACCATCTCACTGCAGGCACCAAGCTCCCAACACAAGTGCTCTGACTCCATAAGGCTGTCTCCTTAATTACCTCACTAATATCTCGATTCAGATTGAAACTCTTGTACAACATTTATCGCTTCTCTAAAAGGAAAAGAAAAGAGTTATACGCTTCTGTTCACATCTGAGACATAAAATGTAGGTGCACACGCTGGAAGAAGAGCGAGACGTCAGCTTGTGGACTAGCAAAGGATCGTCAAAACTAACTCGGAGTCCGACGCTCTCAGTCTCAGAGTCCATCAGTAGAATCACCACAATTGGCTACAAAAGCCTTTTATGCACGGGCATTGCTTTTCAATTCCCTGGTTGATAAGAAGGGGTATGTAAATGCTGCTATCGTTTGTCCTTTTAGTGAAATGTGCAGAATTTCTCAAACGCAGAGAGTAAATCCTGTGCTGGCTCTTGGTGTGCTCAACCAGCTGTGGTACCCGAGCTGGCTCAGCCAGCTTTGGAAGGGCACCAGTTCACGCACCAGCGGCATCCAGCCGTGGAAGGGGCAGGAGTATCACCGGGAGAGAGCCCAGCCCAGCAGGATATCCAGCAGCTTCAGACATTCTCCTGACCGGTGAAACAGAAACAATTCCATTTCCTTTTTACAGAAAATGAACAAAACCTGGCTCTCCACATTCCACAAAATATATATATTACATAGAAAAACCAAACATCTCCCAGCAGTTTTGCAGACCTTCCCCTGGATTTTTCCTCTCGTATCCACAATATTAGAAAAGAATTAATTGACCCAAAAGCTGAAAACAGTGTCAGAATGACTGGCAAAGTATTTACTATTCATCAGAAATAACTCACTCGTTGGAGCTACTATGCGGGTCCCACAGTTATTTCCCTCACCCACAGCAGATACAATCACAAGCAAAGCCTGGTCATAGGGACAGGGAGCACATAATTTTCCTCTCTTCTGATCCTCGACTTCAGTAATTTTCTCTTTTATAACATTTTATGAAGAGGAAGGAAGATGACAAGCAGGGAAAAGAAGAATAGGTAACAGAAAATAATAGTAAAAAGAGTAAGAAAAGAGGTGATACATAATTTACTACAAACAGCAGCAGCAGCACAAGGACTTCAGGTATTATATAGACAAAGCATGAGCAAAATCTACCTTCTCGATATCGACGTTTTCTTGCATTTTGTGTCCTTTCTTTTCCCTTATTTCAGAATATATTTTTTAAGGATCCATTTCAGTAAAAGAAAAATATCTTCCTTTATGTAAGTACAGCATGTTCCTCTGGGTAAAGTGGTATTTTCTGGCCATTCGATGCAACAGTTCAACGGCTTTGGGCAACACAGAAAGGCATAACATGGTAGAGAAATGAGACAGAAATAAGAAGTGCTTAACAAAAGTTAGCTTGCCTTAATTAAGAGTTCTATAAAATGTACTATACTTTGACACGTATATGAAATAGAAACAAAAGACTAATTATTGTTTGTTCTTCTGGCATTACCTACAATGTCTGACATACAATTACATAAATTTACTTGAAATGGATATAGCACTATTTTGTAGACATAGGGTATCAGGAACAGGACTGCTAGTTGGTGCATTCTTTTTAGAGGAAATTTTTACTCAGTGCTGTAATTTTTAACAGCTTCAGCCAGTTCTGACCCTCCATGTGCGTTGGGGTGAGACACAGATTTATCCAGAGACTCTTTCCATCACCAAGTTATTCAGAGCCATGTGGGGATTTGGGAGAGTTTGTATATTTTGGGGGGTAAAATAAAAAAATAATAATAAAAAAATCATTTTGGTAAGAAAATAAATGGAGTGAAAGATATTTCATCTTTCTAAACACTACGTGGAACCTAAACACAACTAAAGGAACAGAAACTTTGTCTTAATTCCCTAAGTCCTCTTTGTCCTTACTTTTGGGATGAGCATATAGGTGAAACTAATTCCTCTCACCTAATGTAAGTGCTGGTTTTTTACTGCTGAAAACCGCCTCAAAGCTGGATCGCGCCCTCTCTTTACCTTCAGCCAACCACATCCTCTTCCCATCTTCCTTCTTGTGGTTACTGCAAATGAGAGGCGGCGTTACCTCCAACATGGGAGAGACCACACTTCCACAAACAAGAGCATCGCCTATCTGTCACGTGAACGTCCCACCCGAACAGCCCGCGTGGCACAAGGACGAGCCGTTGGGCAGGCGGGGGCAGAGCCCTCCTGCTCCCCTCCGCCCTCGCGGGGGTTTGTCCCTGCAGGAGAAGACTCGTCTCCCCTCTCCGGCTGACTCCGGGCAAGCGTTCACGCAGCAGCGAGGACCAGGAGGGTTGTAGGCTCTGTCGTACAGTGATTTGATGCGAAACGAGGAATGACAGCATGTGATGGGATGCTGGTAAGATCTCATTACCTGCGAGACCCGAGACAAATCTCCTTCTACCTGTCAAGCTCTAATAAAACGTTTATCGTTGACAGTCTTCCACTGTCGCTCCCATGGCACCAAGAGTTTGTTATCTGATCACAATACTCACGGCGTGAAGGAGGAGGAGAGGACGTCCCATCGACTTCATGGCTCCTAAAGGAGGTTTTGTCCTTGTTGGTGTCTTCCCTGACAGCAAACTACTTGGGGTTGTGCAGTTAAGGATCTTGACGAAAAACTTCTTCCACACTCTGAAAGTTGTAAGAGCTAGATTCCCATCAGAAACCCGTTTAATCACATAAAAGAAAAGTTTACACCACCAGAAACATTTTCAGAATAGCAGAACTGGAGTCTAAGTTTGCTTATTTGAGTGACTTTCCAGTAGATCTTTCCATTCTAAACTATACAGAGCTTACAGAGCTGAGCCTCCTGGTTTCAGTACCTCAGGGCTGGCAGTGTAACGAGACCTGGAGCTCTTTAGTCTGCCCACGGTGCAGGGAATGAAATCTGGAGCTCAAGGAACCTCCAACAACATTATGCACCCAATAGCCTTGCTAAGAAGTGTAAATAAAAACAAATATTCTGATTACAATTGCAGCACTCTTTTCCAGTCTCCAAAGACACCTAGCAAGGCCATCCCTTTCTCTCTGAATAGCTGATCAGCAGACTAAAATACTTTCATTAGACTCCTTTTGTTTGAATGTGAACAATTGCTGCACTCTCCCAAGAACCGCAGCTGAGGAACAATATCACAGAGCCACCACGTCCATAGTTTCTCATTCTTGTGCAATAGGGCCATTTCCAACTTATCTGAATATTTCTTCAGTTCTCCTGTTAATAATACAAAATAAATAAAATTAAGACATTTGATCAGTAAATTCATGTATACCGACTGGGAAAGGAGAGGTAAGGGTGGGTGGGGAGAGGGGAGCGTCTGTGTTGCCTGGAGCAATAGGATATTCTTCAGGGATTTCCGAGAGGACCGTTTTGCTGATCCCCCTCCCCAGCTTCCCAAAGGGACAAGGGAATTTCTGCAACATGATAACCAGCGAGAGCCAAGACATCTATCTATAGTTTTTGTAACTGAAATAACACAGTAAAATACACTTTTTCTCTGGGCAGTCAAGAGAGTGAGCCTTACTTTGAGAAGAGAGGTGGAGCCGATCCGGGACACGCTTTAGCCAACCATGAAAACAAACCCTAGTGAACCAAAACTGAACCCGCACATAGATCCTGGTGAGAGCATTTACGAAACTTTAATTTCCACCCTGCAAGCCCACGGAGAGGGGTGCGAGAGCGCGCCGGGCTCGCTTCAAAACCCTGACGGCTACGGTCCCCCTCTTCCACCCAGGGACGCAACGCCCGGCCAGCTGCGGAGGCGGAGGACCACGAGGGATGGAGAGCATCGCGCCACGGGGTACGCCCCAGTGCCGGCAGCCCGCGGCAGCTGCGCCGCCCGCTGCCCCCAGACCCTGAATTCCTGACAGCCTGGGGGGAGCCGCCTCCCCCAAAGGCAAACCCGCTGGCCGGCTTTCAGAGCCCAGCGAAAGCCATCCCAAGTTTTGGTACACACCGCCACACGTCCGAGCTGCCGGCGCGGCAGGAACGGCACTCACGGCCTGAAGGAGCTGCCATCTCCGGCGGCCAGACGCTCGACCTCTGGCTGTGAAAGCTTTCTGCAAGAGCATCGTGACCCGTTGCAGTAGCTGATCCCACTCACTTCATTTGAAATATAGCTGGTGTTTCTCTTTTTTTTTCCCCATAGGTATTTACACCAGACTTGCAGGGAGGTGTACTTCCAAAATTCAGATTCACACTGCTTAAAGTTTTTGTTTCAAGTGTCAGTTTTACAACTTCAAGCTTTGTTAAATTATAATATATAGTTTTTCAGTGAGCTCAGCTGGGATGTTTCTGGGTTCCCATGAAAAAAGGAGCTCTTTCACATGACTACAAGTTGTGGATGTAAAAAATCCCAACAAAACATAAACACAAATATTTCCCAGAGAAAGCCAGCATGCTCTTTTTTTAACACATGAAAAATTATCACAATCAAATTCCATTGTAAAATGCGCTTCAGAATTTGTTTCACCAGCTTTATTACCTAGACAACTGGGATATTTTTATTTTTCCCAAAGTAGAAGCAAGTATCTAAATGAGAGGAAAATTGATGATATACAGCTAGCAAGTGGTTATGAAAAATAAGGGGCCAAAATTTATCTCTATCGTTACTATACAACGAAGCTCATGTGCTATAAACAGATACTATAATGGAATAAATCAGAATGGTACCAATGATCATAATCCTTATTCTTCATGGTACAGCCTAGAAATCAGGATTCAGGATCCCATTTTTCTTGGCATTGAGAGAAACAGAGCAGAGGAGACAGCTGGCGAGCTAATAACCTGTGTGATGGACAGGATGCTACAGGAGGGAAAACCGGAGAGTGGCAAAGGTTGAGAGACAGGGACAGCAAAATAACAGGGAGCAGAAGTTACAGCTTGTCATTTACCTAACCCGTGCCAGCGGGGCGAGCCGCGGCCATCGGAGCGCAGCAAGATTTCAAAAGGGATTTAAAGGTTAACGCAACAGCTTACAAAAATGATTGGGACTTTTTTTCCCTATGCACGAGGGTAGTGTAACACATAAAGGGAGCTGAGGAGGCAGGCACGGGGGCGACGGGAAGCGCCGGCAGAGCAAGACGTGGCACGGAGAGAACGTTTTCCAAGCGCTTCTGGGGAGGAAAGGGCAGGATGCGATCGACAGGGACGTCGGCTTCCAGCAACACATTTACTGCACTTGAAAGGGAAGGAGATACATATGGTCTGGACGAGGGTCAAAATAGCCTGGAAAAATTCCTCTCAGGTAGAGCTTTGGGATAGTTAAAGCGTGCAGGCGAGGTGAGGAGCAAGGTGAAATGCCAGAAAGAGCATCTGGTGCATAGTTGTACCGAGTTACTGGGGGCAGTACAGCTGGATGGAAGTCAAAGACCGGATTATAGCTCCTAAGGAACGAACAGGCTGGAGCGAGACACTCTGGACTGACACGCAAAGGAACAAGATTTATATTGGCATTTCTAGGAAGAAAAAGGCTACGGTATAAATCCAGACCTCAGTACGTGACAGAGAAGCCACACAGGAAAAAGTGCTTCTCATTGCTGCCCTGTTAATGAAACTACTTCAATCACCAGTCGTTCAAAGGCGAGGAACCCATTCTTTCAAATGTTATTCATATTTCATTATTCATTCGTATACTCATTCGAGTATAGAAATTGAGATAGAAAATCCGAAAAATTTTGGGATAAGCAGTCTCACTGAAAGGCAATATACAGTAATTCTTAAATACAGGTCATCTTTAAATGAATTATGGGTCGTCTTTTTTTTTTTTTTTTTAATGTAGACGTGCCTCTCAGAAGGAAGGTAGCTATTGGTGGTGAATAAGTAGTATAAACCGTAGTATCTGCAAAACACCTGGGGTCAACCCTCACCTCTCCCGGCCGGCAGCACCCACCAGCGTCACATCCTTCTCAGGCCCTCGGCGGTCCTCTCCCCGTCTCCTCTCTCCCCTTCTCCTCTCCCCTTCTCCTCTCCCCCCTTCTCCTCTCCCCGCCTGCCTTCGAAGGCGTTTGCTCGCGGTACAGCTTACGACCAGAGGATGGGGAGACGTGCTGCTCGCCGAGACTCCCGTGCTGACAACGCATTCCACCTCAGGCAACAAGTTACTATGGAAAACAGACCTAGTAAGAGAGAGCGTTTCTTCCCTTGCCTAAATAAAATAATCACAACGGAGTGGAAAATGGCTCAGAAGCCGAGGGCTGCCTGTGCCTTGGCTACGGCATCGTCCTGGCAAGGCGGCGGCGGCCGCGAGAGCCTCCCGCTGCGGCGCTGCCGGCGGGTCTGGCCGCCAGCCCTCGGGCGGCACTGGGACCAGTGGGCCGGGAGCACGGAGCGGTGCCGCCGGCCAAGGCCGAGGTCCCCGTCCCATCCAGAGGAGGATTTTCAGCGCGGAACCTGCCAGCAGCTCCCATCCAGGCGGGCTGGGCTGGAGTGCTGCAAACCACAGGCTTCAGCCCTGGTTATAATTGAGCCTGGCTCAGCCTCAGCTAAAGAACTGTTTAATTTTTAACTATTTCACATTATGTGTTTTATATGTTTAAATTCATGGACGTGTTTACTTATATAAGTGTATTTCATGGACTATAAAACAATAATAACAAACTCCAAATTAGTCATTTCCTTTCAGATAATAAAGTCACAATGAGAAAAATTTGTAGCTTCCAATTGTTCCAACCAGTGTTTGAAATGACATGAAAATCTCTTCAGCAGTCATTACCGCCTAATTGTTTTGGAAAGCTGCGAGGGAATTACCACAGCTTTTTTTGCTGGTGTTGTTTGCTTTGCTAAAGAAAAGTTAATTTTATTCAAAATTATTAACTATTTCAACCACTTTATTCTTAAAAACAAAACAGATAAGTAAACTGGGAAATTCTGTTGAATATTCTATCAAAACATTTTTCGACAAAATAAATCACACAGCTCATTTCTCTTGCACCTTACAGAGAGCAACTCAGATCTGCCAAAATATGTTGTTGTAAGTTCGTTGCCAATGTATATTTTGTGGTAAATTGAATATCCATATGCAGAGTTTTATAATCCCAGTTTAGTGCTGGGAGTTGTTAAACTCGTGAATTATGCATTTCATTCTGTAAACACAAAAGGAAAAGTTCTTACAATATAATTAGCTTATTTGGTATTTTTGAAGATCATTCCAATTTATCTAATAATTAATAAAGAGAATGTATCTCATTTACATTGTTCGGGGGATGCCAGGGGAAGGTGCAGGATTTCTCTGCCAGCTTTAAGAAGCCTGAGTACAACAGAAAACCAAATGTGAAGTACTGGAGATAGAAGACAAAGAAACCTGGTGTTCCAGTACTAGTCTGAGACTTGGAACATCTTGTTCCTAGCGCCGTTACAAATTCCCTGCAGCAACCCGAAATATGAGCAGGGCAGGTAGCATCTGTGCCGTCCCTGCCTTCTCTGGGTTTCAGGCTCTCCCAAGCAGGAGGCGGTTGTTCCTGTCCTACTGAAACAGTGAAAATAAAAATAATGCTTTGCTCTACAGATAGGATCCTTCGAGCCTTCTCTTTACACTCTGTTTAATAAATAGAGTCTATTTTCAGGACTGCCCCTGGGCAAATTGCTGCACATCTAGTCCTGCGTTTTTTCCCTAAATACATCTGGATCCAATCTGAAATGAGCACGTCAGAGCTGAGGGTTTTAGGATTAAATTATTCATTCTTATGTCTCATCTCAGACTTAGCAGATGCTTGGGAATCTTTAATATCTTAGCTTTAATTAGTCTATCATTATTGTCTTCTCACGTCTCTTACAGAAGCTGATCAAAGTTTATGAACAACTCTGTAATTAGGGTACATATATCAGGAACAGGATAACTTTCCACACCTCAGCTGCTGTTGATTCCACCAGTGATTTCACAGTGTCTCTTCCAAAAGACCTCATTTCAGTTTTTTATGGCCAGGTTCAATAACCATCAACACAGTCTGAAAGAGTATCACATCTGGCTGCATGTTTATTCTAGATTTCAAATTATACTAATCATTTGTGTGATGGATAAACTCTAGGCCCATTCTTTAAGTACCATAGTCCTGATTACAAGACAAATATCCGAAGCTCCTGATGCAACGCACACGTGTGCCCTCTGGCAGCTAAGGCAGGATTTTTCTGTAGCTCAGTCAAAATCACTTGTTCATACAAACAGCTTAGTCTTTTGGCATTCCCAAAACATGGCAAAAAGGGATGACCAATGCCTACCTGCTTCTGTCACGTCTACGGTAGCACTGTAGATATTACAGACATATAATCAACAGTCATTGTATTGGTGCAAATGGGTGATTCTTATAAAATCTCTTTTGCTGGAGGTTACAACTGCAAGAAGTCAGTCAAACCTGTTCACACTCCTCCCATGGCATGCCAAACGAACCCGGGTTAGCAAATAAAATGCCAAAATAATATCACTAGCCTTAGGTATTGAGTACAGAATGCCTCTATGGTATAGAGATCTCATTATTTTCAGTAACGGAGAAAAAAAATATGTTTAGGGGTTTTTTTGTGTTTGTGCATCATTGCCATTAGATGCTTTAAACATCATGCAGTGCCATAGAAGCTGCAAAGAGGTGATGCCCTCGTGCTGCCGCTTCGTCCACGTGGAAAAATACTCCCTTACTTAAAGAATATTCAGAAAAAAAATGTTCGATATTTAGCTAACATCCTGGTTTCTACAGAAGTGTTTCAGCAGCAGCCAGCACCTAAGTCAGTATGATTCATTGGATCAATAATTCTAAGGTCTGTACCTAAAAGGTTGAAAAATGTGATATAACCTGGCAGAAGAGTAATGATTGCAATGTTCAGCAAAATGGTTAATGAGGCTTGGAAAAAGCAGACTTTGGGTGGAGAGAAATATGTACAAGTTTAACCTTGCACACTAGCTTCAGCAGAACATTCTGTCTTTTAGGTTAACTCTAAAGTCCCCATACTTTAAGAGACATCTTTATTTTCTTGACGTTTTCACTCTTTAACCGACTGGCCTTTTCCTTTCCCCAGTTTCATGCACTGGTTATGGGAGGAGGACACGGCCTCTTTTCCAGATCACAATATCCCTAATCGTTACTTGTTGAATGGTTGACTGTGGTAGCACAGTTACATAAAGACACAGAAAATAAACTTATTTTCTTTCTCCTCTAACTGAATATTTTGGTTTTAATTCCATCTATTTTCCCTCCATCAGTTACCATCCTACTCTAAATAATAAAATCCTTTCCCAGATCCCTACTTTCTCATACTTTCACTTCCCCCAGTCTAATACCATCCTATTCCAAGTATTTGTGCTCAAAACAAGCCAAATAACAATAGTGCTGAGGCTGTTCATATTATTTTAGCATTTCATTATTCCAAGAAAAAGAGACACTGGCGACTACAGTTTCCTGGTGTTCTCTCTCACTCCTTGGGAAGGAGCACCCAGTCCCTAAAAGCATTTCACCACAAACTGGCCCCATTTTGGGACGTGAGCGACGGCATCTGCCTCTGTACTTTACCTGGGACAGGAAGCAGATGCCCCTTATCACATCAGTAGTATCAGGAAATCAACCCAAAGAAAGAAATGCTGGATAAGTGATCTAAATCTGTTTATCCACACAGGCAAACCCCCCACCTTCCTTCTCAGCAAAGCACCCACCCTGCATTATCACCAACACATTTTTTCTATAAAGATTCAATTTACCATTAATTCCTTCATCTTCCAGAAGCTGAACAAAGGAAATGCTGCAACAGCAGTGAAATATTCTGCGCTGTGTCCCTTATTTGTCAGTCTGCATTAGCAAGAGATCTATTAGGAATCTCAGTGCCACCAGTGACACTGCAAGCTGCACCCTCCCTCCCCAGCTGTAAAGCACCATGTCCACGGTGAAGACAATTAGATGTTTCTGATCTCTTTTCTATAATTCACTTTCCTGTCTAATCAACAAATATCCGTAATGAACTTTGTATTGCTAGTTCAAACTCTCTCAGCTCAGCAGTTTCTTTTGCCTAGTGTGAGACATAAAGGAAAAACCGGTGGCAAAAGGCATATAATGTTTTATGAAGTGATTTCTGAATAATCACACTTTAATGTTAAAGCTGTTTAACAGCCATGACAAATGGCAGACAGAAGAACTGAAGTGAGGAGTATGACCTATGAAACTGATGCAAATTCATTTGGAAAACCCCTTTGTTAGAGAAGGGTCTCCTCATCACAGGTCTATAAATCAATGCAACTCAGTTGTAGAAGCAAGTAGTCTTATAATTGTGTACCTTTGTAGTCACCTGGGTGGTAATAATGGTGTAAGTAAAAAGAAATATTTTTGTCCTGGCTGAAGTTGCATGAAGAGTTGCAAGAGGTTAGGAATTGACCCTCATTCGTAATCTCTCAGACAGAGAAGTAACTCAAAGATTGGTTTGCACGGACACACAAATTAATCAGTAGTCCAAATCTAAGGTCAAGGTAATCCACCTGCTCCCTCTTACCCCAAATCCCACAGCTTCCAGATGCTTCGCAAGTCTTTGGAGAAGCTCCTGGGGGAGTCTCCGCGCAGCGGGGCAGGTGGCTGGCTGGGCAGGAGCAAACGCTTCCGAGCTTTGTTGAATTTTCACGCAAACGCACCCAATCTCACCTCCAAAACTTCATGGACTTTGGTTTTAATGGAAGCCTGGAGCAGCTGCTGTCTTGGCCCTTTCCTCTTGCCACGCAGGCAGGCTGGGAGCTGCGCACCAGCGCTCGGAGCTCACGGGGGAGGAGAGATGCAGCCTAAGCTCACCAAATAACCTGAATCCAACCCGTTACAAAATACTGAGAGCCATATAAAATTTCCAAAAGCTTTGCTGTTGTATCTTACGGAGAAAACATGTTTGTCTTAAAGGTAAATAAAAAAAAAAATTCAGAGACTGTTACTTAATTCTCTTCACAAGCTGCAGGCAACGTGCTGGGGGTTGTGCGTGTCTCTTGTGGCGGTGCCACATCCCAACGCTGGATTCTGGGGATGAACAGCAGCAGGAGGCTTCCATACACTTCAGAAGAGCAACTCCATCTTTCAAAAGCATTTAATGGCCTCAGTCTTTTTTGGAGTAAGACAGAGCCAAAGGTAACTCCGCTCACCACCTCTGATGACTAAATTCTGCATCGCTTTCAATATATTTACCGTTATTTGAGACATATCGTACCCTGTTGAGGATATTATGTTGTGCCCTTCTCAGAAAATTTGAACCATACAAGAATAACTGTGTTCAAAGAGTGACCTCTAGTCATTAACTATCATTTAGCTATTGTGGTTTGATACTTTCACGTTGTTTTCCCCCAAATTATCCAGATGTAAAAGAGAAGACAGTGCAGTCCCTCGCACGGGGCTGCAGTTAGCTGGCTGTTAAATACACAAAATTTCACCCCCATTGCCGGTTAACAGCTGCAGCACTTGGTGAAGAAAAACATTTGACTGGGAAATATCTGAATGGTGATTTAATGGCTGCTAATTTAGTCAGCATCACATTTTCCTATCATGCTGAAGAAAAAAAAAATCCATGCAATGTAACTACCCCAAGGGAAGAACCCCACCTGGTGCCTGGAGAAGGGATTCTCGAGCCGCAGCATCCCTTCGCCTGCAGTTCTCCCAAATCTCTGTACCAAACCACTCAAGGAAGGCAAGAGCTAAAGGAAAGCCTTCACGGAAAACCATGCATTTGTCTTCACTAAATCTGAAAAATGACTGCTTTCCCTCTTGAGAAGAACTTAAATAGTGAAAATGATTTAAATTTGTTGAAAGTGTTCAGGCACTAGTTGTCAACCAACTACTTTATCTGCAACAGAGGGTTTTTTCAAAAGAATTACTAGTTGTTTTGCTTTCTCAGATACCCCTCCTGGAAACACACACTATATGTATTGTAATGTAATTACTGTCAGTTGTAATGCATCAAAATGTATTGCAAATATTAAAACATTGTGTAAGTACAGGGAAAAAAGTGTAAGCTACTCCGTATATGTATTTGTTTTCCGATGCGTCAACCTACAGTCCCAGGAACGTCAGAGAAGCTCAGACCTGTGGATTACCTGATCAATAGCAAACAAGAATGAAAATATTTTCAGTTCACTGGAAAAAGTCAAGGAACAGAGAAATAATAATGGAAGCAGTGATTCGATCCAAGGGAGCCGTAGTAGGTGGCACAAAAATGTAGGACAAATGTCAAACACACAAACAAATAGCACTGCTGAAGTGAAAAAACATGAGTTATTGAGTTATCAGAGTGTCTATTGGAAGGGCTCCATGGGTCAGCCTCCTCCTCCTCAAGAAGTGGTCTTGTTGGAAGAAAAAAAATTATTCACGGAAGTAAAATCATGTGAGGCTGCAGCATTTGTCAAATTTCTGGTCCCAATTTTTAAGCCACGGTCACATCGACCTTCCTGTCATTTTTAGACTTGAATACAAAGACAGGAAAAAACATGGGGCTTAGGAGCATGCAAGAATAGCTGTTTTCTAAATCCTGATGTTTGCAAATGCCTCTTTGCTTAACAAAAAGATTTTTCTTCCTGAAAGTTTAAACTAATGAAAAGACAAATGGGTTTTAACTGGTAGGAGTGAGCTGACGGTCTTGTAGGACTGTCAGACATTATGGAAACAGTTCATTCTTTCTACTGTCAGGCAAAAGACAAGTCAGAAGTAAAAACAGGCTTTTTTTTTTTTTTGTCCCAGATTTATTAAAAAATTTTACCAGTCCTAACTAGAGACTGAATTTAGACTCCACCTGTACTCATGTCTACCGCAAGCAGCGCTGCTGCCTCTCCGGTGGCACGGCAGAACCTGAGACGGTGGTACCCAGCCCAGTAACGGCTGGACCCCCCTTGCTGCAGAAGAAAAGCTCTTTTAAGGGTACACTTGTTCCTCGAGGCCTCAGCCCAGCTAAACTTGTCTTTACTCGGGGCGAAGAGCTGGGGTCACCCTGCCCGCCCCAGCACCGGGCAGCTCGGCACATCCCCCAGCCAGGGCGAAGCCCCGTGTCAAGCGGCGTGAGGGGATGGAGGTGGAAGAGGAAACTATAATTTGGCTGCAAAAGGCATGAAAAATATCTTGTGGAGAAGTGCCTGGAGGAGCGAGGGGTGGTAATAATGCGCAGCGACAAAGAAAAGTGCTACAGTCCGAGAGCAGAAAATACCAGAATTAATCAGGCAGCGGGAGCTGCACAGACCCACCCACGGACGACACCGACTGGCGTGGGGACGCAGTTCCAGCAGCGCCACAACTGGCAGAGATTGCCGGGCGTCGTTCCAAAAAAATCCAAACCTCTGTCTCAGCCAGCGGAGTCAGCTTTGCAAATACAGATGTTTCCGTCTCCGGCTGTCACGGCAGCTGGCAGGTCATCGAAGAATCAGGAATTAATCAAGGTGTGCCTCAACCTCCCCCAAATTCCCTCCAGTTCTGCATCACCAGCGCTTGCAGAAATGGGCACAGCCATCTAAATCACACCCGCCCTGCCGATTTTAAAAGATGCTCTGTTGGATGATGATGGGGATGGGCTGCCTGTCTCAGGAGCTCATCTAGGACCTTGTCCAACCCCACTGCTCCAAGAAGCAGGGTAGGAAGAGACGCGGAGGTCCTCACCACCTCGTGGGCCTCTGCCAGCACCCAGCACAGCCAAAATAAGGGCGTGCCTGCCAAAGCTGCGTCTTGCTGGGGCAGCAGCAAACTCCCGCCGTGGCACAGACATCCCGCCACATTTCTGGGACAGAAAAATCCACACTCGCCTCGGCAAACGCCCCCCACTCTCCTTGGCTGCTCTGCAGCAGATAGGCAGCTTGCTGCTTCCCAAGGGTAAGGGCAAAATAGGGGTTGGTGCTTAAAAATGGAGTTTGTTTCAATTCCCTGGGCAGGGTACAACCTTACAGACAGTTCAGAGACTGAGTGAACTCTCTTCTGGACATGTAGGGTCCCTTCTCCAACCCCTCCTAGTCACCCCCAATGTGTAGGACTCCAGATCTTTTTAAAAAAAAAAAAAAAAAATTATATACCTGCACAGGATCATCTATTTGTTTCTTGTGGAGTTCAGGTGTTTCCCCACTTCACAGGTTATCAGCACAAGGGCTTGTCTAACCTACAGAAATCCCCTGTGGGCAAGAAAACCCAAATGCATCAGACATCAGGGTCTGGGAAGCTGTCACTTGTAAAGACTTACTGGATGAAGGTTTCCTAAGCGCTTTACAACTAGGTTCTCTCAGAAGTAACACACGTAAGGCCCATCATTTTATCCAGCTGTATTTGTTTACTCCTTCGCTTTATAATTCTCTTACTTGGATTAAGTAGTGTTGGTTGATTAGGTGCTTTCTTTGCAATACGAATTTAAATGTACTCTACACAAAAAAAAAAAAAAAAAATCACGGTACAGTAAAACTTAAAATTTTCAATAAAATTATCTTCCCAATCACTTACAGGACGTTGCTCGTATATCTGCCTCTCCAGATCATTGCTGATAGTAATTCTTGCTTTAATCAAATGTATTCACAGGTGTGATACATACTCTTATCAAAATACCATATTGTCTAGAAACATTTCTAAGCACATCCAATAACAAGAACAAAAAAGA
The DNA here is from genome assembly GCA_035590195.1 of Aviceda cuculoides. Taxonomy (NCBI): domain Eukaryota; kingdom Metazoa; phylum Chordata; class Aves; order Accipitriformes; family Accipitridae; genus Aviceda; species Aviceda cuculoides. The sequence continues at coordinate 23,172,361 of JAVJGG010000037.1, read as the reverse complement.
TCTTTTCTTCAGGCACTGTGCTGGGGTCCCATAGGGGTTCTGTTGAGCCCTTTCCCAACTGATAAGTGGGGAAAAATAGTCTGAATCCAATCCTGGGAAGTGCTCCCAGTGAAGGCAATGGCGTTCTGCTTGAGCGAAGGCTGCAGAGTTCAGCTAATTGTTAGTAATTTTCTCCTTTCTTGTACAGCATGATGAAAATGCTGTGGAAGAGCAATCAGACTGCTGTGAAATTACATGCTGAAGAGAAAACGGAAGATTTAGTTGTGGGTATGGGCCACTTTGAGGGGTAGCTCTAGTCTTGCACAGATTTAAAAGGGAACCTTTTAAAATTTCTGCTTACTTGCCAAGCTATTACCAGTCAGCACCTTCCTGATTTCTTCTGAGAGCCCTGGGAACATGATGGCTCTCACCACAGCCTCAAAATACATTCATGTGCCTGATGTTCTCCTCGGGGACCTGGCCACACTGGTAATGTAAATGCATCACACACACACACACACACAGAGGAGGAAAAAAAAAAAATTATCAATGCTTTGCCCTCCTCCTCCAGTGCTGCAGTCCCTGAAGACACTTTTAAGATTTTCTATTAAATTTCATCCTATCTGCTTTTTATTCCACTTGGAGAGAACAAATCACACCTCTCCTGATTAGCAAACCATCTATGCTGCTAACAAAAGGAAGAAACAGACAGACAGACTGTCTGCAGTATTGTTAACCATCAAAATTGCATGGCAGGGCTTTCAAAACCATAGCCTAGCTTAAAAAACAAAACAAAACCAAACCCCCCAAAATCGTGGAACATAAGACTCCAGCCTGGCTCACCGAGTCCCTCACCAGCACAGGCGACTGACGCACCATTTCATTTGGCAGCTGGTGTGCCCACACCGCAGCTGGCGAGGTTTGTAGCGTGGTCTGTTCCCACAGAACGGGGGTGCCGGCTCCTCATCCTTTAATGAACTTTGGTCTTCATTCACTCAGGAGAAACTGATGCTGATCTGACTGCATTCCTTTGGCTCCGTAGTCACCTTCTGCTATTTCATCCCGATGCATCTGCAGAAAACAAGCTGACCTCTTCTCCAGCTTTGCGCTGCTGGGCTGTTTTAACTGAGTCCTTCTGGGATCCTGTTGAAAGACAGGCTGTGATGCTGATGGGGAAGATGGAAAGTCCTTTTCCACCGTTCCGATTAACATTCATTTTGAACAACTGTGACCAGAATTGTAAACAGCGTCCTACATGCAATGGTTTGCATAGCTGCACCAGGTTCTGGCTTATAAGAAAAGATTTACAAGAATACTAAAGTCCTTCTCTTCCTCCATCATCTAAAATTGCAATTTTCCAGTTATGGCAGAAATTTTTCATTTCTAAGTCCCAAAGCGCATAATCTTGTACTTTTTATTGTTATTCATATTATTTTCAATACTGCAGCCCTCCCAGTCATCTATTTCTTCCTATATACCAAACCTCCCCTGTACTGGCAATACCTCACCAGCTTTTGTGTCACCGGCAAATTTCATTAGCACATTGCCAAATTAAGCGCCAGTCTCAAAACTCTTCCTAATGAACTCTAATAACTCCAGTCCTACAGCGTAGCTCTTCTTTTAGCATAAACCATACCTCATTATCTCGTGCCAGTTTCCCACCCATCCTACAAGTAGGTGCTAAATATAAATGACTGAATTAAACAACTTGTAGGTTTCTTTTTATTTTGACCTCGTTTGTGTCTTGCAGCCCTTATCACAACTGGAAGAGGCAGCTGGCGCGGAGCTGGACGTGCCAGAGGGGCTGCAGGCTGCGGAGCGGCCCCGGCAGCGCTCCCCGCACCACCACCGCGCGCTTTCAGGAGTAACCTGGCCCACCAGTTCTGTTGCAAACCGGGACATACAAGCTGTTACGGGCCGATTCGTTAATGTTACTACGATGCTCCTCCTTTGTAAGCAAGCACATCCAGGATTAATTTGGGTACCTTGTTATGTAGACATACTCATAAAAGCATTCAGGGGTGACCTGGCACGTTAACAGCACTGTGAAATACCGGTTACAGTTTAGAAAAAAAACATCCAGAGAGGATCAGTCAAAGATCTGGATGATGCTTCGGTGGCACATGCTAAAGTGACTTCAATTAGCTCGTTCTCCTGGGAAGCAAGAGGCTGAAACCAACTGTAATTACATGGAATTCGGCGCGGTCGGGTTGCCTCCGAGTCAGGGGTTAAGCGAGAGCTCAGGACTTTGGCTGCTGAAACTTGCCGTGAAGGAGAGAGAACATCCTTCTGCAGGGGCACCATGAGACAGGAGGAACGGGCTGCAGGGACCAGTATCAAATCAAATGGTTAAAATACAGCTTCCAGCGTGCTTTCCACATGATCTGCACTTGCTCTTTCTTACTGATATCTGTGCTGTAAAATATTTCTTAATTCCGAACTGCATAGTGTGTTGGGCCAGAATTTGACTATTTTTGCTGTGGAGCAGAATAAAGTACCATCACGTTATTCGTACCCCCTCTACATCCCAGGAGCAGAGAAGGCAGTGAGGAGGAATGGCTTTGCAGAGCAATTCAAGAAGTGCAGGTTTGCCCTGCCCCTGGTACGAACCATCGAGCTCAGCCCAGCTTTATTTTGGAAACTGTGCAGCCGTGTTAATGTACATACACTGCTAGACTTAAGGTTTTAAAGTGCATGCATATATAAAAGCAGGACTTAATATTGCTTCCTTCCCACATCAGTGAGGCTCTCGCAGTGCTCCCTGTGGAACACTCTGCTTAACCTACCCCAAACACAAAGTTAGCAAAACGTAAAAAACCCTTCCAGAAACTCCTCCATGCAGAGCCTTATCAGCCACCTTCGCTGCAGCTCAGCGCAGGTTTTGCCCCGCGGGCGCTGATTTCCACAGGAACACTGTTGTCTCTGGGCATCCTTTGCAATACAACGAGACACCTCAAAGGTGCACACCTACATGCACGAGACAGCAGCCTGTGTCTGCAGTTCACAGTATTAAAAAAAAAAAAAAAAAAAAAAAAAAAAAGGCAAGCAAAAAATGCTGCAAAGCCGTAACTGCCAGCTCTGATACATTACATTTTCCTACAACAGCCTTCAGCAAATTCTAAGCTTAATATTAAATCAACTGTTAGTTATAGTTCAATACATAGTACTTTGTAATTCACCGAGTAAATTTTGGTATTACCCTCCGGAAAAAAAATACTATATTGCAACACCCCCAGGCTCAAAACCCCTTGCCCGGCCCCCCCGTGCCAGCAATACAGCTACCCAAAGGAGTGCCAGGCAGACTTGGAAGCCAATGCATTTCCTTTCACATCCTGAAATGGGTGAGCTGGCACCCTGTTTTTCTTTTTGAAGAATCTCCTCCCTTTTGACAAGTAAATAAATGTCTAACTTTTTGCTCCTTTTAGCGCCAGAAAGAAAAAGAAGAAAGAGAAAGTAGGGGGAAAAGAATCTGCAACAGGTTTGCTGAATATTAGTTATTCATTTTACGAAACACAACACGGATACTTTATAAACTAATCCAGCTTTACAACGACTGCAATGTTGCCTTCGGTTTTGTGTTATTGGGTAATTTGTCAGTTTTGGCATTTTGGCAAGTAATAAAGTAAGGAACAACTACTAAAAACATAAGAAAATTATTGAATCTGGTTCTTCTTCCTCCTCCTTTTTGTATTCTAAACATAAACTGATTTTAAACAAAAAAAGTGTTGGCGGAAACAAAATAACCTTTAGGATTTATGAAAGACACAGCACCCAAGTAAGATGCTTGTGTTTAAGGGTTTTTTTGATTTTGCTTCCCCCCCAGCCTCCCTCCCCAGATAGGTCACTTTCCATTAAATGATTTGAGCTAAACATGAAAAATCCTAATCCCTACTCAGGTAAAGCTTCAGCCTGCGCAGCTGGCAGTTCTGAGGAAAAAGAACATTACAGTGACTTCAGTTCAGGTGTGGACCACCGGGCACAGCCGCAGAGGTATGGCTGCACCTATTTACGGCGAATTTTCAGGAACCTAAAATTAAAACCATACTTGAAAACCCATGTACCTGCCTCTGTTGCGGGAAAAGGGGCAGACCTTTCCAGTGCAGGGTGTACAGCAGCAAACTGGTGCCACTGCTGGCTGGCTGCTCCGGAGAATCCAGTCCTCTGTACGAGCCGGAGCCTGGGACGCTTCCAGAGCATTCCCCGAGACACGGAAAGCCTCTGCTGCCCCTGAGAGCTAAAGGAATTCACAAACAAATCAGTATTTCCACACCTGCAACTTGTACAATGCACCGGTGTGTGTGTGTGTGTGGAAATGATGTAGCACTGACGCTTTAATGAGATTCAAATTCATTGATGGATCACATAACCAAACCTTAGCGGTGGAGCCAGAGTTTATTTTCTCTTAGAGATTGTCCTAGAAATGAAGTAGGCACTCATGAGGTTTTTAACCTATTAAGTTATCACGAGAGATTAGGAACTAGTTCCACAAGAACAAGAAAACAATCAAGTAATAAAAGCTTCTGCATTGGGTACTAATTTCAGTCCTCATGGTGGCTCTGCATCTCCCTGTGTTGCTACCAGCAAAAAAGAAAACAAGAAAATCTAGAACACAGATTTTGAACATATAATTATATTACTGCTGGTCCTTGATGAAAGAAACAAAGCACTAACTGTTGAAAATATATGGAATTGATGAAGAAACAGATGCTTAAGTGTCCAAAGTTTAATTTGCTGCTGAATTGTTGTGTACATTCACTTGCCCTCATCAGTATTTCACGCTTTAAGACTGTCATTGGCAGCGAGAAACAGATAGGAATGTTTTCCAGTAATGTCTTTAAAAGGATAACTTGTTTTGATTGTTTGTTTGTTTAAAAAAAAAAAAAAAAATGCACCTGTATCTCTTATTCAGATAAAGCAGCTCATATTTAGGACCAGAACATGAGAAATAACTGCTAAAATAAGACAGAAGAGGCTCCAGCCCTGATCGATAAACTGGCTGGATTTGTTTCAGTTTGTTGTTTCATAGATTCCAGTGAAAACGATACTGAGCCTGGATTTACTATCAAAACCCCACCATAGTAGGTGGAAATATCCCTTTAATGTAGAAAAGATCTTTCAGGGTATTAAGCCCCTCTCGTTATCTAGAGCCCAAAACTGCCCTTATGATCAGCGCTTCGCTGGCCTGAGGGAGATGAACTGTTAACACTGCGAAATAAAAAACACCGAAGAGGAGCACACTCTGCTTGAACAGGAAAGCAAGCAACTCCAGCACATTGGTTATTATCTTATTACTAACCATCTCTGCGAAGAGACAATGTCAATATATCATTCTCTTTTCTCAGCTTGCCCCACATACGAATTACATGAGTTTAAGATGACTTTTGAAAACCTTGCCTAATTAATATGACATTAAGCAAAGGAGATGTTCATGCGTCGAGAGACATAGATTACATTCAGCACTAAGTTTTATCTGTTTCTCCAGCTCGTGCACTTCCGATGTCACTAAATTGGACGAGTAAAAACTGAACAAGTCTCCCCCCCCCCCAAATTTCCCTCCATGACCGACAGACATGCCAGGGATGTGGGGAGTGACAAGTTTACGCACAAGTAGTTGAACAGGCAAACCCAACTTTAAAAGCCTGGCTCTGCAGACTGTGTCACACTAAACCTTTTCCAGTTATATTAAAATTTTTCTTTGGCAGGTACATCCTGAACTGTCCTTTAATCATGAGGGTTTTTTTTTCCCCTCCGGAGAGCACGTTTACTCCAGAGCAAGCCGCGCTTTCAGCGGAAAAAGGCTTTAGGCAAACAACTCCAGCGTCCCAGCAGCCGTCCTGACGAGCAGCGCCCGTGCAGCAGCCCTGGTGGGAAGCTGCTCTTCAGCTCTCCCTCCTTCCCTCGGAAGCAGCGGCCACTTATCTGCTTCTCAGGGAGGCACCATCCGCGACGGCAAAATTGGGGAGTTTTAAGGTGCTCCCAGACGGACGCGCGTGGCTCTCGCCAGCCGCTCCGCAGGCGACGGGACCTTTTCTGGTGGGTCTGGTTTGCCCCCCCCAGTGCCGGCACAGCTGTGCTGGGCGGTGGAGGTGGAAAGAGAGGCAGAGCTCTACCTGCACACCTACCCGGGGAAGGCATTAATGGCCAAGTGGGCAGCTGCCCAGGCCTTAATGGACACGGCAGCCGGTGCAAAGGAGAGGGGAGGAGATCCGTAACGTCCATTACTTTACTGCATCACTGCATCCCCAGGGACAGGATTTAGCTTGAAACGCTTGTTGTGGCTAGAGACCTTACTTCTGGACTCTGCTTATGCAATTTTGCCTTTTAGTGTTCTCTTGCATGATAATGATTCCACCTTTGCCACTAATTAAAAAAAAAAACTACTCTTCGTCTGATAGTCCATTTAAAAAATTAGATAATGGATCTCGCTTAAAATATTTTTGAGAGGAGCATACAAAAACATATAAAGCCAGCAACAGTTGTGTGGTTCCACAGTTCTGTACAGACAGATGGTTCATGGTTTCCTGGTCATTAAAAACTACTAGCTGAGAGGCTCAGGAAAGGACCCTATAGCTGTGCAGGGACAGCCCAGAAGCCAATTACACACCCAGATCCCATACATTGTCAGGAAATTATATTCCACAGCTTGGCACCTGCGCCTGCCAAGCCATCTCGACATGAGCATTGACCAAGAATGTCAAGGTCACTGCTGATCCATGTGGAGGTGGAAATGGAGTTGAATCATTGCTGCCAGAAATATGACTATGTTCTGACAATTTAGTAATAGAATTGCGTGGAGATGATGACACTATTTCTTGTTTTCCATTCAAACCCAGTGTAAGGAGGAAAGTGTAGTCTAGAAAGCGGAGCTGGTGCAGCAAGGCAAAAATCACCACTTTGCAAGTTTTAGATAAGGCATAGCAAAGATCATGTTATAATCCCCTATTTTGTTATCATTTCTATTTATTAGTTCTTATTTTAGTTTGACAATGATAGTAAAAAAACCAAACCCAAATATCCTATCCAAAAAATTTTCCTACCCAGACAAGAGACAAGAATAAACATTAGCTGAACCTCCCTGACAAGCCTGAGGACCCCCAATAAACAAACTGTCAAAATAAAACCAAGCACGTCAGTTTGGAGGAAACCAGGCCCTCTGCGATCCCACACGGGCAGATTTCCCCCAGAAAAATCTGCCAAAGGGGTCCCACATCCTCCCTACCCCCGACAGCTCTCCGTCGGGTTGGCGGTCGCCTCCATCGGGTGGTGAACCCACTCCTGGTGGGAGCCGAGTACAACCAAACTGGTGCTGCTCCCGCCTCCCATTAGCCACCAGGGTCCCCAACAGCCCCCGAGGAGACGGTGTCCCCGTCCCCACCCCACCAGCAACTCCCCATCCCCACGCCGGGTCCGGAGGGGCGGCTGGGCACACCGCGTCCAGCGCCGCTCTCAGTTCCCTTCTTCCCCTTCAGAAGCCGATAGCTGCGCACGGCTTGTGTTTTACCAAACACGAAATTAATATTACGTTCTAATGTAAGCAAAGTGATCTAATCCTAGAGGAAGGGTATCTCAGTATGCCTCTCGGAGCATCTGGCCAGACTGTGGTAATCTAAAGGCGCCTGGTGCAATTAAGCTACAAATCAGTCATGATAATTACAAGAAAACATTTTTAATTTTTAATTGCAGGAGGGGGAAAAAAAAAGGACAGTCTCCAGCACCTCAGTAAAAACAAACCCCTATTCTAATTAAATGAATTTGAACATGAAATACCAGAATGACAGAAACGATTTGTGGCTCTGTCCTGCTGAGGCTGGGTGAAGTGCTGCTGTAGATGAGGAGCAGCCTGATCTTGCAGGTTTGAGAAGACAGCAAAACTCCGCAAAGAGTTACCCAAACACAAGCAGAGTCTTCTAAATCTTAATGTAATGCCAGTGCAATCAACATCACGTTTCAACACCTGTCCCAGCAGAGAAATGAAAGCAAATATTGTCCCTCAAACTTTTAACATAGCAGAATTAGAAAGTAGACTTTACTGTCCTTCTATCATCACCTTTACTAAGCACTGACAAGTGCCTGAGGGAACGATGTGGGCTCCTGTGTTCTTCCCTTCTTTATCCTTTTTTTTAAATTTTTTTTAGTTTCTGTACTGTATGTTTTCTGCCTTTGTGCAAGGCAAAAGCTACTTCTGCCGATTGAGTTGAAATCTTCACCCACCCGAAGAGGGGGACTGAGCTGGGAGAGGGGCACAGCTCAGCCCTCCGGGAGATGGGCACTTCCAGGGACACGGAGCCCGGACACCATAAGCCTGAGTGCCACAGAGTTATCCAGCTCCCTGGTTGCTCTTTTTTTGCATCTTTTGTCCATGCTTGTTTAGCAATAAGAGCAACCACCCCGATTCAGGTAATTTCATTTCTTCACAAAGAAAATTAGAGCTTTGTTTGTTTTTAGTGTCGCACCATGCTGTTCTTGCTCTAAGTTCTGCAGGCAGGGAGAGACGAGGAACAGGAATGTTGTTAAAATGAAATCCTTTCTTAATAGTCTACAAGTATTTTACCTGTTTTCTATTCTTTTTCCATGTCTTTATATGACCTTTAAAAATATTTTCAAGCCCAGCTGTTGCAGCCACTTCCATCCCCAAACCCTAAAAACAAGTACAAGCATTTACTGTTAATGTAAATACTGTTCAACAGTTATTGCAGTGCCCCTCTATTAATCGCGGTTACTGCAGTACCGCTCCGGAGAACGTACAGAAAGACGAGACCGTAGTTTTGAAAAGACATTTCCTGGCAGACTGGCAGTCTGGGAGACTGGAGAAACCCACAAGTATTTTATATTCACCCCACTTTGCTTCACTTTTTGCTTTATTACAACAGACAAACCTGCTTTTAGGAGAGGCACTGACAGACAGGAGCTTCCTCAAGATCTTGCAAGACTCATTTATTCCATAATTATTACAACTGTGACCAAATAAGCCCAAAGCAGGTTATTTGGCTTACCTGGGTATAGTTTCTAGCTGTGCTGCCTGGCTGCTGGATAACGTAAAGCAAACCACCTTGTTCCTGGACCGCCTGCAAAAGCAGGGGTAGCGATACCACGATGCTGTCTGAAAGCTATTGATTTGAAAGGAAACAAACATCCTCCCCCCAAATGCATAAAAACAACCCTCAAACCCCTAATGTAAAAGTTTGGTATGGATAAATTAACATACTACTTTTATCTCTGTTTGTTGTACAGGGCTTACCTTCAGTGAAAAAAAATTAAAAACCAGTGTATTATCACTGCTTGCAGGACCCCATGTGATTTGAATTTAAATGTGTTAAGAACTAAGCATGGAATAGTCAAAACATTCACCATGTTTGGTGCCAAAGCAGTGAAACATGCAAATAACTTTAAAGTGATAAAGCTACGTCATAGCTTTAGCTCTCTTCTAATCCTGTCCTTAAAAAAAAAAAAAAAAAAAGTGTTTTTTGGTGTATGAAAAATTGACCATTAGCATCAAATTTTTAATAAAAGTAAATGTAACCTGGATCTTAAAACTTTAATTCTAGTTGTAGCTCCAGCACAGTAACCATAGAAATAATCTAATCCCTTCCTACTAAAATGCTGTTTGACCTTGATCATTATTTTTCTTAATTGAAATACTTTAGATACTTGGAACAAAATTGCTTTGCAGCACAATATATTGCATAAAAGTTGTTTCATTTTGTAACCTGCTGGTACACTATGTCCTACATTTTAACAGTTTTCTGGGGAGCTCCTTAAAGGCATCTTTAATTTTTAATAACTCCCTGGAAATCTGAAACGGAAGGAAAGGTAGGTCATATTTTTGGGCATCCCATTTTTGACAGAGCTCTTTGAACTATGTAGTTGTGATTGCGTATATATATATTCTCTGTGACTTAGCTTCTTATCTAATGAAATTTTAAAAGCAGCAAGTCTAATTCCGGGAGGAATGACTGGTTATTTTAACATTTTTCTTAATTATAGTAGCCTGTGACATCTGTGCCTTCCTTTCGTAGAAGGGTGATGAGCACAGCGTACCGCGTTCCAGCACCAGCACTGCCCCGTCCCAGAGCCCGGGATTTGGGTCCACCCTGTCCTGGATGGGTCCATTTACCCTCGAACCCACATTAGAGAAACCCCTGCCAAATACTTTAGCTCGCATCTTGGGTGCAAGACTTCTGTGCGAGGCTGCTGCTGCAGAATAACCACAAAGCCCTCAAACCCATGACTAATCCCCCGGTTTCATCCCGGCGTGCGGTGGGAACGCTCACAAAGGCTTCTCCGCAGCGCTGCTTCGTTTGTAAATTAAACTGGCACAGCAGACCTGCGGTCCACGGATGAACTTGATTTCTGGCCCGAGACCCAATTAATGCTAATGGGATGTGTGACAACTGGATTGAATCCACGGCAGCTCGAGAAGGCGCGATTAAGAGAAGAAACTGCTGAAGAAGAACGGGCAGTAGGAAAACTGGGTCTGTGTAAGGGCTGTATGGGATCCTCGAATGCATGGTATATTAACAGACTCGGAGCCCATTTATTTTAATAGGTTCAGTTTACTTACAGACTGCATTTGGAGCTGGCACATTTACTGTCAAATTTCTAGCCTGAAGTCTTACTAATTTGCTAGCACAGACCAAGCCTTTTCCCAAGATTATCCTCTCAGCCTTCCCCTGCGTGTGGCGAACTCCCTCCAAACCAGCACGCGCGTTATCAACAGACACAGATAAGACCAGCAAACAACAGGGCGTAAAGTGCTAATTTATCCACTTTTCCGATGGGCAGGCTGGGCCAGCGTTCCTGCAGCAGCTCAAACCGGTCAATCCCTCCCCCTGCAAAGTGGAAGGGCCGCGAAGGGCCGCGAAGGGCCCGAAGGCCGCGAAGGCTGCGAAGGCCGCAAAGGCCGCTGCTGCTGCTTGCCCAGCGCTTCTGGTACAGCAAATGTCCTCCACCCGTTTGATCCTACTGCACAAGGAGGCATTTGCTCGAGCCAGAGGGCGTTTTCCCAAGTCCCGTTAGCACCAAGCAGGGGACGTCCGAGTCCCAGTCCATCACTCACTCTAATTGCTGCCGCCTCAGGAGCAGACTTCAGCCCGTTTTGAGGAGACCAGAGCGCTGCGGCATCTCCCTTCAAGCAGTGACATTATATATCAGAGCTTCTTGAACTGCCCTGAAAACCTGCCTTCCTAAACGGCCGTCACAGTCTTTTTTGACAACTTCCTACCTCATTTCTTTGACATTTGACCACAGGTTTTGAGAAATTACAGAAGTCCTCTGAAAGCTGTGATCCTCAGAGCAGCTAAAGAGGATTCACAGACTTTAATCCCCTAACACACCCTGTAAAAAAAAAAAAAACACAACTTGAAAAATAATCGTATATGCTATGTGCATTGATGCTATGCATACATCCTCCATGACGGAGCTAGACAAAGTGCTGGGACCTCAGACAAGACCGCTCCAACCCGCTTTCCACTTCGTTCCAAATTCCTCGCTTGCACCACTCCCGCAACACCCATCGCTCCCACAATTTTCCCAATTCTCGGTACCATTCAATTCTGCCTTTAGTGAGATTTCTTCTTCGTACGTATACAAGATACGTCACAAGTGAAATCCAATTTCGCAGCGCAAAAATATTTCTGAGGAATAAATTTGCTATCAGAAGGTGCTTTTCATGGATTGCCATCACACTGTACAGAAGTGTGATTCTTCTCCCTGAATTTAGACGATACATACTGACATCACGGAAAAGAGAGAAAGTAAAAGTAAGTGCTTACACCCTTTGGTGATGGGTGCCTAGGAAAACTGGGCTGACAAACAGTTGAAAAGCATTATCTGGTTACTAACATATATACAAACTGAGTACCCGGTAAATCATGGGCCAGAAAATCGGAAATGGAACTTAGAGGAAAAAAAATTAGACTTGATCCCTCTACTGTCACTTTTGACATAAAATGTACCTTCGAACCCTTTGAAAGCCATTCAACCTCTTTACCTGCCATGGTTTTCATATCTGAAATGGAGATGTTGGATAGGGTGGGTTTAATACTTTCAGTCCATCGTGAGGAATTCACACATGACACCATTTGTGAAAAGGACATATTGGTTTCAGTAGGGAATACCATGCAGAAATTCATAACATAAGTGACATTTTCCGTTTTCTCTCTGTAAGACATGTGGAAGTCTACTAGCTGTACATGAAATGGAGCTTGAAATCCTGTTTGTGTCAGCCTTTCCCTGGTTTTCCAGAAATAATTAAATCCCATTTATTCCCTTCTCTTGTTCCCCCGATGTGCAGAAAAGCAACATTTGCTGCTGAATCTGCCGTCAAAATGCAAACACTTGATGAATTACAAAGTTTTGAGTCATGTGCTTCTCCGAGATGAACGGGATGGGGGGCCAAGAACTGTAGTGGTGGGTGCATACTGACCACCTACAGATTTAATAAAATAAAGATAAATCAGTTTGTATTTTATCCCAAGCTACATAGAACTCAAGACTATAGCATGGCAAAGAAGCTATCACACAACTTTAATGTATGTTAATTGCTTTTAAGGGGCATGCTTGTTAGCGTCACTCCTTAGGAGCCTCGCTCAGCCTTGCTTTCTCTGAGAGAACTTCTCAGAACCACTTAGGAGTTTTCAATCGCAATCTGTCACATAAATTATGTCACATAAAACACGAACAGTTTTGAGCAAGCCTCCCGTTAATGGACTGAGCTGCTGGCTTGGTGCCTCACACCCTCCTGTGTGACCAAGCCCATGCTGCAATACCGGGGTGGGGGTAAACCAGACCTGGAACAAATACATAGAAAGCATTGCTTTGAAAGATTAAGTCCTTCTATCCAAGTCTTTCTTTCAGTAACAACGTAATAGTACCAAAATGTCAGGAAAAAGAACAGAAGGCAAGATGCAAATGAAACTTTCAGGCTTAAAATTAAAGCATGCTGTGAAAAGGCAAAGCTAGAAACCCACATTTTCACCTAGAAAGCCACCTGCAGAAAACAAAGGCTGCGGTGATTTTAAAGCAAACTTAGAGCAGTAAGGGTCTGACCCCGGAGGAACAGTTACTCACCAGCCAGCTTCCCTATGTCCGAGCAGGGGAACAGGTCTGGGTTTCGAGACCTCACATGGGGAAGGACCAGCCGAGAACTCGCAGTCCTCGTGGACAGCCGGGGCAGGCTCTGAAACAGTGACCTGGCCACAGAGGAGGGCGTAGGGTTGGTCGCTGCAGGAAAAGCCAGACATGAACCCATTCTTGACCAAAATCAGTGGGATCCCCTGTTGATTTTGGCAGAGAGCAGTCGGTATTTGCTAGGGAATGGAAGTCGCTCTCACATCTGCAGTCCAGACCCAAAGCCTTGTGTGAGCTGGGTAGTGGGGGAACCAGGCAAAGAGCTGAAAAAGCGACCTCACCGCGTACTTGCGTATCCAGAATTGTACCACCTGCCAGCTGAGCAGTGGGCAACACAGTCCTGGTTTCAGCTGTTTATCATCTCGTTAGGCATCCCAAACGAAAGTTAGGAATGAAAGTTTTGGAAGCAACTGTAAAAGGAACAAAGTGAAGATAATGAATATGGAAGAAATTAAGATTAAAAATTGAACACGCCAGGGACAAATCAGGTATGGCCATTGCTTGATACATCTAAACATGCTGCAAGTCAA